>CAUDMG010003307.1:120000-492151 GCA_958450375.1 Homarus gammarus | reverse complement strand
ATTTATTATGACTGTGTTTTTGTTTGATATTATCATTCATTATTAGAATAAAAACATGAAAAGGGGGAAAAATGTTTGTTACAGTGTGTTAGTCTACATTGTTAAGCGATACAAAATGGAGCTGTGAAGGAGGGTGCAGAACAAAAACGATTAAATAATACAAAATGGAATATGACTCGCTTAAATGCTTTTAATGCTAAAGCTATTTTAAATAAACTAAATTCAACCCTAAGAAATGTAAATAAGCTTATAAAAATGTTTTAACATTCGCCACAAGAAAAAAAGATAGTTGTTTGAGATGAATTGTGTAGGAGCTGGAGTCAGTCTGATGACAGAGGTGAGGGTTCATACCACTTTATCATATCTAGTTTTTGTTCAAGAGTAATAGCATTTCATCGTTTTACTTCACTCCCACTACCATCACTAACTGAATACTTCACACCCTTGCCACTCATTGTAATTAAAAGCCCAAGCGGCTAACAAGCCGATCAGTGGCGAAGAGGATAAAAGTACTTGTACTAAAATAAAGCACAGACCATAGTAACACATCATCTGATGCATATGGATGATAAACAAAGAATGCGGCGGTGGCAAATCCTGCCTTGTGTGATGCTACACTGATGCCACTTCATAACCACTTATTTCTAATTGAGTGACATAGTTCTGTTTATTTAATCGCATTAACTCCAAATCGCATCTGTCGCGTAGAAAATGTGTTTATAATACATTCATCTCTTTATAATCAAACCACTCTACGAAAACATGCATTATAGGAGAACTTACAGTAGCTCTGTATCATTTTATAAATAGCAAATGACTGGATCTCAGAAGTGTACTTACTACAAATGACAAAAAAGCAGTGTTCAGGTAGATTTTTTTTTCTCACTTGGGTATTGCCCTCATCAAAGTAGCCTCTCTAATATAAAATAAATAAAATTACCAGTTTCAGTTTAAAAAAAGACCAAAGGAAGTTGGAAAGTGCTTTTACACACGTGTCACATCAAGTCAATACAGTGCTGTTTTAATCATGCTTTGCTAAGCTCTTGATTGTGACAACCTCAAGTATTTGCCCAAATTAGATAGAAGAGCAAGTAAACTACTAATCCTAATACCCTACTTCACTGGATTTGCAGGTCAAAGAGTACACTGATTTTGGAAATGAATTACCTTGTGTGGAATTTAAACTAAGGCTGCTCAAATCCTTGGAAATCTTAATAAAATTATAAAGAAAGTGTGGAGTTTTCCCGTACAAAGCAAAATTTCATTTCAGCCAATTAAAATTTATCTTCAAGAGATCAATATCAAAGCTTCCCTATTATATTGGACCTACAGGTCCGGACCTTACGAAAATTTAATTTTTTGCGGGTTTGCCAAAAATGACAAAAATTCATGTCCGGACCTTACGAAAAATTATTTTTTGGCCGGTTCGACAAAAGTGCCGGAACGACAGGTCCGGACCTTACGAAAATTTCATTTTTTGCGGGTTTGCCAAAAATGACAAAAATTCATGTCCGGACCTTACGTAAAATTCTTTTTTGCGGGTTTGCCAAAAATGACAAAAATTCATGTCCGGACCTTACGAAAAATTATTTTTTGGCCGGTTCGACAAAAGTGCCGGAACGACAGGTCCGGACCTTACGAAAATTTCATTTTTTGCGGGTTTGCCAAAAATGACAAAAATTCATGTCCGGACCTTACGTAAAATTCTTTTTTGCGGGTTTGCCAAAAATGACAAAAATTCATGTCCGGACCTTACGAAAAATTATTTTTTGGCCGGTTCGACAAAAGTGCCGGAACGACAGGTCCGGACCTTACAAAAATTTCATTTTTTGCGGGTTTGCCAAAAATGACAAAAATTCATGTCCGGACCTTACGAAAAATTCATTTTTTGCGGTTCCAAAATGCCGAACACAGTCCGGACCTTACGAAATATTCTTTTTGCGGGTTTGCCAAAAATGACAAAAATTCATGTCCGGACCTTACGAAAAATTATTTTTTGGCCGGTTCGACAAAAGTGCCGGAACGACAGGTCCGGACCTTACGAAAATTTCATTTTTTGCGGGTTTGCCAAAAATGACAAAAATTCATGTCCGGACCTTACGTAAAATTCTTTTTTGCGGGTTTGCCAAAAATGACAAAAATTCATGTCCGGACCTTACGAAAAATTATTTTTTGGCCGGTTTGCCAAAAATGACAAAAATTCATGTCCGGACCTTACGAAAAATTTTTTTTTGGCCGTTCGACAAAAGTGCCGGAACGACAGGTCCGGACCTTACAAAAATTTCATTTTTTGCGGGTTTGCCAAAAATGACAAAAATTCATGTCCGGACCTTACGTAAAATTCTTTTTTGCGGGTTTGCCAAAAATGACAAAAATTCATGTCCGGACCTTACGAAAAATTATTTTTTGGCCGGTTCGACAAAAGTGCCGGAACGACAGGTCCGGACCTTACGAAAATTTCATTTTTTGGGGTTTGCCAAAAATGACAAAAATTCATGTCCGGACCTTACGTAAAATTCTTTTTTGCGGGTTTGCCAAAAATGACAAAAATTCATGTCCGGACCTTACGAAAAATTATTTTTTGGCCGGTTTGCCAAAAATGACAAAAATTCATGTCCGGACCTTACGAAAAATTTTTTTTTGGCCGATTCGACAAAAGTGCCGGAACGACAGGTCCGGACCTTACAAAAATTTCATTTTTTGCGGGTTTGCCAAAAATGACAAAAATTCATGTCCGGACCTTACGTAAAATTCTTTTTTGCGGGTTTGCCAAAAATGACAAAAATTCATGTCCGGACCTTACGAAAAAATTTTTTTTGGCCGATTCGACAAAAGTGCCGGAACGACAGGTCCGGACCTTACAAAAATTTAATTTTTTGCGGGTTTGCCAAAAATGACAAAAATTCATGTCCGGACCTTACGTAAAATTCTTTTTTGCGGGTTTGCCAAAAATGACAAAAATTCATGTCCGGACCTTACGAAAAATTCTTTTTTGGCCGGTTCGACAAAAGTGCCGGAACGACAGGTCCGGACCTTACGAAAATTCATTTTTTGCGGGTTTGCCAAAAATGACAAAAATTCATGTCCGGACCTTACGAAAAATTATTTTTTGGCCGGTTCGACAAAAGTGCCGGAACGACAGGTCCGGACCTTACGAAAAATTCTTTTTTGGCCGGTTCGACAAAAGTGCCGGAACGACAGGTCCGGACCTTACAAAAATTTCATTTTTTGCGGGTTTGCCAAAAATGACAAAAATTCATGTCCGGACCTTACGAAAAATTATTTTTTGGCCGGTTTGCCAAAAATGACAAAAATTCATGTCCGGACCTTACGAAAAATTTTTTTTTGGCCGATTCGACAAAAGTGCCGGAACGACAGGTCCGGACCTTACAAAAATTTCATTTTTTGCGGGTTTGCCAAAAATGACAAAAATTCATCTCCGGACCTTACGTAAAATTCTTTTTTGCGGGTTTGCCAAAAATGACAAAAATTCATGTCCGGACCTTACGTAAAATTCTTTTTTGCGGGTTTGCCAAAAATGACAAAAATTCATGTCCGGACCTTACGAAAAATTATTTTTGGCCGGTTTGCCAAAAATGACAAAAATTCATGTCCGGACCTTACGAAAAATTTTTTTTTGGCCGATTCGACAAAAGTACCGGAACGACAGGTCCGGACCTTACAAAAATTTCATTTTTTGCGGGTTTGCCAAAAATGACAAAAATTCATGTCCGGACCTTACGTAAAATTCTTTTTTGCGGGTTTGCCAAAAATGACAAAAATTCATGTCCGGACCTTACGAAAAATTCTTTTTTGGCCGGTTCGACAAAAGTGCCGGAACGACAGGTCCGGACCTTACGAAAATTTCATTTTTTGGGGGTTTGCCAAAAATGACAAAAATTCATGTCCGGACCTTACGAAAAATTATTTTTTGGCGGTTCGACAAAAGTGCCGGAACGACAGGTCCGGACCTTACAAAAATTTCATTTTTTGCGGGTTTGCCAAAAATGACAAAAATTCATGTCCGGACCTTACGTAAAATTCTTTTTTGCGGGTTTGCCAAAAATGACAAAAATTCATGTCCGGACCTTACGAAAAAATTTTTTTGGCCGATTCGACAAAAGTGCCGGAACGACAGGTCCGGACCTTACAAAAATTTCATTTTTTGCGGGTTTGCCAAAAATGACAAAAATTCATGTCCGGACCTTACGTAAAATTCTTTTTTGCGGGTTTGCCAAAAATGACAAAAATTCATGTCCGGACCTTACGAAAAATTATTTTTTGGCCGGTTCGACAAAAGTGCCGGAACGACAGGTCCGGACCTTACGAAAATTCTTTTTTGCGGGTTTGCCAAAAATGACAAAAATTCATGTCCGGACCTTACGAAAAATTATTTTTTGGCCGGTTCGACAGGTCCGGACCTTACGAAAAATTCTTTTTTGGCCGGTTCGACAAAAGTGCCGGAACGACAGGTCCGGACCTTACGAAAAATTCTTTTTTGGCCGGTTCGACAAAAGTGCCGGAACGACAGGTCCGGACCTTACAAAAATTTCATTTTTTGCGGGTTTGCCAAAAATGACAAAAATTCATGTCCGGACCTTACGTAAAATTCTTTTTTGCGGGTTTGCCAAAAATGACAAAAATTCATGTCCGGACCTTACGAAAAATTATTTTTTGGCCGGTTCGACAAAAGTGCCGGAACGACAGGTCCGGACCTTACGAAAATTTCATTTTTTGCGGTTTTGCCAAAAATGACAAAAATTCATGTCCGGACCTTACGTAAAATTCTTTTTTGCGGGTTTGCCAAAAATGACAAAAATTCATGTCCGGACCTTACGAAAAATTATTTTTTGGCCGGTTTGCCAAAAATGACAAAAATTCATGTCCGGACCTTACGAAAAATTTTTTTTGGCCGATTCGACAAAAGTGCCGGAACGACAGGTCCGGACCTTACAAAAATTTCATTTTTTGCGGGTTTGCCAAAAATGACAAAAATTCATGTCCGGAACTTACGAAAAATTCTTTTTTGCGGGTTTGCCAAAAATGACAAAAATTCATGTCCGGACCTTACGAAAAATTTTTTTTTGGCCGGTTCGACAAAAGTGCCGGAACGACAGGTCCGGACCTTACAAAAATTTCATTTTTTGCGGGTTTGCCAAAAATGACAAAAATTCATGTCCGGACCTTACGTAAAATTCTTTTTTGCGGGTTTGCCAAAAATGACAAAAATTCATGTCCGGACCTTACGAAAAATTATTTTTTGGCCGGTTTGCCAAAAATGACAAAAATTCATGTCCGGACCTTACGAAAAATTATTTTTTGGCCGGTTCGACAAAAGTGCCGGAACGACAGGTCCGGACCTTACAAAAATTTCATTTTTTGCGGGTTTGCCAAAAATGACAAAAATTCATGTCCGGACCTTACGAAAAATTCTTTTTTGCGGGTTTGCCAAAAATGACAAAAATTCATGTCCGGACCTTACGAAAAATTTTTTTTTGGCCGATTCGACAAAAGTGCCGGAACGACAGGTCCGGACCTTACAAAAATTTCATTTTTTGCGGGTTTGCCAAAAATGACAAAAATTCATGTCCGGACCTTACGTAAAATTCTTTTTTGCGGGTTTGCCAAAAATGACAAAAATTCATGTCCGGACCTTACGAAAAATTCTTTTTTGGCCGGTTCGACAAAAGTGCCGGAACGACAGGTCCGGACCTTACAAAAATTTCATTTTTTGCGGGTTTGCCAAAAATGACAAAAATTCATGTCCGGACCTTACGTAAAATTCTTTTTTGCGGGTTTGCCAAAAATGACAAAAATTCATGTCCGGACCTTACGAAAAATTCTTTTTTGGCCGGTTCGACAAAAGTGCCGGAACGACAGGTCCGGACCTTACGAAAAATTATTTTTTGGCCGGTTCGACAAAAGTGCCGGAACGACAGGTCCGGACCTTACGAAAATTTCATTTTTTGCGGGTTTGCCAAAAATGACAAAAATTCATGTCCGGACCTTACGTAAAATTCTTTTTTGCGGGTTTGCCAAAAATGACAAAAATTCATGTCCGGACCTTACGAAAAATTATTTTTTGGCCGGTTTGCCAAAAATGACAAAAATTCATGTCCGGACCTTACGAAAAATTCTTTTTTGCGGGTTTGCCAAAAATGACAAAAATTCATGTCCGGACCTTACGAAAAATTTTTTTTGGCCGGTTCGACAAAAGTGCCGGAACGACAGGTCCGGACCTTACAAAAATTTCATTTTTTGCGGGTTTGCCAAAAATGACAAAAATTCATGTCCGGACCTTACGTAAAATTCTTTTTTGCGGGTTTGCCAAAAATGACAAAAATTCATGTCCGGACCTTACGAAAAATTATTTTTTGGCCGGTTCGACAAAAGTGCCGGAACGACAGGTCCGGACCTTACAAAAATTTCATTTTTTGCGGGTTTGCCAAAAATGACAAAAATTCATGTCCGGACCTTACGTAAAATTCTTTTTTGCGGGTTTGCCAAAAATGACAAAAATTCATGTCCGGACCTTACGAAAAATTATTTTTTGGCCGGTTCGACAAAAGTGCCGGAACGACAGGTCCGGACCTTACGAAAATTTCATTTTTTGCGGGTTTGCCAAAAATGACAAAAATTCATGTCCGGACCTTACGAAAATTTAATTTTGCGTTCCAAAATGCAACAGTCCGGACCTTACGAAAATTCTTTTTTGCGGGTTTGCCAAAAATGACAAAAATTCATGTCCGGACCTTACGAAAAATTCTTTTTTGGCCGGTTCGACAAAAGTGCCGGAACGACAGGTCCGGACCTTACAAAAATTTCATTTTTTGCGGGTTTGCCAAAAATGACAAAAATTCATGTCCGGACCTTACGAAAATTCTTTTTTGCGGGTTTGCCAAAAATGACAAAAATTCATGTCCGGACCTTACGAAAAATTATTTTTTGGCCGGTTCGACAAAAGTGCCGGAACGACAGGTCCGGACCTTACAAAAATTTCATTTTTTGCGGGTTTGCCAAAAATGACAAAAATTCATGTCCGGACCTTACGTAAAATTCTTTTTTGCGGGTTTGCCAAAAATGACAAAAATTCATGTCCGGCCAAAAAATAATTTTTCGTAAGGTCCGGACATGAATACTGTTTTTGCCTTTATATATATGCCTGATTTGAGTCATTGTAAAATGCATGAGACATGTTATCATTAGATCATATCACCATGCATAGGAGCAAAGCTCTCGGTTATTTCATTTGGTTTTTTTTCAGTCCCTTTCAGAAGATGCCTTCACGCACCCGTAAACCAAGACTTGTTCTTGGACTGAATGGAATGATCCCAAGATATTCTGGAAGTCAGGCAGTTGGACAAGAACTTTTGCTTTCCTTTGATCATAATGGAAATGAAATGTAAGTGCCATATTAATTGCGGTAATCTCTCCGTTGGCCGGAATAATTGATGCAGAGCGGTTCCAGGTTAGAGATGTTGGGTTTTTAAATTTATTGTTTATCTCTAGTTAATCTCAAAAAACCCAATCAGGAGGTTATATCCTCTTAATTATCAAATCAGCATCCTGGGACTTGGTCGCAATTTTTGTGATGCGGGACTTGCTCACAATTTTTGTGATGCCATATGGCAGCAGGGTCTACCATTAGACAACACATTATGCTTCCAATATTTATATATTCACTGTGTATATTATTACTCATAAGTGGTGTAAAGTTATCACAGGATAATGTAAATATCAAATTACACTACAATATTTACATTTATTAACAAAATAAACTCCATTCATATCAAAGGAGATGGCTAGTTATTGTGAAAGGTTTCACTATTAAATACACTTAAGCTTACCTCCTTGGTCAATGCACTTAGAAACTTTTAAGGGTTACGGTAATTCGCCAGAGTCCACAAGTTTCACAGTGAATGTTGGTGAGGACTCATGGTGAGTGGCATGTCGGCGCAACCTCTCTGTAAAAAGTCTCATCTCACATTACTTCATTACTACTAAACATACGGTTACATCTCTGAGGGCACTGCATCCCCATTGGAAGTATTGCTGACTTAGTACTTATAGTTACCGGCAGCTTGGCTGGCCATAACCCTGGGCCACCTGGCCAGACTAGCTCCAAGGTCTGGACTTATCAGTGCCAGTGATGAAAATCTGTACGTTGCACTTTGCTACAGCTGAAACCAACCACAGGTTGGCCACCTCCGTCACAACAACATACCAGTCGACGCCTCTCTTCGTCAACAAGTTATTTGTTATATTCACTAAATCCCAGAGATATTTCAAAGGTATGAAGATATATTTCATTATTTAAAGTGGACTGGTCAATACTCACGCGGCATGCAATACTTCTAGAATCACAACGAACTTTAGGTCTTTTGTAAGCCAGATCTGAGGGTCGAGAGATACCAAGTACCTCTGATTTGTCTGCTTTTAAGCTCAATTCAATATAGTGCTTTTGGTCTGCTGGTTCCTCAACTTGAAGTACTACTGGCTTGCACTGGTACAAATCTCTGCAAATGATTAATTATTTTATGAAAACATTTAACACCTAATATTAGTTTAATTAATCAAAAACTAATTTTATTACTAAGAACTTGTTCAAATGTCCTGCAAAACTAACTCGTATCCATTTTTTTTAGAATCATGAAAATATATTGTAAATTAATTCAAGATAACTTTCATTCAAATGCACAGTTAGAATTATCAACACTATACCTGGGGCATTGGTACCAATTTTAAATAAAAAACAATTTTATTCCTACAAAAGGATTGAATCAAATACAGTCAGTTTGCCTGTAATGCACTAGTTGCATTCCTGAAAAAGACAGTGTTATAGAAAAACTGCATTGTCGTAACCTCTAATTCTATGGGATTAAGGGGTTAGAGGGTAGTAGGTTCGAGAACACAAGCATCAATAACAAATCTGCTTTACAATTTGTTAAATTAGCTAAACAGGTACTCCTCGACTTACAACATACTCGACCTACGACCAGCCGGACATACGACCGCCTCGGTCATACCAAAATTTTTTCAAATTACGTATTTTCGAGTGCCAACGTTAGTGATTGAGCTGTGGACTGAAAACATTTTTGTTTGTAATTCCCTTTAAAATGGCTGGCAAGCTTAAAAGTGAGAGTTTTGTGGTGCTGAGAAGAAAAAGAGACACCCATTTTAGATTTTCTATGTATTATTTAAGCATTTTCAACTTACGACCTGGATTTGGGCCGGGGAGGAGCTGTAACTAGCTTTATTTATTATGACTGTGTTTTTGTTTGATATTATCATTCATTATTAGAATAAAAACATGAAAAGGGGGAAAAATGTTTGTTACAGTGTGTTAGTCTACATTGTTAAGCGATACAAAATGGAGCTGTGAAGGAGGGTGCAGAACAAAAACGATTAAATAATACAAAATGGAATATGACTCGCTTAAATGCTTTTAATGCTAAAGCTATTTTAAATAAACTAAATTCAACCCTAAGAAATGTAAATAAGCTTATAAAAATGTTTTAACATTCGCCACAAGAAAAAAAGATAGTTGTTTGAGATGAATTGTGTAGGAGCTGGAGTCAGTCTGATGACAGAGGTGAGGGTTCATACCACTTTATCATATCTAGTTTTTGTTCAAGAGTAATAGCATTTCATCGTTTTACTTCACTCCCACTACCATCACTAACTGAATACTTCACACCCTTGCCACTCATTGTAATTAAAAGCCCAAGCGGCTAACAAGCCGATCAGTGGCGAAGAGGATAAAAGTACTTGTACTAAAATAAAGCACAGACCATAGTAACACATCATCTGATGCATATGGATGATAAACAAAGAATGCGGCGGTGGCAAATCCTGCCTTGTGTGATGCTACACTGATGCCACTTCATAACCACTTATTTCTAATTGAGTGACATAGTTCTGTTTATTTAATCGCATTAACTCCAAATCGCATCTGTCGCGTAGAAAATGTGTTTATAATACATTCATCTCTTTATAATCAAACCACTCTACGAAAACATGCATTATAGGAGAACTTACAGTAGCTCTGTATCATTTTATAAATAGCAAATGACTGGATCTCAGAAGTGTACTTACTACAAATGACAAAAAAGCAGTGTTCAGGTAGATTTTTTTTTCTCACTTGGGTATTGCCCTCATCAAAGTAGCCTCTCTAATATAAAATAAATAAAATTACCAGTTTCAGTTTAAAAAAAGACCAAAGGAAGTTGGAAAGTGCTTTTACACACGTGTCACATCAAGTCAATACAGTGCTGTTTTAATCATGCTTTGCTAAGCTCTTGATTGTGACAACCTCAAGTATTTGCCCAAATTAGATAGAAGAGCAAGTAAACTACTAATCCTAATACCCTACTTCACTGGATTTGCAGGTCAAAGAGTACACTGATTTTGGAAATGAATTACCTTGTGTGGAATTTAAACTAAGGCTGCTCAAATCCTTGGAAATCTTAATAAAATTATAAAGAAAGTGTGGAGTTTTCCCGTACAAAGCAAAATTTCATTTCAGCCAATTAAAATTTATCTTCAAGAGATCAATATCAAAGCTTCCCTATTATATTGGACCTACAGGTCCGGACCTTACGAAAATTTAATTTTTTGCGGGTTTGCCAAAAATGACAAAAATTCATGTCCGGACCTTACGTAAAATTCTTTTTTGCGGGTTTGCCAAAAATGACAAAATTCATGTCCGGACCTTACGAAACAAATTTTTTTGGCCGATTCGACAAAAGTGCCGGAACGACAGGTCCGGACCTTACAAAAATTTAATTTTTTGCGGGTTTGCCAAAAATGACAAAAATTCATGTCCGGACCTTACGTAAAATTCTTTTTTGCGGGTTTGCCAAAAATGACAAAAATTCATGTCCGGACCTTACGAAAAATTCTTTTTTGGCCGGTTCGACAAAAGTGCCGGAACGACAGGTCCGGACCTTACGAAAATTTCATTTTTTGCGGGTTTGCCAAAAATGACAAAAATTCATGTCCGGACCTTACGTAAAATTCTTTTTTGCGGGTTTGCCAAAAATGACAAAAATTCATGTCCGGACCTTACGAAAAAATTTTTTTTGGCCGATTCGACAAAAGTGCCGGAACGACAGGTCCGGACCTTACAAAATTTCATTTTTTGCGGGTTTGCCAAAAATGACAAAAATTCATGTCCGGACCTTACGAAAAATTATTTTTTGGCCGGTTCGACAAAAGTGCCGGAACGACAGGTCCGGACCTTACGAAAATTCTTTTTTGCGGGTTTGCCAAAAATGACAAAAATTCATGTCCGGACCTTACGAAAAATTATTTTTTGGCCGGTTCGACAAAAGTGCCGGAACGACAGGTCCGGACCTTACGAAAAATTCTTTTTTGGCCGGTTCGACAAAAGTGCCGGAACGACAGGTCCGGACCTTACGAAAAATTATTTTTTGGCCGGTTCGACAAAAGTGCCGGAACGACAGGTCCGGACCTTACGAAAATTTCATTTTTTGCGGTTTTGCCAAAAATGACAAAAATTCATGTCCGGACCTTACGTAAAATTCTTTTTTGCGGGTTTGCCAAAAATGACAAAAATTCATGTCCGGACCTTACGAAAAATTATTTTTTGGCCGGTTTGCCAAAAATGACAAAAATTCATGTCCGGATCTTACGAAAAATTTTTTTTTGGCCGATTCGACAAAAGTACCGGAACGACAGGTCCGGACCTTACAAAAATTTCATTTTTTGCGGGTTTGCCAAAAATGACAAAAATTCATGTCCGGACCTTACGTAAAATTCTTTTTTGCGGGTTTGCCAAAAATGACAAAAATTCATGTCCGGACCTTACGAAAAATTATTTTTTGGCCGGTTCGACAAAAGTGCCGGAACGACAGGTCCGGACCTTACAAAAATTTCATTTTTTGCGGGTTTGCCAAAAATGACAAAAATTCATGTCCTGACCTTACGTAAAATTCTTTTTTGCGGGTTTGCCAAAAATGACAAAAATTCATGTCCGGACCTTACGAAAAATTATTTTTTGGCCGGTTCGACAAAAGTGCCGGAACGACAGGTCCGGACCTTACGAAAATTTAATTTTTTGCGGGTTTGCCAAAAATGACAAAAATTCATGTCCGGACCTTACGAAAAATTATTTTTTGGCCGGTTCGACAAAAGTGCCGGAACGACAGGTCCGGACCTTACGAAAAATTCTTTTTTGGCCGGTTCGACAAAAGTGCCGGAACGACAGGTCCGGACCTTACGAAAAATTATTTTTTGGCCGGTTCGACAAAAGTGCCGGAACGACAGGTCCGGACCTTACGAAAATTTCATTTTTTGCGGGTTTGCCAAAAATGACAAAAATTCATGTCCGGACCTTACGTAAAATTCTTTTTTGGCGGGTTTGCCAAAAATGACAAAAATTCATGTCCGGACCTTACGAAAAATTTTTTTTGGCCGGTTCGACAAAAGTGCCGGAACGACAGGTCCGGACCTTACAAAAATTTCATTTTTTGCGGGTTTGCCAAAAATGACAAAAATTCATGTCCGGACCTTACGTAAAATTCTTTTTTGCGGGTTTGCCAAAAATGACAAAAATTCATGTCCGGACCTTACGAAAATTATTTTTTGGCCGGTTCGACAAAAGTGCCGGAACGACAGGTCCGGACCTTACAAAAATTTCATTTTTTGCGGGTTTGCCAAAAATGACAAAAATTCATGTCCGGACCTTACGTAAAATTCTTTTTTGCGGGTTTGCCAAAAATGACAAAAATTCATGTCCGGACCTTACGAAAAATTATTTTTTGGCCGGTTTGCCAAAAATGACAAAAATTCATGTCCGGACCTTACGAAAAATTTTTTTTTGGCCGATTCGACAAAAGTGCCGGAACGACAGGTCCGGACCTTGCAAAAATTTCATTTTTTGCGGGTTTGCCAAAAATGACAAAAATTCATGTCCGGACCTTACGTAAAATTCTTTTTTGCGGGTTTGCCAAAAATGACAAAAATTCATGTCCGGACCTTACGAAAAATTATTTTTTGGCCGGTTCGACAAAAGTGCCGGAACGACAGGTCCGGACCTTACGAAAATTTCATTTTTTGCGGGTTTGCCAAAAATGACAAAAATTCATGTCCGGACCTTACGTAAAATTCTTTTTTGCGGGTTTGCCAAAAATGACAAAATTCATGTCCGGACCTTACGAAAAATTATTTTTTGGCCGGTTTGCCAAAAATGACAAAAATTCATGTCCGGACCTTACGAAAAATTTTTTTTTGGCCGATTCGACAAAAGTGCCGGAACGACAGGTCCGGACCTTACAAAAATTTCATTTTTTGCGGGTTTGCCAAAAATGACAAAAATTCCTGTCCGGACCTTACGAAAAATTCTTTTTTGCGGGTTTGCCAAAAATGACAAAAATTCATGTCCGGACCTTACGAAAAAAATTTTTTTGGCCGATTCGACAAAAGTGCCGGAACGACAGGTCCGGACCTTACAAAAATTTAATTTTTTGCGGGTTTGCCAAAAATGACAAAAATTCATGTCCGGACCTTACGTAAAATTCTTTTTTGCGGGTTTGCCAAAAATGACAAAAATTCATGTCCGGACCTTACGAAAAATTCTTTTTTGGCCGGTTCGACAAAAGTGCCGGAACGACAGGTCGGGACCTTACGAAAATTTCATTTTTTGCGGGTTTGCCAAAAATGACAAAAATTCATGTCCGGACCTTACGTAAAATTCTTTTTTGCGGGTTTGCCAAAAATGACAAAAATTCATGTCCGGACCTTACGAAAAAATTTTTTTTGGCCGGGTCCACAAAAGTGCCGGAACGACAGGTCCGGACCTTACGAAAATTCTTTTTTGCGGGTTTGCCAAAAATGACAAAAATTCATGTCCGGACCTTACGAAAAATAATTTTTTGGCCGGTTCGACAAAAGTGCCGGAACGACAGGTCCGGACCTTACGAAAAATTCTTTTTTGGCCGGTTCGACAAAAGTGCCGGAACGACAGGTCCGGACCTTACAAAAATTTCATTTTTTGCGGGTTTGCCAAAAATGACAAAAATTCATGTCCGGACCTTACGAAAAATTATTTTTTGGCCGGTTTGCCAAAAATGACAAAAATTCATGTCCGGACCTTACGAAAAATTTTTTTTTGGCCGATTCGACAAAAGTGCCGGAACGACAGGTCCGGACCTTACAAAAATTTCATTTTTTGCGGGTTTGCCAAAAATGACAAAAATTCATCTCCGGACCTTACGTAAAATTCTTTTTTGCGGGTTTGCCAAAAATGACAAAAATTCATGTCCGGACCTTACGTAAAATTCTTTTTTGCGGGTTTGCCAAAAATGACAAAAATTCATGTCCGGACCTTACGAAAAATTATTTTTTGGCCGGTTTGCCAAAAATGACAAAAATTCATGTCCGGACCTTACGAAAAATTTTTTTTGGCCGATTCGACAAAAGTACCGGAACGACAGGTCCGGACCTTACAAAAATTTCATTTTTTGCGGGTTTGCCAAAAATGACAAAAATTCATGTCCGGACCTTACGTAAAATTCTTTTTTGCGGGTTTGCCAAAAATGACAAAAATTCATGTCCGGACCTTACGAAAAATTCTTTTTTGGCCGGTTCGACAAAAGTGCCGGAACGACAGGTCCGGACCTTACGAAAATTTCATTTTTTGGGGGTTTGCCAAAAATGACAAAAATTCATGTCCGGACCTTACGAAAAATTATTTTTTGGCGGTTCGACAAAAGTGCCGGAACGACAGGTCCGGACCTTACAAAAATTTCATTTTTTGCGGGTTTGCCAAAAATGACAAAAATTCATGTCCGGACCTTACGTAAAATTCTTTTTTGCGGGTTTGCCAAAAATGACAAAAATTCATGTCCGGACCTTACGAAAAAAATTTTTTTGGCCGATTCGACAAAAGTGCCGGAACGACAGGTCCGGACCTTACAAAAATTTCATTTTTTGCGGGTTTGCCAAAAATGACAAAAATTCATGTCCGGACCTTACGTAAAATTCTTTTTTGCGGGTTTGCCAAAAATGACAAAAATTCATGTCCGGACCTTACGAAAAATTATTTTTTGGCCGGTTCGACAAAAGTGCCGGAACGACAGGTCCGGACCTTACGAAAATTCTTTTTTGCGGGTTTGCCAAAAATGACAAAAATTCATGTCCGGACCTTACGAAAAATTATTTTTTGGCCGGTTCGACAGGTCCGGACCTTACGAAAAATTCTTTTTTGGCCGGTTCGACAAAAGTGCCGGAACGACAGGTCCGGACCTTACGAAAAATTCTTTTTTGGCCGGTTCGACAAAAGTGCCGGAACGACAGGTCCGGACCTTACAAAAATTTCATTTTTTGCGGGTTTGCCAAAAATGACAAAAATTCATGTCCGGACCTTACGTAAAATTCTTTTTTGCGGGTTTGCCAAAAATGACAAAAATTCATGTCCGGACCTTACGAAAAATTATTTTTTGGCCGGGTCGACAAAAGTGCCGGAACGACAGGTCCGGACCTTACGAAAATTTCATTTTTTGCGGGTTTGCCAAAAATGACAAAAATTCATGTCCGGACCTTACGTAAAATTCTTTTTTGCGGGTTTGCCAAAAATGACAAAAATTCATGTCCGGACCTTACGAAAATTTTTTTTTGGCCGGTTTGCCAAAAATGACAAAAATTCATGTCCGGACCTTACGAAAAATTTTTTTTGGCCGATTCGACAAAAGTGCCGGAACGACAGGTCCGGACCTTACAAAAATTTCATTTTTTGCGGGTTTGCCAAAAATGACAAAAATTCATGTCCGGAACTTACGAAAAATTCTTTTTTGCGGGTTTGCCAAAAATGACAAAAATTCATGTCCGGACCTTACGAAAAATTTTTTTTTGGTCGATTCGACAAAAGTGCCGGAACGACAGGTCCGGACCTTACAAAAATTTCATTTTTTGCGGGTTTGCCAAAAATGACAAAAATTCATGTCCGGACCTTACGTAAAATTCTTTTTTGCGGGTTTGCCAAAAATGACAAAAATTCATGTCCGGACCTTACGAAAAATTATTTTTTGGCCGGTTTGCCAAAAATGACAAAAATTCATGTCCGGACCTTACGAAAAATTTTTTTTGGCCGATTCGACAAAAGTGCCGGAACGACAGGTCCGGACCTTACAAAAATTTCATTTTTTGCGGGTTTGCCAAAAATGACAAAAATTCATGTCCGGACCTTACGAAAAATTCTTTTTTGCGGGTTTGCCAAAAATGACAAAAATTCATGTCCGGACCTTACGAAAAATTTTTTTTTGGCCGATTCGACAAAAGTGCCGGAACGACAGGTCCGGACCTTACAAAAATTTCATTTTTTGCGGGTTTGCCAAAAATGACAAAAATTCATGTCCGGACCTTACGTAAAATTCTATTTTGCGGGTTTGCCAAAAATGACAAAAATTCATGTCCGGACCTTACGAAAAATTCTTTTTTGGCCGGTTTGACAAAAGTGCCGGAACGACAGGTCCGGACCTTACAAAAATTTCATTTTTTGCGGGTTTGCCAAAAATGACAAAAATTCATGTCCGGACCTTACGTAAAATTCTTTTTTGCGGGTTTGCCAAAAATGACAAAAATTCATGTCCGGACCTTACGAAAAATTCTTTTTTGGCCGGTTCGACAAAAATGACAAAAATTCATGTCCGGACCTTACGAAAAATTCTTTTTTGCGGGTTTGCCAAAAATGACAAAAATTCATGTCCGGACCTTACGAAAAATTTTTTTTGGCCGATTCGACAAAAGTGCCGGAACGACAGGTCCGGACCTTACAAAAATTTCATTTTTTGCGGGTTTGCCAAAAATGACAAAAATTCATGTCCGGACCTTACGTATAATTCTTTTTTGCGGGTTTGCCAAAAATGACAAAAATTCATGTCCGGACCTTACGAAAAATTCTTTTTTGGCCGGTTTGACAAAAGTGCCGGAACGACAGGTCCGGACCTTACAAAAATTTAATTTTTTGCGGGTTTGCCAAAAATGACAAAAATTCATGTCCGGACCTTACGTAAAATTCTTTTTTGCGGGTTTGCCAAAAATGACAAAAATTCATGTCCGGACCTTACGAAAAATTCTTTTTTGGCGGTTCGACAAAAGTGCCGGAACGACAGGTCCGGACCTTACGAAAATTTCATTTTTTGCGGGTTTGCCAAAAATGACAAAAATTCATGTCCGGACCTTACGAAAAATTATTTTTTGGCCGGTTCGACAAAAGTGCTGGAACGACATGTCCGGACCTTACGAAAATTTCATTTTTTGCGGGTTTGCCAAAAATGACAAAAATTCATGTCCGGACCTTACGAAAAATTCTTTTTTGGCCGGTTCGACAAAAGTGCCGGAACGACAGGTCCGGACCTTACGAAAATTTCATTTTTTGCGGGTTTGCCAAAAATGACAAAAATTCATGTCCGGACCTTACGAAAATTCTTTTTTGCGGGTTTGCCAAAAATGACAAAAATTCATGTCCGGACCTTACGAAAAATTATTTTTTGGCCGGTTCGACAAAAGTGCCGGAACGACAGGTCCGGACCTTACAAAAATTTCATTTTTTGCGGGTTTGCCAAAAATGACAAAAATTCATGTCCGGACCTTACGTAAAATTCTTTTTTGCGGGTTTGCCAAAAATGACAAAAATTCATGTCCGGCCAAAAAATAATTTTTCGTAAGGTCCGGACATGAATACTGTTTTTGCCTTTATATATATGCCTGATTTGAGTCATTGTAAAATGCATGAGACATGTTATCATTAGATCATATCACCATGCATAGGAGCAAAGCTCTCGGTTATTTCATTTGGTTTTTTTTCAGTCCCTTTCAGAAGATGCCTTCACGCACCCGTAAACCAAGACTTGTTCTTGGACTGAATGGAATGATCCCAAGATATTCTGGAAGTCAGGCAGTTGGACAAGAACTTTTGCTTTCCTTTGATCATAATGGAAATGAAATGTAAGTGCCATATTAATTGCGGTAATCTCTCCGTTGGCCGGAATAATTGATGCAGAGCGGTTCCAGGTTAGAGATGTTGGGTTTTTAAATTTATTGTTTATCTCTAGTTAATCTCAAAAAACCCAATCAGGAGGTTATATCCTCTTAATTATCAAATCAGCAACCTGGGACTTGGTCGCAATTTTTGTGATGCGGGACTTGCTCACAATTTTTGTGATGCCATATGGCAGCAGGGTCTACCATTAGACAACACATTATGCTTCCAATATTTATATATTCACTGTGTATATTATTACTCATAAGTGGTGTAAAGTTATCACAGGATAATGTAAATATCAAATTACACTACAATATTTACATTTATTAACAAAATAAACTCCATTCATATCAAAGGAGATGGCTAGTTATTGTGAAAGGTTTCACTATTAAATACACTTAAGCTTACCTCCTTGGTCAATGCACTTAGAAACTTTTAAGGGTTACGGTAATTCGCCAGAGTCCACAAGTTTCACAGTGAATGTTGGTGAGGACTCATGGTGAGTGGCATGTCGGCGCAACCTCTCTGTAAAAAGTCTCATCTCACATTACTTCATTACTACTAAACATACGGTTACATCTCTGAGGGCACTGCATCCCCATTGGAAGTATTGCTGACTTAGTACTTATAGTTACCGGCAGCTTGGCTGGCCATAACCCTGGGCCACCTGGCCAGACTAGCTCCAAGGTCTGGACTTATCAGTGCCAGTGATGAAAATCTGTACGTTGCACTTTGCTACAGCTGAAACCAACCACAGGTTGGCCACCTCCGTCACAACAACATACCAGTCGACGCCTCTCTTCGTCAACAAGTTATTTGTTATATTCACTAAATCCCAGAGATATTTCAAAGGTATGAAGATATATTTCATTATTTAAAGTGGACTGGTCAATACTCACGCGGCATGCAATACTTCTAGAATCACAACGAACTTTAGGTCTTTTGTAAGCCAGATCTGAGGGTCGAGAGATACCAAGTACCTCTGATTTGTCTGCTTTTAAGCTCAATTCAATATAGTGCTTTTGGTCTGCTGGTTCCTCAACTTGAAGTACTACTGGCTTGCACTGGTACAAATCTCTGCAAATGATTAATTATTTTATGAAAACATTTAACACCTAATATTAGTTTAATTAATCAAAAACTAATTTTATTACTAAGAACTTGTTCAAATGTCCTGCAAAACTAACTCGTATCCATTTTTTTTAGAATCATGAAAATATATTGTAAATTAATTCAAGATAACTTTCATTCAAATGCACAGTTAGAATTATCAACACTATACCTGGGGCATTGGTACCAATTTTAAATAAAAAACAATTTTATTCCTACAAAAGGATTGAATCAAATACAGTCAGTTTGCCTGTAATGCACTAGTTGCATTCCTGAAAAAGACAGTGTTATAGAAAAACTGCATTGTCGTAACCTCTAATTCTATGGGATTAAGGGGTTAGAGGGTAGTAGGTTCGAGAACACAAGCATCAATAACAAATCTGCTTTACAATTTGTTAAATTAGCTAAACAGGTACTCCTCGACTTACAACATACTCGACCTACGACCAGCCGGACATACGACCGCCTCGGTCATACCAAAATTTTTTCAAATTACGTATTTTCGAGTGCCAACGTTAGTGATTGAGCTGTGGACTGAAAACATTTTTGTTTGTAATTCCCTTTAAAATGGCTGGCAAGCTTAAAAGTGAGAGTTTTGTGGTGCTGAGAAGAAAAAGAGACACCCATTTTAGATTTTCTATGTATTATTTAAGCATTTTCAACTTACGACCTGGATTTGGGCCGGGGAGGAGCTGTAACTAGCTTTATTTATTATGACTGTGTTTTTGTTTGATATTATCATTCATTATTAGAATAAAAACATGAAAAGGGGGAAAAATGTTTGTTACAGTGTGTTAGTCTACATTGTTAAGCGATACAAAATGGAGCTGTGAAGGAGGGTGCAGAACAAAAACGATTAAATAATACAAAATGGAATATGACTCGCTTAAATGCTTTTAATGCTAAAGCTATTTTAAATAAACTAAATTCAACCCTAAGAAATGTAAATAAGCTTATAAAAATGTTTTAACATTCGCCACAAGAAAAAAAGATAGTTGTTTGAGATGAATTGTGTAGGAGCTGGAGTCAGTCTGATGACAGAGGTGAGGGTTCATACCACTTTATCATATCTAGTTTTTGTTCAAGAGTAATAGCATTTCATCGTTTTACTTCACTCCCACTACCATCACTAACTGAATACTTCACACCCTTGCCACTCATTGTAATTAAAAGCCCAAGCGGCTAACAAGCCGATCAGTGGCGAAGAGGATAAAAGTACTTGTACTAAAATAAAGCACAGACCATAGTAACACATCATCTGATGCATATGGATGATAAACAAAGAATGCGGCGGTGGCAAATCCTGCCTTGTGTGATGCTACACTGATGCCACTTCATAACCACTTATTTCTAATTGAGTGACATAGTTCTGTTTATTTAATCGCATTAACTCCAAATCGCATCTGTCGCGTAGAAAATGTGTTTATAATACATTCATCTCTTTATAATCAAACCACTCTACGAAAACATGCATTATAGGAGAACTTACAGTAGCTCTGTATCATTTTATAAATAGCAAATGACTGGATCTCAGAAGTGTACTTACTACAAATGACAAAAAAGCAGTGTTCAGGTAGATTTTTTTTTCTCACTTGGGTATTGCCCTCATCAAAGTAGCCTCTCTAATATAAAATAAATAAAATTACCAGTTTCAGTTTAAAAAAAGACCAAAGGAAGTTGGAAAGTGCTTTTACACACGTGTCACATCAAGTCAATACAGTGCTGTTTTAATCATGCTTTGCTAAGCTCTTGATTGTGACAACCTCAAGTATTTGCCCAAATTAGATAGAAGAGCAAGTAAACTACTAATCCTAATACCCTACTTCACTGGATTTGCAGGTCAAAGAGTACACTGATTTTGGAAATGAATTACCTTGTGTGGAATTTAAACTAAGGCTGCTCAAATCCTTAGAAATCTTAATAAAATTATAAAGAAAGTGTGGAGTTTTCCCGTACAAAGCAAAATTTCATTTCAGCCAATTAAAATTTATCTTCAAGAGATCAATATCAAAGCTTCCCTATTATATTGGACCTACAGGTCCGGACCTTACGAAAATTTCATTTTTTGCGGGTTTGCCAAAAATGACAAAAATTCATGTCCGGACCTTACGTAAAATTCTTTTTTGCGGGTTTGCCAAAAATGACAAAAATTCATGTCCGGACCTTACGAAAAAATTTTTTTGGCCGATTCGACAAAAGTGCCGGAACGACAGGTCCGGACCTTACGAAAATTTCATTTTTTGCGGGTTTGCCAAAAATGACAAAAATTCATGTCCGGACCTTACGTAAAATTCTTTTTTGCGGGTTTGCCAAAAATGACAAAAATTCATGTCCGGACCTTACGAAAAATTCTTTTTTGGCCGGTTCGACAAAAGTGCCGGAACGACAGGTCCGGACCTTACGAAAATTTCATTTTTTGCGGGTTTGCCAAAAATGACAAAAATTCATGTCCGGACCTTACGTAAAATTCTTTTTTGCGGGTTTGCCAAAAATGACAAAAATTCATGTCCGGACCTTACGAAAAAAATTTTTTTGGCCGATTCGACAAAAGTGCCGGAACGACAGGTCCGGACCTTACAAAAATTTCATTTTTTGCGGGTTTGCCAAAAATGACAAAAATTCATGTCCGGACCTTACGAAAAATTATTTTTTGGCCGGTTCGACAAAAGTGCCGGAACGACAGGTCCGGACCTTACGAAAATTCTTTTTTGCGGGTTTGCCAAAAATGACAAAAATTCATGTCCGGACCTTACGAAAAATTATTTTTTGGCCGGTTCGACAAAAGTGCCGGAACGACAGGTCCGGACCTTACGAAAAATTCTTTTTTGGCCGGTTCGACAAAAGTGCCGGAACGACAGGTCCGGACCTTACGAAAAATTATTTTTTGGCCGGTTCGACAAAAGTGCCGGAACGACAGGTCCGGACCTTACGAAAATTTCATTTTTTGCGGTTTTGCCAAAAATGACAAAAATTCATGTCCGGACCTTACGTAAAATTCTTTTTTGCGGGTTTGCCAAAAATGACAAAAATTCATGTCCGGACCTTACGAAAAATTATTTTTTGGCCGGTTTGCCAAAAATGACAAAAATTCATGTCCGGACCTTACGAAAAATTTTTTTTGGCCGTTCGACAAAAGTGCCGGAACGACAGGTCCGGACCTTACAAAAATTTCATTTTTTGCGGGTTTGCCAAAAATGACAAAAATTCATGTCCGGACCTTACGTAAAATTCTTTTTTGCGGGTTTGCCAAAAATGACAAAAATTCATGTCCGGACCTTACGAAAAATTATTTTTTGGCCGGTTCGACAAAAGTGCCGGAACGACAGGTCCGGACCTTACAAAAATTTCATTTTTTGCGGGTTTGCCAAAAATGACAAAAATTCATGTCCGGACCTTACGTAAAATTCTTTTTTGCGGGTTTGCCAAAAATGACAAAAATTCATGTCCGGACCTTACGAAAAATTATTTTTTGGCCGGTTCGACAAAAGTGCCGGAACGACAGGTCCGGACCTTACGAAAATTTAATTTTTTGCGGGTTTGCCAAAAATGACAAAAATTCATGTCCGGACCTTACGAAAAATTATTTTTTGGCCGGTTCGCCAAAAGTGCCGGAACGACAGGTCCGGACCTTACGAAAAATTCTTTTTTGGCCGGTTCGACAAAAGTGCCGGAACGACAGGTCCGGACCTTACGAAAAATTCTTTTTTGGCCGGTTCGACAAAAGTGCCGGAACGACAGGTCCGGACCTTACGAAAATTTCATTTTTTGCGGGTTTGCCAAAAATGACAAAAATTCATGTCCGGACCTTACGTAAAATTCTTTTTTGCGGGTTTGCCAAAAATGACAAAAATTCATGTCCGGACCTTACGAAAAATTATTTTTTGGCCGGTTCGACAAAAGTGCCGGAACGACAGGTCCGGACCTTACAAAAATTTCATTTTTTGCGGGTTTGCCAAAAATGACAAAAATTCATGTCCGGACCTTACGTAAAATTCTTTTTTGCGGGTTTGCCAAAAATGACAGAAATTCATGTCCGGACCTTACGAAAAATTATTTTTTGGCCGGTTCGACAAAAGTGCCGGAACGACAGGTCCGGACCTTACGAAAATTTCATTTTTTGCGGTTTTGCCAAAAATGACAAAAATTCATGTCCGGACCTTACGTAAAATTCTTTTTTGCGGGTTTGCCAAAAATGACAAAAATTCATGTCCGGACCTTACGAAAAATTATTTTTTGGCCGGTTTGCCAAAAATGACAAAAATTCATGTCCGGACCTTACGAAAAAATTTTTTTTGGCCGATTCGACAAAAGTGCCGGAACGACAGGTCCGGACCTTACAAAAATTTCATTTTTTGCGGGTTTGCCAAAAATGACAAAAATTCATGTCCGGACCTTACGTAAAATTCATTTTTGCGGGTTTGCCAAAAATGACAAAAATTCATGTCCAGACCTTACGAAAAATTATTTTTTGGCCGGTTCGACAAAAGTGCCGGAACGACAGGTCCGGACCTTACGAAAATTTAATTTTTTGCGGGTTTGCCAAAAATGACAAAAATTCATGTCCGGACCTTACGAAAAATTATTTTTTGGCCGGTTCGACAAAAGTGCCGGAACGACAGGTCCGGACCTTACGAAAAATTCTTTTTTGGCCGGTTCGACAAAAGTGCCGGAACGACAGGTCCGGACCTTACGAAAAATTCTTTTTTGGCCGGTTCGACAAAAGTGCCGGAACGACAGGTCCGGACCTTACGAAAATTTCATTTTTTGCGGTTTTGCCAAAAATGACAAAAATTCATGTCCGGACCTTACGTAAAATTCTTTTTTGCGGGTTTGCCAAAAATGACAAAAATTCATGTCCGGACCTTACGAAAAATTATTTTTTGGCCGGTTTGCCAAAAATGACAAAAATTCATGTCCGGACCTTACGAAAAATTTTTTTTTGGCCGATTCGACAAAAGTGCCGGAACGACAGGTCCGGACCTTACAAAAATTTCATTTTTTGCGGGTTTGCCAAAAATGACAAAAATTCATGTCCGGACCTTACGTAAAATTCTTTTTTGCGGGTTTGCCAAAAATGACAAAAATTCATGTCCGGACCTTACGAAAAATTATTTTTTGGCCGGTTCGACAAAAGTGCCGGAACGACAGGTCCGGACCTTACGAAAATTTCATTTTTTGCGGGTTTGCCAAAAATGACAAAAATTCATGTCCGGACCTTACGAAAAATTCTTTTTTGCGGGTTTGCCAAAAATGACAAAAATTCATGTCCGGACCTTACGAAAAATTTTTTTTTGGCCGATTCGACAAAAGTGCCGGAACGACAGGTCCGGACCTTACAAAAATTTAATTTTTTGCGGGTTTGCCAAAAATGACAAAAATTCATGTCCGGACCTTACGTAAAATTCTTTTTTGCGGGTTTGCCAAAAATGACAAAAATTCATGTCCGGACCTTACGAAAAATTCTTTTTTGGCCGGTTCGACAAAAGTGCCGGAACGACAGGTCCGGACCTTACAAAAATTTAATTTTTTGCGGGTTTGCCAAAAATGACAAAAATTCATGTCCGGACCTTACGTAAAATTCTTTTTTGCGGGTTTGCCAAAAATGACAAAAATTCATGTCCGGACCTTACGTAAAATTCTTTTTTGCGGGTTTGCCAAAAATGACAAAAATTCATGTCCGGACCTTACGAAAAATTATTTTTTGGCCGGTTCGCCAAAAGTGCCGGAACGACAGGTCCGGACCTTACAAAAATTTAATTTTTTGCGGGTTTGCCAAAAATGACAAAAATTCATGTCCGAACCTTACGTAAAATTCTTTTTTGCGGGTTTGCCAAAAATGACAAAAATTCATGTCCGGACCTTACGAAAAATTTTTTTTGGCCGGTTCGCCAAAAGTGCCGGAACGACAGGTCCGGACCTTACGAAAATTTCATTTTTTGCGGGTTTGCCAAAAATGACAAAAATTCATGTCCGGACCTTACGAAAAATTATTTTTTGGCCGGTTCGCCAAAAGTGCCGGAACGACAGGTCCGGACCTTACGAAAATTTCATTTTTTGCGGGTTTGCCAAAAATGACAAAAATTCATGTCCGGACCTTACGAAAAATTATTTTTTGGCCGGTTCGCCAAAAGTGCCGGAACGACAGGTCCGGACCTTACGAAAATTTAATTTTTTGCGGGTTTGCCAAAAATGACAAAAATTCATGTCCGGACCTTACGAAAAAATTTTTTTGGCCGATTCGACAAAAGTGCCGGAACGACAGGTCCGGACCTTACGAAAATTTCATTTTTTGCGGGTTTGCCAAAAATGACAAAAATTCATGTCCGGACCTTACGAAAAATTTTTTTTGGCCGGTTCGACGAAAGTGCCGGAACGACAGGTCCGGACCTTACGAAAATTTCATTTTTTGCGGGTTTGCCAAAAATGACAAAAATTCATGTCCGGACCTTACGAAAAATTTTTTTTGGCCGGTTCGCCAAAAGTGCCGGAACGACAGGTCCGGACCTTACGAAAATTTCATTTTTTGCGGGTTTGCCAAAAATGACAAAAATTCATGTCCGGACTTTACGAAAAAATTTTTTTGGCCGGTTCGCCAAAAGTGCCGGAACGACAGGTCCGGACCTTACGAAAATTTCATTTTTTGCGGGTTTGCCAAAAATGACAAAAATTCATGTCCGGACCTTACGAAAAAAATTTTTTGGCGTTCGACAAATGTGCCGGAACGACAGGTCCGGACCTTACGAAAATTTCATTTTTTGCGGGTTTGCCAAAAATGACAAAAATTCATGTCCGGACCTTACGAAAAATTCTTTTTTGGCCGGTTCGACGAAAGTGCCGGAACGACAGGTCCGGACCTTACGAAAATTTCATTTTTTGCGGGTTTGCCAAAAATGACAAAAATTCATGTCCGGACCTTACGAAAAATTCTTTTTTGGCCGGTTCGCCAAAAGTGCCGGAACGACAGGTCCGGACCTTACGAAAATTTCATTTTTTGCGGGTTTGCCAAAAATGACAAAAATTCATGTCCGGACTTTACGAAAAAATTTTTTTGGCCGGTTCGCCAAAAGTGCCGGAACGACAGGTCCGGACGTTACGAAAATTTCATTTTTTGCGGGTTTGCCAAAAATGACAAAAATTAATGTCCGAACTTTACGAAAAAATTTTTTTTGGCCGATACGACAGGTCCGGACCTTACGAAAATTTCATTTTTTGCGGGTTTGCCAAAAATGACAAAAATTCATGTCCGGACTTTACGAAAAATATTTTTTTGGCCGGTTCGCGAATAGTGCCGGAACGACAGGTCCGGACCTTACGAAAATTTCATTTTTTGCGGGTTTGCCAAAAATGACAAAAATTCATGTCCGGACCTTACGAAAAATTCTTTTTTGGCCGGTTCGACGAAAGTGCCGGAACGACAGGTCCGGACCTTACGAAAATTTCATTTTTTGCGGGTTTGCCAAAAATGACAAAAATTCATGTCCGGACTTTACGAAAAAAATTTTTTGGCCGGTTCGCCAAAAGTGCCGGAACGACAGGTCCGGACCTTACGAAAATTTCATTTTTTGCGGGTTTGCCAAAAATGACAAAAATTAATGTCCGAACTTTACGAAAAAATTTTTTTTGGCCGATACGACAGGTCCGGACCTTACGAAAATTTCATTTTTTGCGGGTTTGCCAAAAATGACAAAAATTCATGTCCGGACTTTACGAAAAATATTTTTTTGGCCGGTTCGCGAATAGTGCCGGAACGACAGGTCCGGACCTTACGAAAATTTCATTTTTTGCGGGTTTGCCAAAAATGACAAAAATTCATGTCCGGACTTTACGAAAAAAATTTTTTTGGCCGGTTCGCCAAAAGTGCCGGAACGACAGGTCCGGACGTTACGAAAATTTCATTTTCTGCGGGTTTGCCAAAAATGACAAAAATTCATGTCCGGACCTTACGAAAAAAATTTTTTTGGCAGATTCGACAAAAGTGCAGGAACGACAGGTCCGGACCTTACGAAAATTTCATTTTTTGCGGGTTTGCCAAAAATGACAAAAATTCATGTCCGGACCTTACGAAAAATTATTTTTTGGCCGGTTCGCCAAAAGTGCCGGAACGACAGGTCCGGACCTTACGAAAATTTCATTTTTTGCGGGTTTGCCAAAAATGACAAAAATTCATGTCCGGACCTTACGAAAAAAAATTTTTTGGCAGGTTCGCCAAAAGTGCCGGACCTTACGAAAATTTCATTTTTTGCGGGTTTGCCAAAAATGACAAAAATTCATGTCCGGACCTTACGAAAAATTATTTTTTGGCCGGTTCGCCAAAAGTGCCGGAACGACAGGTCCGGACCTTACGAAAATTTCATTTTTTGCGGGTTTGCCAAAAATGACAAAAATTCATGTCCGGACCTTACGAAAAAATTTTTTTTGACAGATTCGACAAAAGTGCCGGAACGACAGGTCCGGACCTTACGAAAATTTCATTTTTTGCGGGTTTGCCAAAAATGACAAAAATTCATGTCCGGACCTTACGAAAAAAATTTTTTGGCAGATTCGACAAAAGTGCCGGAACGACAGGTCCGGACCTTACGAAAATTTCATTTTTTGCGGGTTTGCCAAAAATGACAAAAATTCATGTCCGGACCTTACGAAAAATTATTTTTTGGCCGGTTCGCCAAAAGTGCCGGAACGACAGGTCCGGACCTTACGAAAATTTCATTTTCTGCGGGTTTGCCAAAAATGACAAAAATTCATGTCCGGACCTTACGAAAAAATTTTTTTTGGCAGATTCGACAAAAGTGCCGGAACGACAGGTCCGGACCTTACGAAAATTTCATTTTTTGCGGGTTTGCCAAAAATGACAAAAATTCATGTCCGGACCTTACGAAAAATTATTTTTTGGCCGGTTCGCCAAAAGTGCCGGAACGACAGGTCCGGACCTTACGAAAATTTCATTTTTTGCGGGTTTGCCAAAAATGACAAAAATTCATGTCCGGACCTTACGAAAAATTCTTTTTTGGCCGGTTCGCCAAAAGTGCCGGAACGACAGGTCCGTACCTTACGAAAATTTCATTTTCTGCGGGTTTGCCAAAAATGACAAAAATTCATGTCCGGACCTTACGAAAAAAATTTTTTTGGCAGATTCGACAAAAGTGCCGGAACGACAGGTCCGGACCTTACGAAAATTTCATTTTTTGCGGGTTTGCCAAAAATGACAAAAATTCATGTCCGGACCTTGCGAAAAATTCTTTTTTGCGGGTTTGCCAAAAATGACAAAAATTCATGTCCGGACCTTACGAAAAATTATTTTTTGGCCGGTTCGCCAAAAGTGCCGGAACGACAGTAGGGGACCTTACGAAAATTTCATTTTTTGCGGGTTTGCCAAAAATGACAAAAATTCATGTCCGGACCTTACGAAAAATTATTTTTTGGCCGGTTCGCCAAAAGTGCCGGAACGACAGGTCCGGACCTTACGAAAATTTCATTTTTTTGCGGGTTTGCCAAAAATGACAAAAATTCATGTCCGGACCTTACGAAAAAAATTTTTTTGGCAGATTCGACAAAAGTGCCGGAACGACAGGTCCGGACCTTACGAAAATTTCATTTTTTGCGGGTTTGCCAAAAATGACAAAAATTCATGTCCGGACCTTACGAAAAATTCTTTTTTGGCCGGTTCGACAAAAGTGCCGGAACGACAGGTCCGGACCTTACGAAAATTTCATTTTTTGCGGGTTTGCCAAAAATGACAAAAATTCATGTCCGGACCTTACGAAAAAATTTTTTTGGCAGATTCGACAAAAGTGCCGGAACGACAGGTCCGGACCTTACGAAAATTTCATTTTTTGCGGGTTTGCCAAAAATGACAAAAATTCATGTCCGGACCTTACGAAAATTTTTTTTTGGCAGATTCGACAAAAGTGCCGGAACGACAGGTCCGGACCTTACGAAAATTTCATTTTTTGCGGGTTTGCCAAAAATGACAAAAATTCATGTCCAGACCTTACGAAAAATTCTTTTTTGGCCAGTTCGACAAAAGTGCCGGAACGACAGGTCCGGACCTTACGAAAATTTCATTTTTTGCGGGTTTGCCAAAAATGACAAAAATTCATGTCCGGACCTTACGAAAAAAATTTTTTTGGCCGGTTCGCCAAAAGTGCCGGAACGAC
Source organism: Homarus gammarus (assembly GCA_958450375.1). Classification (NCBI taxonomy): domain Eukaryota; kingdom Metazoa; phylum Arthropoda; class Malacostraca; order Decapoda; family Nephropidae; genus Homarus; species Homarus gammarus. Next base: position 462,883 of record CAUDMG010003307.1, on the reverse strand, counting down.
AGGTCCGGACCTTACGAAAATTTAATTTTTTGCGGGTTTGCCAAAAATGACAAAAATTCATGTCCGGACCTTACGAAAAATTCTTTTTTGGCCGGTTCGCCAAAAGTGCGTTTTTTCCAGGGTCGAGACAAAACGCGATAAATGCGATTTTGTTCAAAATCACAGTATAGGTACTCCTGAAGATGCTGATTCCGGTCCTATAATCGAAAGTTCGATTGCGGAATAATTAGTGGTCGTAATGATGCTTGGAATATTTTAATGAAATTTTTCTCAATACTTATTTCAGTACTCGCAAACTATTGGTTTCTCTGTACTGCGCACATCATTGTCATCCCTAAAAATCCCATCTAATTCATATTACGCTACATAACATTCAAATGCACCGCGCTTGTAGAACCTCAGAAAACGAGAAACATTGAGAAAGGACAACTCACCTACTCAAGGTTCCTAGACCATGTGTTGTATTGTACCCAGGTATAGTTATATCATATCAAGTGTACTGTATGTATTCATAGCATTAAGGATCACTCAGGGTAGGCATAAGATGAATGTTAAAGTCCAGTTGAGCCGGACTAGTGTACTGTAAGACTAAGTGTGGATCAGGGTTTGAAGGTCCTACTATTTACGTCTGTGGGTGTGTAGCGAACATAACTCCAACAGATATCATATGAAAATACATGAGAACAATGATCTGGAAAAAGGATAAATGTATCAGAACTATGTGAGGTGTTGACAGTGATCTAGAAACTATACCGGATAGGAAATATCGTGTATGCGTCGATATGAATTTAATACACCTCGTAGCCTCACGTGACATATACCCACGACAGGTACAGTGATCAGAGAATCTTATATCTGTGTTCAAATAGTGCAATGTGTGAGAGGAGGATCCCTCATTACAGTTTTTAAGTGACGTTGATACACCCCGGCCATGATCATTCGGCTTTTGTTTCAAGGCGCGTCATGTACCCGCCTCAGATGCCTCATTAATATTATAATCTCGGGCATTTACCCAAGCACTAGCAAACCAAGACCTTACCTTAGTGTGTAATTTAGGATTAATATATGTGTTGTTAAGAAATGAGTGACAATATACCGTAAAGTGTTCAGGTGAGAACCATAAGAAACAAAAGTGTAAATTGAGGATTGGAAACTGTAGGCCTATGTGACGAGAAGCGGCGGGAAATCGGCCTTAGTTTTTCCCGTTCTGCCGTCACCACAGGTCAGTGCCCTAGCGGGCTATATCCCGCCCTACAATTAAGGTTGATAAATAGAAGTTACTACAGTTTAAAGCTTTGCTGGATATATAAGTGTGATAGGGATGTGTTAAGGGGTGGGATAACCGCCCGTCAGGCATTATTGCTCAGTTTTTCCCGTTTTGCCGTCACCACAGGTGCCATGTGGCCGGAGTATCATGCCGCCCGGCCGCCATTGTCCACTTGAGCGTTACACCGAGTGGGAATTATTCCCAGCGCACCACTCCACATGAATAGTCACAACTAAGGAGACCGTGAGAAACGGCGGTCGTCACTTGGAGCGACCTATAATACCAGGCGTAGAAATAGTGCTGGTATGTCTCTAGGTGAAGCCCTCGTCTCTACCCACCGAGGGCGGTGTGCGAACGAGGTGTCCGTTGTGTATACCTAAAAGTCACAAGGAGTCACATACTTGCAGGTATGGAGTGTAACAGGTGTGTTGAGATGGTGCTACTATGTATGATAACCGACGGTGCTACAATCCACCCAAGTGGAGCAGTCTGATGTGTTAAGGGATGTGTACGAAGGAACGACCGAGCTACGGCGTTCCCCATTTGTTATGCAATAAGTAGGTGGATGACCCGCCAGTAATGTAAGAGTCTGGGTAACCAAAATTCTGTTGTTCTTCTGAGGAAGGCCAATTCATGTATATGTTTTTTTTACCCGTATCTTTTATAAGGAATAAATCAATTAAGACATGTTATGGTTTCCCCCTTCTTTAACCCTCATCGATCTGGTCAATGGAAAACCTAACCCAATGCCTAGTCCACTCTGCCCGCTACCTAACGAGCTACATGCTGTCCAGAGGGGGTCTGGTGGCAGCGACCCTTAGAAATTAAGTTTAGAGTTAAGTTATCCCCTTAAATTTAGTGACCCCAGATCTGGCAGTATATCTCAGGTGATTGGGTGGTGTTGTTATGTTTTTCTGGATGTATTTAATTACTGAAATTAATCCCACCAAATTTCAAGTCTGAGAGAAAATCATATTTGGGTGAGAAAAAGCGTAAGGGGAGACCTTACGCGTTTTTTCCAGGGTCAAGACAAAACGCGATAAATGCGATTTTGTTCAAAATCACAGTATAGGTACTCCTGAAGATGCCGATTCCGGTCCTATAATCGAAAGTTCGATTGCGGAATAATTAGTGGTCGTAATGATGCTTGGAATATTTTAATGAAATTTTTCTCAATACTTATTTCAGTACTTGCAAACTATTGGTTTTTCAGGTGATTGGGTGGGGTTGTTATGTTTTTCTGGATGTATTTAATTACTGAAATTAATCCCACCAAATTTCAAGTCTGAGAGAAAATCATATTTGGGTGAGAAAACGCGTAAGGGTCCCCCCTTACGCGTTTTTTCCAGGGTCGAGACAAAACGCTATTAATGCGATTTTGTTCAAAATCACAGTATAGGTACTCCTGAAGATGCTGATTCCGGTCCTATAATCGAAAGTTCGATTGCGGAATAATTAGTGGTCGTAATGATGCTTGGAATATTATAATAAAAATTTTCTCAATACTCATTTCAGGGGAGAAGAAACAAGGAGACAGGTGAAGTGTTATGAAGGAGCACGTCCCAACATGTTTTTGATGATCCGCTCCACAAAAATGGTCGAGGAGTCTGTCCGAGTGTTGACTGATGGCTCGGTGTGTCTGTGCTAGGAGCTGTGTGTCACGGCTGCTAGGGAGGGGGTAATAAGATTGCTGGGAGATGTAAAGCTAGGACTATTGGGTGCTAGGAACAAGTACTACTGTATTGCCAGGCGATGAATACTGGATACCAAGATTTCTAGGATTATTAATACACGTTTATATTTATCTTAATTCCCCTAACCTAATTTACCATCATGGACTATAGAAAATTTCACCTCAGGAAGACAAACTTCTCCGTATGCTGTTCAGAAACGAATTATCTAACCAAAGACTTCCTCCACTAACTGCCTACACGAACAGACTATTTACCAAACTGCCATAACCAAGTTTTCGTGACCAGTAATACTGTTAAATTTACTTTTAAAATCCAAAAGTCGTCTCATTATGGTTATGTTTTCAGTTCCGGGCCAACGAGAAGGATAACTCAGGAAATCCCAGACCTACTGAAGATTGACCACATGTTTTCATCTCAGCCCCAGGTTTCTGTAAGGTACGATGGTGTGTGTATAGGGTCAGTCAAGTGTGAGTTTTTGTGAGGGTAGGAGAGGTTGAGGGTGTGTGTAGTGGAATGTGTAGGTGTGTGTTGGAATGTGGGGGTCTGTGTGTTGTGTGTCGGGGAATATGGGGGTGTGTGTGGTGGAATTTGGGGGTGTGTGTGTGGTGGAGTGCGTGATGCAGTGTGTGTGGTGCGTGGTGGAGTGTGTGTGTGGAGCGCGGTGGAATATGAAGGTGTTCAACTCTCTATCATCAGCCATCCCAGGAAACACAATATTCAACTCTTTTAAATCATTTCCTTACACATAGTTACTGTTGGCATGATAATGTATTACTGCGCTTCAATAATTACAATGTTTAACCACGTATTCTAGGCTCTTATATACATTAAATATGATATTAAAATTAAGAGAAATAACGGCTTAATTATTGTGTAAATACTGAATAATTATGTGTACTCTGTTTAATTCAGCTTTGCCCCCGAGGGGGCTAATTTATTGGGCACCCCCTTACATCCTGTGCAAGGTGAAGTGCAGAATCGTTTACAGCGCCCAACAGGGAAGTATGAAAAGTTCATACTTGCCTTTATGACTCGTACATTAAGGGCGTAAAAGCCTGAAGGGTCATAGGTTCTGTCAAGTTACATAAAGTGAGAGAATGATGAGTGTGTGGGGGGAAAGTTCCCGGTACATTTTATCTGTTTATGGCAAAGTGTGGCAGGTCCCTAATAATGTCAAATGCCAGGCCTGTGAACTCTGTTTAATGAGGAACCGTACCCATTGTTGTTTACCTCACCTGTCCTTACCTGTCGTGATCCTTTGTGTATGAAATTGTATCTGCTATCCAGTATGTATCTGTTAAAAGCCATGTATTTGTTGTGAACATTACAATTATACATGTTATTGAATCATTATAAATTAAATGTATTTGCTGAAGGCTTTTTAAAGAGTTACCATCATCGAGAGTTAGTCACAATTATTACCACTGTACTTCTCTGTATTTAGGTCTCTGGCAAAACAAACTATTTTTTTAATCATTTAATCTGTTTGTTGGGGGAATATTCTTAATGTCAGCCTACATGAGTTACACACATCATAACACAGACCCTCTTGAGTGCCATGCGTTACAACAAGGGAACTCTTACATGTAAGAATTTTTCTCTCTAAAAGGTTGCATGCGCTGCTTAGAATAGAACCACCCTTTACTGCTGTATTATTAACCAAAAAATATGAATGTTTTTATACATATTTTTCGAGCCAGTGAAATACGTGTTTACATCTCACGTCAAGGAGTCTGAGGTTGTGAATTTAACCTCTAACTGGAGTATAATGGTACACATTACGTTCATTATTCATGTAACTAATGGAGCACTGGTAGCTGTGAAGATTAAGGTCGAGGACACCGAGGGTCTTCCATAACTAAATGTGTTTATTTACCAACAGCTATGAAGAAAATATATACCAGTATATCAGATAAAAATATTGGAGAAGGCACAGTGAGAAATCTCCATTCTCCAGCGTCTCCTCCATAAATCTCTCTTGGCAACTCTCACTGGCTAGAAAACACCCGGGAAAAAATCTGTAAACCAAACGGAGTTGGCTTTAGTCATTTACAGTCGTTGGCCTGCCGTTTCTTCTCTATTTCTCAGCCCCTTGTTTGTTTGTTTATCCTTCCTGTGTGCGTATTCCCTGACCGTGGCTGGCGCACACAAGGCCTTGTATCGTTCATCACGCGATAAACCAACATAGCGGTTTCCTCCATATCTGGGTTCTTGGAGATGCCAGACGCTGCCATTTGAATTATAGATGGTGTCTGTACTGGTTAATATTTATATTTATTCATCATTAGCAGAGTTTGACTTTCTTTCTTAAGTACTTATATTATTGGATAGATACAGAGGATGAAGCTGTGTTTGGTTTCTCCTACAAACTCAGTCATATCTCTTGGTAACATTTCATTTCCTTCCACAGGGGCGGACTCGTGAAATTTCTGCAGTCAAACTTCCGCTCATGACGCCGCTACCCTCCCCTACCCGGGAAGTGTATACTGTATATATATTTTTGTAGGTTTATCTTTATGTTCCGCCGCCTGCCTAGGAAACAGGGGACCATTATATCGTTACTAATGTCTGTTTGTTGGTGTTAGTGCAGTTTTGGATCATTATCTCGAGAAGTAATGATGGGATAGCTTTTATTTTGTAACGTCTAACAGCCTACCAATAAAGGTTCACTGTTTACCACATGAACGCTGCTGTTTTTTCCACTTATTTTGCAGGTGTGTATGTTTGTTTACGGTCACCAACCATCACGATATTTGGTGAATCATTCATGTTTTACAGGCGGGTTTTTTTTTTTTTAATTTATTGTCACTATTTTTTATAACCCATATGAAATGACAAGCACGACTACTCATGTTTAAAATAAAAACGTATGTCACATGTATACTTCATTGGAATTTACATTTTAAATCATATTATTTTTGATCATTTTAATATTTTTTTTTGGCTGCCATATACTGTATAGAAAAAGAGTGATTGAGTGACAGTTAAATTTTCAAAGCATTTTTTTTCTATTATTTGTTTGCGTTCATATCGTACATAAGGAAAATATCTTTTCTCCCATGACAAAAATAGGTAAATAATGTTGATCCCAAAAAACAAAGGGTCCAAGTCGGGGAGAAAATCATATTTGGCTGAAAAATGGCATAAGGGTCCCCCCTTACGCGTTTTTTCCAGGGTCGAGACAAAATGCGATTTTGTTCAAAATCACAATATAGGTACTCCTGAAGATGCTGATTCCGGTCCTTTAATCGAAAGTTCGATTGCGGAATAATTAGTGGTCGTAATGATGCTTGGAATATTTTAATGAAATTTTTCTCAATACTTATTTCAGTACTCGCAAACTATTGGTTTTTCAGGTGATTGGGTGGTGTTGTTATGTTTTTCTGGATGTATTTAATTCTGGAATTAATCCCACCAAATTTCAAGTCTGAGAGAAAATCATATTTGGGTGAGAAAACGCGTAAGGGGGGACCCTTACGCGTTTTTTCCAGGGTCGAGACAAAACGCCATTAATGCGATTTTGTTCAAAATCACAGTATAGGTACTCCTGAAGATGCTGATTCCGGTCCTATAATCGAAAGTTCGATTGCGGAATAATTAGTGGTCGTAATGATGCTTGGAATATTTTAATGAAATTTTTTTCATTACTTATTTCAGTACTCGCAAACAGGGCCGGTGCTAGGAATTGCGGGACCCAATTAGAAAATTGATAGTGGGGCCCTCTACTCTACAAAGTCGAAGATTGATGTTTTATATTTCGTGTAGTATGCCCGCCTTAGCCAAAAAGCATTAATTACTTGATTTACTAAAAGTTTAAAAACAGTATAAAAGTTTTGATTTTTTATTACAAGTTAAGACAATTACAGACAAACTGTTTATGCACGGACCTTTTAGAAACACACTTTTCTGTCTTTTTTATTTGCAAAATCTTTCAAAATCATTTTAAAGTCAAGGGTTTTGGTAATGTCACTTTCTATAGATAGCATCGCCAAATTGTTTAGTCTTTCTTGTGAAATTGTTGACCGTAAGTATGTTTTAATCAGTTTTAGTTTAGAAAAACTTCTCTCACCCGATGCGACTGTTACGGGCATTGTTAAGTAAATTCTCAAAGCAACAAAAACATTAGGAAATGCAGTGAATCGATTGTTTACTACCAGGTATTCAAACAGGGCTTGGGGCTTGGCGACACTGGTGGGCAGAAAAGTTTTCAGAGCTTCAAGTTCTTCAGCCAACAGATAACCATCTACATCTTTACTTGTTACAGTACCTACCTCAACATCAGTGTTCTGTTTTAGTGTTATATTTCTATTTATATTCGATGGCCAACTCGCCGGGTCATCATTAATGTTAATTACAACTGTACTTGTGGATGATCCATCACTGTTTGATGTTTGGGCTTGGCCTTCTGACTCTTCTTTAGCTATAAGTGGACTTCTCACTTTGGCACTGTCTTCTGTTGTATTAAGATCGTCTTCAGTTTGATTCAACTGTGTCTGTGTGTCAACTTGAACTTTTTCAAACTGAATATCAATTTCTTCATTGTATTCATCAACTGTAATTGGACTAATGGCTGTATTGTCATTTTCTGAATCGTTTTTGTCTTCTTCATCTTCAATACATGGGCGTTTCAAAGGTGGAGTGACAAGAAATTTTTTGATAGCACCTCGATGTTTTTCATTTTCAGCCACCTTTGCCTTTGCCAGTGCTTGCTTCTGGTTGCCATTTAAATACTTACGCCCTCTGCCTCTATCTCTGCTTGTGCTTGCCATGATGAAAGGGCTTTTTATATTATCTTTTCAGAAATGACATATAATAAACTGAAATGAAAAAACGAACAAAATTATTCACAATGAGAAGTCCCTGGCACTTAAAAAATAAGTATGTGCATATATGAATGTTATAATTAAAACAAAAAATCGAAACACTGATCCTATAAAATAAAAACCACACAATGTTTATCACCACTTCACCGGACAAAAAAAACTTTAACCGGACATATAACACTTTGGCATGGATTGCACACCGCTACGTACGCAAAGATTCGGTTACCTACATAGAGCTATATGTGCTTGCATGTGCTCAGAATCACAAGTCATTTTCTGATTCATCATCGCTATTGTCGCTATCAATCATGTACTCAGGATCAACAATTATCATCACTGTCCAGCACAAAAATTATAAACAAACCACGCCTCGGTCGCCACCCAGTGGCCATGCTTCTCATTTTCAAGGTCAACACTGCAAAACTCATCTCAAATCATGTCTATGGCAACGACCGGAGTTTTGTCACTGTCTGACGATGATCACTGATTCACTGGTTATTACAGGACATGCTGATATACACAGCACAACGTTATCACTCGTATTTCCCCCTGAAAACAGCCAAAAATACAGACCCGACACACTTACACCGTCCAAGCGTTGGGAGAGAGTGAAAACTGTGTTCTGATTGGCTCGCACCCTTCCCGCTCCTGTAAATTATTATGAAAGTCAGGGCGTGTGGACCAACACCAGAGTTAATTCCCTTGGACTTTTGACAAAACAGAAAATTCTCGCACGTGACTGGGATCTATTATTTTGATGACAATAACAATGATTTTGTGTCTAACGTTAGCTTTTTTACCAATATCGTATACAGTTTAAAACTAACACACGTGTGTGCGGGGCCCCCTTGCGGCGCGGGGCCCAATTTGATTAAATTGGTCAAATAGGCTTAAAACCGGCCCTGCTCGCAAACTATTGGTTTTTCAGGTGATTGGGTTGTTATGTTTTTCTGGATGTATTTAATTACTGAAATTAATCCCACCAAATTTCAAGTCTGAGTGAAAATCATATTTGGGTGAGAAAAGGCGTAAGGGTCCCCCCTTACGCGTTTTTTCCAGGGTCGAGACAAAACGCGATTAATGCGATTTTGTTCAAAATCACAGTATAGGTACTCCTGAAGATGCTGATTCCGGTCCTATAATCGAAAGTTCGATTGCGGAATAATTAGTGGTCGTAATGATGCTTGGAATATTTTAATGAAATTTTTCTCATTACTTATTTCAGTACTCGCAAACTATTAGTTTTTCAGGTGATTGGGTGGTGTTGTTATGTTTTTCTGGATGTACTTAATTACTGAAATTAATCCCACCAAATTTCAAGTCGGAGTGAAAATCATATTTGGGTGAGAAAAGGCGTAAGGGTCCCCCCTTACGCGTTTTTTCCAGGGTCGAGACAAAACGCGATTAATGCGATTTTGTTCAAAATCACAGTATAGGTACTCCTGAAGATGCTGATTCCGGTCCTATAATCGAAAGTTCGATTGCGGAATAATTAGTGGTCGTAATGATGCTTGGAATATTTTAATGAAATTTTTCTCAATACTTATTTCAGTACTCGCAAACTATTGGTTTTTCAGGTGATTGGGTGGTGTTGTTATGTTCTTCTGGATGTACTTAATTACTAAAATTAATCCCACCAAATTCCAAGTCTGAGAGAAAATCATATTTGGCTGAAAAATGGCATGCGTTTTTTCCAGGGATGAGAAAAAACGCGATATACGCGATTTTGTTACAAATCGCAGTATAGGTACTCCTGAGCATGCCGTGTCCAATCCTATCAGTTCGATTGTGGAATAATTAGTGGTCTTAATGATGATAGGAATATTTTAATGACAATTTTCTCAATGCTTATTTCAGTACTTGCGAACTATTGGTTTCTCAGGTATTTGGGTGGTGTTGTTATGTGTTTCTGGATGTACTTAATTGCTGAAATTAACCCCACTAAATTTTAAGTCTGAGAGAAAATCATATTTGGGTGAAAAAACGCGTAAGGGTCCCCCTTCCGCGTTTTTCCAGGGTTGAGACAAAACTCGATATACGCGTATATCGCGTACTGAAATAAGCATTGAGAAAAATTTAATTAAAATATTCCAAGCATCATTACGATCCCTATTTATTCCGTAATCGAACTGTCGATGATCGGATTGGACTCGGCATGCTCAGGAGTACCTATACTGTGATTTTGAACAAAATCGCGTATATCGCGTTTTGTCTCGAGCCAGGAAAAACATGTAATGGGGGACCCTTACACGTTTTTCCACTCAACTGTGATTTTCTCTCAGACTTGAAATTTGGTGGGATTAATTTCAGCAGTTAAGTACATCCAGAAAAACATAACAACAGCACCCAATCACCTGAGAAACCAATAGTTCGCGAGTACTGAAATAAGCATTGAGAAAAATTTCATTAAAATATTCCAAGCATTAGTACGACCTCTCTCTCTCTCTCTCACACACACACTCTATATGCGATCTCAACCGGCCATGTGTTGACACGAGGAAGATGATGCATATAAATTGCTACTAACAACAATTCACACACTATAGTACACACACAAAACCTGTCAATCCCTCCCATTATTAAAATATTAAGACTCCACCACCACAGAGCCTCAAACATCCGCTCCTGCGTGATTCTTTTTTCACGCGGTATGTCCCCCCTCCCTCCCAAAAAAAAAATAATGTGGGATATATTCTGAGGTATTATCCCATCCGAGTATATCCAATATATTCCTTGATGAGATATACCAATTAAGCGAAAAAAGAGGTGGTGGTGGAGGGGGGGGGGATTTCACAGACACTTGGATCACATCAAAGAGTGTTGGATCCTAATTGAAAGCTGCCTTGAGATGGTTCAGTCTTCCCGCTCTCTGTCTGTCGTTTTCTCTCTCTTCTTTCACTTTCTCTCTCTCTCTCGATCTACTGTGTGTGTGTGTGTAATAATAATAATAATAATAAAAATAATAATAATTAACGGTTTATTGAAAGAGCTTGGCAGCCAGAAGGCTGAAAATATACAGTTACATATTTGGGGAATGGGTTTCGAATTACAAATAATATACAAGTAACATAAGTGACACAAATAAGACATATAATAACTAGATGGGGAAAAGCTCAAACTACAGTCCATTTCAACATAGTAACAGTGCAAGGTGTAGTGTTTACTGGGAGTGAATACACTGGTTTATTACAAGTTATTGATAACACTGGTCAACAAAGTTTTTGTTGCATTGCTATAAACACTTGATTCTACCTAATTTGGGTGTGCTGATCTCATATCTGAAGTAGTTTCTTTCTGTAAGCTCTAGTTTTTTTGCAATCAAGGTATTTTGAAATTTCAAAATTTCGTCTTCGTCTTATTGACCTCGTCGTCTATCTTGAAAAATATGTCATTAAACTGTCATTAAATTAGCTGGGTAATAAACAATAAAATATTACATATTCTAAATTTATTCAACAACACAATTTGAAACATGTTCCATCTAAAACAAAGGTTGAAATTTGTATAAAACTCATTGTTAGGTAAGAAATTTGTTACTATGAGGAGACAAAGCCCAATCACATTTTAGCCAGGTAGGAATTTGCGCTTGAAGCTCTTGCGTTTGTGAAATGTCTCAGGGCACTCTCGTTTAATGCTCCAGCAGTAGTCTGCCATCATATGTTTGTCCCATCTCCCTTGGTAGCGGTCTTCCATGGTCTTGAGATCCTGATGAAACCGCTCGCCTTGCTCGTCACTTACTGCCCCTAGGTTCTCAGGGAATCTATCAAGATGACTATATAGGAAATGGAGTTTGACACTCATATTGCATCCAAGGTCATGAAAGGCTGACAACATGGTTGCTACAAGGGTTTCATAGTTGTCAGCCTTTTTATTACCAAGAAAGTTTTCCATTACCGCCACAAATGAAAGCCATGCACCCCTTTCCTTGTCGTCCATCTTTCTGACAAAGTCTTGATCACGTACAAGTGCACGAATTTGTGGTCCATCAAACACACCTGCCTTTATCTTCTCAAATGACAAAGCAGGGTGAGCAGAGACTATGTGTTGGAAGCATTCACCATCAGTATTTAATGCTCTGACAAACTGTTTCATCAGGCCCAGCTTGATATGGAGAGGAGGAAATATGATCTTTTCTCGACTGACGATTGGATCATTGACAATGTTTGGCATACCAGCTTCCAGAGTCTCACGTAAGGGCCACTCCTTCAGGTTCCAATGCCTGTCTCTAGCTCGGCTGTCCCACATGCAAAGAAAGCAGGGATACTTTTTAAATCCTCTTTGTTGGCCAAGAAGGAAGTTCACCATTTTGAGGTCAACACAAATTGTCCAGTTGTGCTCATGGTATTTTAGCAGGTGAATCACAGTTTTAATGTCATTATACTCCTCTCGTAAGCACACAGAATGACCCACTGGAACAGCTGCATAGACATTACCATTATGTAGTAGCACACACTTCAGGCTACGCTTACAACTATCTAGAAATAATCGCCAGTCATTTGGACTATACAATGGAATCCCTAATTCCTGGAGAAGACCCGGGATATTATGACAGTAAACAAACTTATTCTCCTCTGTAAAGAATGGCACAAAATCCTGTTCCCGCTTTCTGAAACTTTTGTGGTCTGGTTCAGTAGAGCCTTTTCTTGCAACCTAGAAGCTAGAACTTCTGCTGCATTTTTGGAGAGACCCAAATCACGCACAAGGTCATTCAGCTCTGGCTGACTAAACTTCTGAGGGGTTGATGACGCTGGTGTACCATCAGAAGAATCGTCGGAATCTGCAAGTATTTCTTGAGTTTCATGTTCACTCTCTTGGTCTTTGTCGCTTCCCTCCTCTTCAGCTGGAGACAACCCATTAAAAACTGGAACTGGTAGCTCATCAGAGTGCAAAGTAGGTCGAATTGCTGAAGGGATACTAGGATACGATATTTTATGTCTGTTTTTCTTGCCAACACCCTTCGTATTGATCAGACAAAAATAGCAGTCAGTTGTGTGGTCCTTCGGTTCTCGCCAGGTCATGGGAATTCCGAACGGTAAGCCCTTACGTTTTCCTTTTGTCCAGTCACGCAGCATTTCTTCGCAGTTATGACACACAGCATGTGGAGCCCATTTTTTGTCTTGGTCGCCAAGAGTAAGTCCGAAGTACGCTTTATAGCCGCGCCTCACAAACGATGTTATATTGCGCCTCTGACGAATAAGCGTGAAGTATCCACAAATATAACAGAAGGCATCAGGTTTGTTCACACATTGATTTCTCTTTGTAGCCATGACCAAATCTGAAAGAAAAAACAGACAAAATTATATCTCCCTATTGATACCATAATCGTGTAATTAATTAATTTGACCGCAAACGGCTAGAATGTAAAACCTCAAATTACATGAAAACTGGAGCATGCAGAACAAAACTGGTTTCAAATATGAAATCAGCAGATCAAAAATGGTAAGAAACAGTAAAGAAATCTCATGCAACTGGGAATTATAAAAAATTTGTTGTCCTGTGTAATTTTTACAATGGTTGGGACTGGGCTGTTCTTATAGCGATCAGTTCGTGCACGTATGGGCTGGATGCGGTTGTGGTGTCGAACAGCAATTCTCGGACTAGGGATCTCAGGTGGTAGTAGGAGCCGGTGTCGAGGATGGTGTAGAAGCTTCTTACCAAATTTGCAGATGAGGTCGTGGTGATGGTCAGTGAGAGTCGAAAGGGTCAGTGTGTTGAGCGCTTCTTGATATGTGGAGTAGGAAGGGGAGAGAATAATCTTGCATGCCCTCTTTTGCACTTTTTCTAGGTGTTTATGTTGTGTGGCATTTAGGGATGAAGACCAGGTGGGGGAGGCATAGGTGAGCTTGGGAAGTATGAATGTTGTGTAAACACTGAGGAGCTCGTGTGCAGGAATTCCGAGGGACTTGAGTTGGCGGAGGAGGTGGAGACGGAAACTGGAGGATTTGACAACTTCACTGACGTGTGGTTTCCAATTTAGTTTGTTGTCTATGGTGACGCCGAGGAGCTTCGTGGAATCTACAACCTGGAGTGGAGTGTGTGTGTGTGTGTGTTTTTGTGTGTGTGTGTGTGTGTGTTTTCTATAGGATGTGGTTGTCCTATACGTCAGTGTCATGTTACCCTTAGTAGTTCACAACACCTTCACAGAGCTCGAAGGTGTGTTAATTTGATCTCTTGCTCTACCATATGGTCCTAAAAGAGTATATGTGTTTCTTAAAAGTGTACACGTGTTTCTTAAAAGTGTACACGTGTTTCCTAAAAGCGTACACGTGTTTCTTGAAAGTGTACATGTGTTTCTTAAAAGCGTACAATCGTTTCTTTAAAGTGTACATGTGTTTCCTAAAAGTGTACATGTGTTTCCTAAAAGTGTACATGTGTTTCTTAACAGTGTACACATGTTTCTTCTAAGTGTACACGTGTCCAGCTGTGTGTAGGGGTTGGTATTACTTTGTGACGCTTACACCCCACAACCAAGGTCAGTACCACCACCCACTGCCACCACCACCCACTACCACCACCACCCACTACCACCACCACCACCACCACCCACTACCACCACCACCACCACTCACTACTACTACCACCACCACCACCCACTACTACCACCACTCACCCTAACCATCACCACCATTCACAAAAGCATATAATTCCTATCTATACCAGTGACTCGTGGCTTCCTGTGGCTCCCTGTGGCTGCTCTGGCTCTCATTGTGTCCCATGTCTAGAATCTGGCCCAGACAATTGAGCCACAGTGAACCTCTCTACACCTTCAGCTATTAAACTCTCGTCTGGACAGTGGAAACAGTTGGTGGGGAGTTGTTCCTTGCTGGCGTGACTATCAGGCGAGTGAAACAGCCGCCACTTGCTCTAGCTGGTAGTGGGGGGGGGGGAGAGAATGAATGGAACAGATAGGAGTTGTCTGAGGAAAGTAACACCTGAGAGGGAGTGGAAAATGTGAACTTGGAGGGAAAAACTAAGCAAAAATGAAAATTGAAGGGGAAAACCTACAAAAATGAGAACTTGAAGGGAAAAAAACTAAAAAATTGGAAATTGGAGGGGAAAAATGATCTTAGAGGGAAAAAAGGAAATTGAAGGTTTTTAAAATACAATGTTTTACAGGTACAGAAGTTAAAATTGAAAAGGGAAAATGGGAATGTTTATAAGACAGTGAGATACACGAAGGAAAATATTAGAACTTGACAATGGAAAAAGGGCTACAGTATTACAGAAAGAAAATGGTATTGTGTTGTTGGAGGGAGTGAGGGTGTTAGGAGGGTGTGAGGGCGTTAGGAGGGTGTGAGGACGTTAGGAGGGTGTGAGGACGTTAGGAGGGTGTGAAGGCATCTCCTTTATTTCCTCGAGTCAATGTATTGTGTGGTGTGGTGTAGAGTGTGTTGTGTTGTGGTGCTGTGTGGTGTAGAGAGAGTGAGTGAGTGTGTTGTGTGTAAATAGAATAAACAATTAAGTTTGTTCTACTTAATGACAAGCAAGTTTTATTCCTATTAAGACCTGACACTTTTTTTTCTAGGATGATCGTAATGAAACAATGACAAGATATTTTATTCCTAGTATGACCTGACACATGTTTTTTTCCATGACGATCGTAATGAAAGTTAATAACCAGATATTTTATTCCTAGTATGACCTGGCAATATTTTTTCTCGGACGATCGTAATGAAAGATAATAACCAGATATTTTATACCTGGTATGACCTGGCAATATTTTGCTCTCTAGGACGATCGTAATGGAAGTTAATAGCCAGATATTTTATTCCTAGTATGACCTGACACAATTTTTTCTAGGACGATCGTAATGAAAGATAGTAACCAAATATTTTATTCCTAGTATGACCTACACTTTTTTATTTCATTACCTCTACGGAGTTACGAGTAATTAAATGTGTGTAGAAGTGACCGTAGAGTTTAACCCTTATCTTTGTGGCTCCTCAATGACTTATTGTGTTAAAAATTTTGACCAAATTTACTGATTTCGGTGATTTTAGTTAAGTATTGAGAGGTTGTTTTTGTTATTGGTGAGAGACTTGTGTTACTCTCTCTCTCTCTCTCCCATATCCTCTATTCCAATTCGCAATTAGTCGAGGGATTTTCATATCTCTGGGAAATTATCAGCTGTCGGAGGCAATACAGTGCCAAACCTACAACTGGCACATGGTCGACATTCCCCCCTGAAGAATACCTTTTAATCGCCCCTGAGGTAATCCCGAGCATCATCCACCGAGTCAACAAATTCCTCCTTTAATTACGATCAGCTGTGTTTGCATTGCGCGCGGAATTTGGCGAGGTGTTTATTTTGGCGTCGCTAATAACGGGGATGGAAGAGGGAAAATTCCAACTCGTATTTTTTTGTAATTTCTTGATTAAATTTTTTTTTTTTTTTTTTTGGTGGGGGGAAGAGTTTTGAAGGCTGGAATGTTTTATTGAGCAGTTAAATGTGACGTAATGATTCCCAATATATATATATATATATATATATATATATATATATATATATATATATATATATATATATATCAATTGAATTACATGATAGTAGGAACATCATAGAATCTAGTCTTATTAAACATACCGAAGCATTCAACATAAATTTGAGTAACGTCATGTACAAGCTGGACAACTTTGTAATTAAGAAGATTTGTGATCAGGTGAGAGGGCGGGGTCACTGTCCCATCTGACTCAACCACCAACCGTTGTGTGCCATTTAAAGATTAGTAGGGTCATTACCTAATTACCTGACCATTGTGGACCTGGTCTCACCCTCCTCTGTATATATTCATCTTGTTTTGCATTACTCTCTCTAGTCTGTACTCACCCCTGAAGATGTGAATTACACGAAAGCGCTTGGGAACTAAGTGTTTTCTTCTTTCCTGGTGGTTATCAGCATATACCTAGATCACGCGCACCTACAGTGATTTACTTGCATATATATATATATATATATATATATATATATATATATATATATATATATATATATATATATATATATATATATATATATATATATATATGCAAGTAAATCACTGTAGGTGCGCGTGATCTAGGTATATGCTGATAACCACCAGGAAAGAAGAAAACACGAAGTTCCCAAGCGCTTTCGTGTAATTCACATCTTCAGGGGTGAGTACAGACTAGATAGAGTAATGCAGAACAAGATGAATATATACAGAGGAGGGTGAGACCAGGTCCACAATGGTCAGGTAGGGTCATTACCTGACCATTGTGGACCTGGTCTCACCCTCCTCTGTATATATTCATCTTGTTCTGCATTACTCTATCTAGTCTGTACTCACCCCTGAAGATGTGAATTACACGAAAGCGCTTGGGAACTTCGTGTTTTCTTCTTTCCTTGTGGTTATCAGCATATATATATATATATATATTATTATTATTATTATTTTTTTTTTTTTTTGCTATTTAATATGCAGGTTAGGTAAGAAATATATATATATATATATAATATATATATATATATATATATATATATATATATATATATATATATATATATATATATATATATATATATATATATATATATATTACAGGTAAGGTATTGTTAGGTGATGACTTTACAGTACAGCTCAGAGTTGAAGTTTGCCGAAAGTTTACGGAAATGACCAACTCGGACTCGCTGGCTGACAGGTTGACTTGCTGACAGGCTGGCGTCCACGACACACGGGCGAGTTGGTCATTTTAATGCAAAGGTCCGAGGCTTCATTCACGGGTTCCTGCAGCCCAATAGGTGATATTGGAGTTCTGTAGGTGATACTTGAACTCTGTGGGTGATACTTGAACTCTGTGGGTGATACTTGAACTCTGTGGGTAATACTTGAGCTCTGTGGGTAATACTTCAGGTATGTGGGTGATACTTGAGCTCTGTAGGTGATACTTAAGCTCTGTGGGTGATACTTGAGCTCTGTGGGTTAGGGTGACAATAGTGCATAGGGGTGAATTTCTAAAATTGATTAAATGGAATGGTCATTGGTCCAATACTGCGTATCCATGAAAAAAGAACACAGGCGAAATCCTGGGTCATTTGGACAATATTTAGAGGTAGCTCAAGTCAATTGAAGTTTTATCCTTATAGGCAAAAAATACGAATATTCATAATATGCCGGTTTATTTTAAAATTTACATATTGAGCAAGTTTATGTGTACACTGTACATATAAATGATTAATTCCTTTTTAAAATGAAACTGCAGTGAACACGCTTACATCAATGGGTGGGAGAGGTGTGGACAACCCATTCATTGTTTTCGCTTTTTGCTTGTAAGGTCCTGTTTTGATGTCCCTGGTTGTGACCGCCTCTGCTCTTCAACAACCTGCAGCAGATGTTGACGCTGGTCTTCACTCTTCGTGATCTTGCTGTTGAATGCCTGTATCAAGGCAATCCCTCTCTCTGCAGTGTCGTTGATGACTCTGAGACCACCCACAACTGCGACGCCAGTTTTGAAGTCTTCATCATCAGACCATGTGTCAGGTTCCTTGGACAAAAAAGAAGTCTTCATTTTGAGACTTTCAAATAGAAAGTTTGATCCTCTAGAAGCAAAGTCTGAGAACTGGTTTGTGGGAGGGGAAGATGTGGCAGGAAGAGCAGCACGTTTTGGTGAATCCTCGGTCGCCTTCCTCTCAACGATTGCCCGAACTATGTTTGTCTTCATTGTTGCATTAACTTGTGGATCGAAGAGTGCAAGACCCACCAAGCCTTCTCTGAGGTACCACAGGTGACGACCGAAGACTGTGAGACATGTTCTTGATATTTTGACGTCGTGGTACTCTGACAGGTCTTGGAGGAGCCGCAAATCATTAGCAGGAGCGGAGGATGGAACGGAGGCCGTGAACCATGCACTGACATACACCTCTAGCACAAAGAATGTGAATCGTTTCAAGCCTAATGTCTCACGAGCAGTTAGTTTAAACTGATTAGCAAAAATCAGGATCTTCATGACATAAATGAGCTTAGCCATCCACCGTGCTCGGTGAAGTGCTCCGGGCCGTCGGAGATTAAACTTGGGTAGAGCTCCATCGAGACACCTGATTGCTAGCTCCAGTACCTCACGGTAATCATCACGTGGCTGCTGCTTCTTGCCCAGATGATGTTTCCAGCAACAGATGAGGTCATCTCGTTTCTCGTACAAACTTGGAGGGAGGTCTGAGAGAGGGCTGTAGTCATCTTGACTGATGTCCTTCCACTTATGCTTGAAGCGAGAGAAGAGAGTAATATCTGGTCCAGAGGAAGGCCCCATGCATTCCACATACGCTTTCTCGGCAACAAGCTCAAGGATGTGGTGACGACACGCGAGATGCAGAAGACGGCGGCCGAGTTTCTGCTCCAGAATGACACATGCCCCCGACAAGTGCCCAGTGTTTGAAGCTGTTGTGTCAAAACTGAGTGCTGAAACATTCTCTGATATTTTCCACTCTTCCAGCGCTGCACTGACTGCTGTAGCAATGGCCTGTCCAGTCCCTGACAATAGTTTCGGGACACCAAGCAGCTTTTCAGTATTGATTCCGGAGACAAGAATGGCGATTCGGTCAACACTCGCTCCTTGTTCATCAGGAATAATTTTTCCATCCCAGTGCACAGTGAGCACTTCACTAGGTTGAAATTTTTCTTTAATTTCGTTGGCAATCCCAGAACGGTGGGTCGCTCGCGAAGTACGCACTGTCTCATAGTTTAAAACTAGTTCCATTGGGTCATGACCTAGACTAGCAGCCGTGGCACTGACGATCCGGAGAGCAGAGCGGTGACTGATCCCAGTGCGGTCCAATGTACTTGACAATTCAGGGGTGATAACTTTGAGAGTAGCACGTTTACGATTGGAAGAAGATACCACTGGTGATATCGCTAGGGAACTTGTAGATGATGACGAGCTTGATTGTGATTCTGTTTCAGACGAAGAACCCAACTCATCATATTCAAGAGCAGAACTGGCTTGATTCTGTTGTAGAGATTGCTTACTCTTGCTTTCTTCCCGATGCTTCATGGAACAAGCAATCTTTTTGTCTACTCCTGCCATTACACCTCTTCTCCCTTTTTCTCGTTGCGCTGCCAGGAATGCTCGGTCTTCTTTGATGGTCAAGAGCTGCATTGCCTTGGGGTGGGCAACATCGAAGAGGTCCTCTAACTCATCACAAAAAGTTTCCTCTTTCTTACGTTGTGTGTCTGTAGTGCGAGTGCAGTTTTTCTTAAGTCCCTTCCACATTAAAAAAAGATCCACTACCTTTCGTCCAATACTCTTCTCAGTTATGGTAGGAATCCGTGCTTTATTCCAGAAACTAATAACCGATGCTGCAACTTCACTCGCAGAATCATTCACTGTTTTCTTATGTTCATTGTGACCGTGGAAAAACAGACGTAGAACATCTCCTCTTGAAGGAAGTTGTGCACCCGTGATTTCGGTTATGTGTTGACCAATGAGCCAAACTTCAGTTTTTGAACATGTACTCGCCATTGAACCTGAAACAAACAAAAACATTTATGTAACTTATGTTGTTACTGTTATGCAAACAACAGCACCCATAAAGCATACGGCATGCAAGATCACTTGTATAAAGTTTTTAAAGTGTTATATACCTAAATTGATGCATTGATTTTAGACAAAGACAATGGTACTAACCATAATACTGCAACAAGAGCGACGCACACACACCCACCGTCACGTCTCACACACAACTGATGCTACTGTACCAGTCAGACACTGGCACACAACCTCTTCCCCCTACCCCGACTGACACCCGCCTCTCCCTCCCCTCTGCATTGCCAATAGCTGCACCAGCCAAAATACTCATTACTCATTTTTAGAAAAAATGTTAGGAACAACTTTAGTTTGAATTTGCATTCTACATATACCTGCAAAGTTTCATAGTAATCGGTTCATAAATAAAGAAATTAGAAAAAATCAATAATAATTTCAGTAGTGTTAACTTCAAATGGCTTGAGCCACCTCTAAATATTGTCCAAATGACCCAGGATTTCGCCTGTGTTCTTTTTTCATGGGTACGCAGTATTGGACAAATGGCCATCTAAAAATAAAAACTTTCACTTTTTATTGTCACCCTACTGTGGGTGATACTTGAGCTCTGTGGGTGATATCTAGAGCTATACGGCATATTGAAACTATAGGTGATACTTAGAGCACTATAGGTGAAGCTTAGAGCACTATAAGTGATACTTAGAGCATTGCAAGTGATACCGGCAGTACTACACTTAATACCGACAGTACCTACACTTAATACCGGCAGTACTAGGCGTGATACTGGTAGCTCTACAGTTCATTAACACGGTACAGAACCCAAAACAATACAGTACTACTGATATTGGCATACTAAGTAATCCATTGATGGACCAAGTGGCGTAAACAACAACAACTATTTATAAACCAACAACTATTTATAGGACATCTTCTATATATATAAACAACAACTATTTATAAACCAACAACTATTTATAAACAACAACTATTTATAAACAACAACTATTTATAAACAACAACTATTTATAAGACATCTACTATATATAAACAACAACTTTTTATAAACCAACAACTGTTTATAAGACAACTACTATATATGAACATCAACTATTTATAAACCAACAACTATATATGAACAACAACTATTTATAAACCAACAACTATATATGAACAACAACTATTGATAAACCAACAACTATTGATAAACCAACAACTATTGATAAACCAACAGCTTTTTATAAACCAACAACTATTTATAAGACAACTACTATATATAAACAACAACTATTGATAAACCAACAACTATTTGTAAACAACAACTATTGATAAACCAACAATTATTTATAAACAACAACTATTTATAAACCAACAACTATTTATAAACCAACAATTATTTATAAACAACAACTATTTACAAACCAACAACTATTTATAAACCAACAACTATTTATAAACCAACAGTAAATGCAAGGATAATTTTGGACAAGCAGTTTGATGATTTTGTTGAGAAGTCTGATCATAAATGGTTGTCGCAGGGTCTTAGTTTAGTCGCAGTTGTGTTCATTTATTGTTGATTTTCGGATATATCAGAGTCAGTCTGAGTAGGATGCAACAGTTGAGTACATGTCAAAGTCAGTTTTAGTAGGATACAACAGTTGAGTACATGTCAGAGTCAGTTTTAGTTGGATACAACAGTTGAGTACATGTCAGAGTCAGTTTTAGTAGGATACAACAGTTGAGTACATGTCAAAGTCAGTCTAAGTAGGATACAACAGTTGAGTACATGTCAGAGTCAGTCTTAGTAGGCTACAACAGTTGAGTACATGTCAGAGTCAGTCTTAGTAGGCTACAACAGTTGAGTACATGTCAGACTCAGTCGTAGGATACATCAGTTGAGTACATGTCACAGTCAGTCTTAGTAGGATACAACGGTGAGTACATGTCACAGTCAGTCTTAGTAGGATACAACACTTGAGTACATGTCAAAGTCAGTCTTAGTAGGATACAACACTTGAGTACATGTCAAAGTCAGTCTTAGTAGGATACAACAGTTGAGTACATGTCAGACTCAGTCGTAGGATACATCAGTTGAGTACATGTCACAGTCAGTCTTAGTAGGATACAACGGTGAGTACATGTCACAGTCAGTCTTAGTAGGATACAACACTTGAGTACATGTCAAAGTCAGTCTTAGTAGGATACAACACTTGAGTACATGTCAGAGTCAGTCTTAGTAGGATACAACAGTTGAGTACATGTCAGAGTCAGTCTTAGTAGGATACAACAGTTGAGTACATGTCAGAGTCAGTCTTAGTAGGATACAACAGTGGAGTACATGTCAAAGTCAGTCTTAGTAGGATACAACAGTGGAGTACATGTCAAAGTCAGTCTTAGTAGGATACAACAGTTGAGTACATGCCAGAGTCAGTCTTAGTAGGATACAACAGTTGAGTACATGCCAGAGTCAGTCTTGGTAGGATACAACAGTTGAGTACATGCCAGAGTCAGTCTTGGTAGGATACAACAGTTGAGTACATGCCAGAGTCAGTCTTGGTAGGATACAACAGTTGAGTACATGCCAGAGTCAGTCTTGGTAGGATACAACAGTTGAGTACATGCCAGAGTCAGTCTTGGTAGGATACAACAGTTGAGTACATGCCAGAGTCAGTCTTGGTAGGATACAACAGTTGAGTACATGCCAGAGTCAGTCTTGGTAGGATACAACAGTTGAGTACATGCCAGAGTCAGTCTTGGTAGGATACAACAGTTGAGTACATGCCAGAGTCAGTCTTGGTAGGATACAACAGTTGAGTACATGCCAGAGTCAGTCTTGGTAGGATACAACAGTTGAGTACATGCCAGAGTCAGTCTTGGTAGGATACAACAGTTGAGTACATGCCAGAGTCAGTCTTGGTAGGATACAACAGTTGAGTACATGCCAGAGTCAGTCTTGGTAGGATACAACAGTTGAGTACATGCCAGAGTCAGTCTTGGTAGGATACAACAGTTGAGTACATGCCAGAGTCAGTCTTGGTAGGATACAACAGTTGAGTACATGCCAGAGTCAGTCTTGGTAGGATACAACAGTTGAGTACATGCCAGAGTCAGTCTTGGTAGGATACAACAGTTGAGTACATGCCAGAGTCAGTCTTGGTAGGATACAACAGTTGAGTACATGCCAGAGTCAGTCTTGGTAGGATACAACAGTTGAGTACATGCCAGAGTCAGTCTTGGTAGGATACAACAGTTGAGTACATGCCAGAGTCAGTCTTGGTAGGATACAACAGTTGAGTACATGTCAGAGTCAGTCTTGGTAGGATACAACAGTTGAGTACATGCCAGAGTCAGTCTTGGTAGGATACAACAGTTGAGTACATGCCAGAGTCAGTCTTGGTAGGATACAACAGTTGAGTACATGCCAGAGTCAGTCTTGGTAGGATACAACAGTTGAGTACATGCCAGAGTCAGTCTTGGTAGGATACAACAGTTGAGTACATGCCAGAGTCAGTCTTGGTAGGATACAACAGTTGAGTACATGCCAGAGTCAGTCTTGGTAGGATACAACAGTTGAGTACATGCCAGAGTCAGTCTTGGTAGGATACAACAGTTGAGTACATGCCAGAGTCAGTCTTGGTAGATACAACAGTTGAGTACATGCCAGAGTCAGTCTTGGTAGGATACAACAGTTGAGTACATGCCAGAGTCAGTCTTGGTAGGATACAACAGTTGAGTACATGCCAGAGTCAGTCTTGGTAGGATACAACAGTTGAGTACATGCCAGAGTCAGTCTTGGTAGGATACAACAGTTGAGTACATGCCAGAGTCAGTCTTGGTAGGATACAACAGTTGAGTACATGTCAGAGTCAGTCTTGGTAGGATACAACAGTTGAGTACATGTCAGTCAGTCTTGGTAGGATACAACAGTTGAGTACATGTCAGAGTCAGTCTTGGTAGGACACAACAGTTGAGTACATGTCAGAGTCAGTCTTGGTAGGATACAACAGTTGAGTACATGTCAGAGTCAGTCTTGGTAGGATACAACAGTTGAGAACATGTCAGACTCAGTAGGATACAACAGTTGAGTACATGTCAGAGTCAGTCTTAGTAGGATACAACAGTTGAGTACATGTCAAAGTCAGTCTTAATAGGATACAACAGTTGAGTACATGTCAAAGTCAGTCTTAATAGGATACAACAGTTGAGTACATGTCAAAGTCAGTCTTAGGATACAACAGTTGAGTACATGTCACAGTCAGTCTTAGTAGGATGCAACGGTGAGTACATGTCAAAGTCAGTCTTAGTAGGATGCAACGGTGAGTACATGTCAAAGTCAGTCTTAGTAGGATACAACGGTGAGTACATGTCAAAGTCAGTCTTAGGATACAACAGTTGAGTACCTGTCAGAGTCAGTCTTAGGATACATGTCAGTTATTCTTAGTAGGATACAACAGTTGAGTACAAGTCAGTCATTCTTAGTAGGATACAACAGTTGAGTACAAGTCAGAGTCATTCTTAGTAGGATACAACAGTTGAGTACATGTCAGTCAGTCTTAGGATACAACAGTTGAGTACATGTCAGTCAGTCTTAGGATACAACAGTTGAGTACATGTCAAAGTCAGTCTTTTTAGGATACAACAGTTGAGTACATGTCAGAGTCAGTCTTTTTAGGATACATGTCAGTTATTCTTAGTAGGATACAACAGTTGAGTACAAGTCAGTCATTCTTAGTAGGATACAACAGTTGAGTACATGTCAGAGTCAGTCTAAGTAGGATACAACAGTTGTGTACATAAAGACTCCTTCAGGGTAGGAAAGTAAATGCAGGAATACTAACATTGGTGAGAGAATAATAACAGAGATAATGTGGCCATAGGTTGAGGTAAAGAGAGACTTATGAAGAGATAATACTGAGTAGAATGGAAGGGGAGAGGGGAAGGTGGGAGGGAGAGGGGAAGGGGGGAGGGGAGGGGAGAGGGGAGAGGGCCAGGGGAAGGTGGGAGGGGGAGGGCAGAGGGCCAGGGGAAGGTAGGAGGGGGAGGGCAGAGGGCCAGGGGGAGGACAGAGTGTTCGGTCCCCGGGGAGGTTAAAACATGGGAGGGCTGGAAAAGACAGCTCGAAAATGTTTTGAGTTGAGGGCCATTGTCGCCACCTCTCAGACCTGGAGGATGGCACCTTGATGGTCTGGCGGCAGGAACTTGCTAACTCTCATCAGCCCAGGGTCATTACCAGGGCTTTCCAGAGGCTTAAAGGTCACACGATACATTTTTTCCAACCTGTGTGTGTACAGCGGAAGTTAATGGTGTGTGTATGTGTGCGCGCAGGGGATGTTAATATTGTGTGTGTGTGTACAGGAGATGTAACTAGTGTGTATATGTGTGTACAGTAGACGTTAATAGTGTGTGTCTACAGGAGATGTAACTAGTGTGTATATGTGTGTACAGTAGACGTTAATAGTGTGTGTGTGTGTGTTTAGTTAGAGAATGATGAACAAATTCTATGACATAATAAACTCCGCCTCGCTTCGTAACGTCACTCAGTGGGGTGGAGAATGTCACTGAAGTCCTTTACTCTTTTACTTGTTTTCATCAATATATTTTTGTTATCAGAGCGTTTCACATGTTAATTTTTACTTTGCCATGTACGGAAATTACCAGAGATCATTATGTAAAAGTTATATTCCTTAAAATATCATAATATATATACGATAGATTAAATACTGAAGAGCTGTAGTGATTTTTCGGGTGTCCGTCCACCAACCAATCAGCTGCTTTGCTACAAACTGAGCTTGGCGTCAGTTGGAAGCCTTGAGTGAACAGACTATTGTAAAAGTTTATCTCCTAATACAAATAGTAGTCCATAGCCTTACAGATTCTTACATTAAAATAGTCTTATGTGATATTTTGACTCAATTTTTGCTAGTTAAGATAAAGTATTACATCAACATAGCGGGAAAAATACTCGTATGAACGTTTCAGAATTTTGGTTTATTTTTTAGTAAGAGACGACGACCCGTGGGATATTACTCTCTTTATGGCAGTTCAGTATAGCCCAGCCAGACTCCCATGGGCCGGCCTTCCTTCCTCGCCTTAATCACTACTGCAAATTGCCAAGTGACTCACAGTGGCAGCTCGACAAATACACCACACCACATTAGACCTCACCTCGCCCACTTTACACCATACATTTCACACCACACGCCTCAAATGACGCCACATCACACCTTACTACTTTGCTGTCGCTCTGAATCGAGTATGACGATCATCCAGCTATGATATAGTGATATAAGTTATTAGGCCTTCATTTGTGATCTCTGAGGTGACTCGAGAGGCCGATGCGGGACCGGCAGAGTCGTTCACAGATGTTGCACATGTAGATGGCTACATCTTGTGCGGGAGGGGCGGTGGCAGCACCTTTCCGGCGTTGGCGCTTGTCTGCCTCGGTTTGCAGTCGGGCAAACTCGAAAGTATTGACACCTTCTCTTTGGTGCTCCTCCAAGCGTTACGATGTGGAGTGATCGTCTCCCAGGTAAGGGAGTCGATTTGGCACTTTTTCTGGTTTGTCTTAAGACTGTCCTTATACCTTTTCAGTTGCCCACGACACCACACACTGGTAACTACCATACTCACAACTAATACGGAGTTCGTCTCTTTCATGTAGATATATTTTAAATGAGATTAATTCGAGTATGTTGCTGGGTCCGCCATCCCCGATGCCCATCTATTAATATTTCACCTAATTAATGATAAGACATAAGTATCTAGTTAGGACGGTGTCGTGGAGTGTAGGTCACTGGCCGTCGTCCCTTGTGTCATGTAAGACGCTCACCTATGGTACGGTGCGGTGACGTAGTTATCAGGGAGGAGAAACAGACGTACGAGTGTTTGTGAATAGTGGCCGCGATTTACGCACCGAAGATAAAGAATGGAAATTAATTTAGTCATGACTCCAGCCCTGACAACCTGGGTATGTGATGTATATATATATATATATATATATACACAGGTAGTCGTCGACTTACGACCTAGATTGGTTACGGCCGCCCGGTCGTAAGTTGATCTGGTCGTAAGTCGGCCTATGTTATAATTACCTTACGTATATTATACTGTGTAATGATAATATGATCATCTTTAAGTCATATTTTATCAACATTTTCTTTGTTCATTATTGTTACGGTCGTCAGGTTTAAGTAAATCACTGCATACTACAGTACAATTGGTTTATTATTTACACAACATACAAAAAAAAAAAATACAGGTGCAAAACATATAAAACATTTTAGTTGCAAAACATACAAACACATACAAACATACAAAAAACATCTTATTGGCCGCTGGTACTTGGCTGTGGATCGTCGATGTCGTCAGCTGGGGCAGCCTTTGGGGTAGCCGGAGGAGTTGTTTTTTTCATGAACATGGTGAGCTTTGTCTGAATTGTTCGTTTCTTCTTCTCCTCGTAAATTTCTTGATACGGACGAAACGAATTGCGTGCCATCCGCTCAATCCTTGCAAATCGTTCGATGTTTGGGTCCATTCCTTCAAAATGGGCAAGAAGTTTATTCAGTAGAGATAAACCTTCTGATAATCCCTTAGTGGCAGGTTGAGGAGTAGATGAAGACAGTTTCCTCTTGGTAGACATCTTGGGGGGGTGGTGGTTCAAGAAAAATTTCCAAGACAAAAGAAAGGCACAAGGCAAACAGACACGGAGGGAAGTGTGCTGTACCAGCAGTTCTAGACGCTGTTATATTTCACACAAAGCCTGTTCATCGAGCTGATGGCGCCGTGAACCTAAATGGGAAACTGCCCGTGCCTCTTATGTGGTGTCAGTAGCATTTTACCGAATCCAGCTGGTATGAAACGCTCCCTAGTCACACCCAGTAGGTCGAGGGTTCGATTCCTTGCTGGTGAGGTCGTTGATTATATGTTCAAAGTCCGCGTGTTAAATGGACTAAAAATGAAGTATATATATATATATATATATATATATATATATATATATATATATATATATATATATATCTTATTTACTTATTTATTTATATATTATGGATGGAATAAATTGATATCATGTCCGGGTTTTTCTTCCAGGAATTCACGTTTAATTTAATACTTTTAAAAATATTATCGCCAGAATAAATTTATACTAATTGTACATATTAAAATATAATTATAATAAAGAGAAAACATATTTTGTGAGGCGGAGAGTAAAAGCTGTCATCAAATATTACTAATTTTAAGCGACTGGAAAATGGTAATAAAATTATTGGAAACTTGCCGCTAGAATTCATTTCTATTGACGGGAGTGACAAGTGATCTCCCCCCACCATCCCTCCCTCCCCCCTCCCCTCGCCTCACCTCACCTCACCCAGGACTGACAGGCACTTCACCAGACGCGACTGAGTAAAGAATTCAGTGTAATATTTAGCTCCCTCGTCCCTACTGTTGGCTGGTGATGGTCTCAACACGCCTGCTGGTCCTGGTGACGCTGAAGACGTGTCGAGGGCCAGTGTGGGTGTTGATAACATAAGTGTGTGTCTCTCTATGTTGATGTCTGGACGCTGGCTGGGGTTGGTATAAGTCTGATTAGTTTGTTGTTGTTAATGCTTCAAGATTAGAGGGGTTAATTGTCTCTCCCAGTCAGTTCCACATGACCTGTTAGTGACCTTTGACCCTTGTATAATGTTTATTGAGACCTATAAAAATGAATTCTTGTTTATTTTGTCATTAGGGTGTCGGGAAGGCTTTGTGTACCAATTCCCAGGTAATTTAGTTAATGTACAGTTCCTAAAAAAAGTTACCTGTACTTGGGGTGATCGATGGATTTCAGAATGAACACTGCGACTCCTGTTGTCAAAATCCTTCGTCCGTTGTCATATTTTCTCACTACAAATTTGAAAAGAGAGTTTTTTTGAGTGATTGTTCATTGAAATAATCGACAAACCCCGAAATTTTAGTTTGTTGGTGACATTTGTAATATGTAAAAAGTGTCGAAAATACCTTTGGTTTACAGCAGTGTGTCTTTGTATCAAGTTCTGTGTATGGTGCTTCAGATACAGTGACATTATGTATGAAACCAAACACTTACTGTAACTCGACCTGTTCACCTTGGGGGAGGGTGGGGGGCGTTAACCTTTGACCGCATAAAATCCTTAAAAAGATTACAACAATAATTAGAATTAGACTGGTTACATTGAACTAAAGATCGAGATTAACGAGTAATTGTTATTTGTTTTGCCCGAAGAAGAAAAAAGAAAACCGCAAAAACAACATAACTTATTCATTCTTAGGTTAGTTTTGGTGTGTGTGTGTGTGTGTGTGTGTGTGTGTTCTTACAATTAGATATTGAATATAAGGACTAGCATGCGTGACCAGAGGCTGGGGTGGGAGGTTAGAGCCTCCCACTCTACCCTCCCTCCACCCTACACCCTCCTCTCCTCATCCCTACCCCCTCCACCCTACACCCTCCTCCCCTCATCCCTACCCCCTACCCCCTCCTCCCCTCATCCCTACCCCCTACCCCCTCCTCCCCTCATCCCTACCCCCTACCCCCTCCTCCCCTCATCCCTACCCCCTACCCCCTCCTCCCCTCATCCCTACCCCCTACCCCCTCCTCCCCTCATCCCTACCCCCTACCCCCTCCTCCCCTCATCCCTACCCCCTACCCCCTCCTCCCCTCATCCCTACCCCCTACACCCTCCTCCCCTCATCCCTACCCCCTACACCCTCCTCCCCTCATCCCTACCCCCTACACCCTCCTCCCCTCTACAGTGGTGCCAGCTGGGCGGTGGACCTAAGCAGTCTGATTTTCACTGACACCATTTTTTTTATTATTTCTCGGAGATAAAGAGAAGATATAAAAGAGACCTATATTTGTTCTCAAACCTTCACGAGGAAATAAGTACATAATACAGAACATATACTGTACAGTACACCTACATATACAGTACAGTACAGTACATATACAGTACAGTAAACCTACAGTACAGTAAACCTACATATACAGTACATATACATTAATACTATGTTTCTGTAGCCATCTGTTGTATCTGTATTTCTGAATGAGTAAGTGTGTGTGTGTGTGTGGGGGGGGGGGGGGGGGGGGGGGGTGGTGAGTAATGTGGTGGTTGTGTTGACGTGTGGACAACCGGAGAAAGTGTGGCACTATAATGGTGTTTATGAGGATATATGACCTCACGTGTTTCTTTATTACATATCTCTCTCTCTCCCTCTCCCCCAATTCATCTCACTTAACCTGTTCCTTTTCCAACCCCTATCCTTCTCTCTCCCCATTTCCCTGTCCCCTTTCCCCCCTCCCCCCCATTTCCCTGTCCCCTTTCCCCCCTCCCCCCCATTTCCCTGTCCCCTTTCCCCTTTCCCCCCTCCCCCCATTTCCCTGTCCCCTTTCCCCCCTCCCCCCATTTCCCTGTCCCCTTTCCCCCTCCCCCCCATTTCCCTGTCCCCTTTCCCCCCTCCCCCCCATTTCCCTGTCCCCTTTCCCCCCTCCCCCCCCATTTCCCTGTCCCCTTTCCCCCCTCCCCCCCCCATTTCCCTGTCCCCTTTCCCCCCTCCCCCCCCATTTCCCTGTCCCCTTTCCCCCCTCCCCCCCCATTTCCCTGTCCCCTTTCCCCCCTCCCCCCCCATTTCCCTGTCCCCTTTCCCCCCTCCCCCCCCATTTCCCTGTCCCCTTTCCCCCCTCCCCCCCCATTTCCCTGTCCCCTTTCCCCCCTCCCCCCCCATTTCCCTGTCCCCTTTCCCCCCTCCCCCCCATTTCCCTGTCCCCTTTCCCCCCTCCCCCCCCATTTCCCTGTCCCCTTTCCCCCCTCCCCCCCCATTTCCCTGTCCCCTTTCCCCCTCCCCCCCATTTCCCTGTCCCCTTTCCCCCCTCCCCCCATTTCCCTGTCCCCTTTCCCCCTTTCCCCCCTGTCCCCTTTCCCCCCCTCCCCCCCCATTTCCCTGTCCCCTTTCCCCCTTTCCCCCCCCTGTCCCCTTTCCCCCCTCCCCCCCCATTTCCCTGTCCCCTTTCCCCCCTCCCCCCCCATTTCCCTGTCCCCTTTCCCCCCTCCCCCCCCATTTCCCTGTCCCCTTTCCCCCCTCCCCCCCCATTTCCCTGTCCCCTTTCCCCCCTCCCCCCCCATTTCCCTGTCCCCTTTCCCCCCTCCCCCCCCATTTCCCTGTCCCCTTTCCCCCCTCCCCCCCCATTTCCCTGTCCCCTTTCCCCCCTCCCCCCCCATTTCCCTGTCCCCTTTCCCCCCTCCCCCCCCATTTCCCTGTCCCCTTTCCCCCCTCCCCCCCCATTTCCCTGTCCCCTTTCCCCCCTCCCCCCCCATTTCCCTGTCCCCTTTCCCCCCTCCCCCCCCATTTCCCTGTCCCCTTTCCCCCCTCCCCCCCCATTTCCCTGTCCCCTTTCCCCCCTCCCCCCCATTTCCCTGTCCCCTTTCCCCCCTCCCCCCCATTTCCCTGTCCCCTTTCCCCCCTCCCCCCCCATTTCCCTGTCCCCTTTCCCCCCTCCCCCCCCATTTCCCTGTCCCCTTTCCCCCCTCCCCCCCCATTTCCCTGTCCCCTTTCCCCCCTCCCCCCCCATTTCCCTGTCCCCTTTCCCCCCTCCCCCCCATTTCCCTGTCCCCTTTCCCCCCTCCCCCCCATTTCCCTGTCCCCTTTCCCCCCTCCCCCCCCATTTCCCTGTCCCCTTTTCCCCCCTCCCCCCCCCATTTCCCTGTCCCCTTTCCCCCCTCCCCCCCATTTCCCTGTCCCCTTTCCCCCCTCCCCCCCATTTCCCTGTCCCCTTTCCCCCCTCCCCCCCATTTCCCTGTCCCCTTTCCCCCCTCCCCCCCCATTTCCCTGTCCCCTTTCCCCCCTCCCCCCCATTTCCCTGTCCCCTTTCCCCCCTCCCCCCATTTCCCTGTCCCCTTTCCCCCTCCCCCCATTTCCCTGTCCCCTTTCCCCCCTCCCCCATTTCCCTGTCCCCTTTCCCCCCTCCCCCCCATTTCCCTGTCCCCTTTCCCCCCTCCCCCCATTTCCCTGTCCCCTTCCCCCCCCCCCATTTCCCTGTTCCCCCCTCCCCCCCCATTTCCCTTTCCCCCCTCCCCCCCCATTTCCCTTTCCCCCCCTCCCCCCCCCCATTTCCCTTTCCCCCCTCCCCCCCATTTCCCTTTCCCCCCTCCCCCCCCCATTTCCCTTTCCCCCCTCCCCCCCCCATTTCCCTTTCCCCCCTCCCCCCCCCATTTCCCTTTCCCCCCTCCCCCCCCCATTTCCCTTTCCCCCCTCCCCCCCCATTTCCCTGTCCCCCCTCCCCCCCCCCATTTCCCTGTCCCCCCTCCCCCCCCCCATTTCCCTGTCCCCCCTCCCCCCCCATTTCCCTGTCCCCCCTCCCCCCCCCATTTCCCTGTCCCCCTCCCCCCCCCCATTTCCCTGTCCCCCCTCCCCCCCCCATTTCCCTGTCCCCCCTCCCCCCCATTTCCCTGTCCCCCTCCCCCCCCCATTTCCCTGTCCCCCCTCCCCCCCATTTCCCTTCCCCCCTCCCCCCCATTTCCCTGTCCCCTTTCCCCCCTCCCCCCCTTCCCTGTCCCCTTTCCCCCCTCCACCCCTTCCCTGTCCCCTTTCCCCCCTCCACCCCTTCCCTGTCCCCTTTCCCCCCTCCCCCCCTCCCCCCCTTCCCTGTCCCCCCTCCCCCCTTCCCTGTCCCCCCTCCCCCCCTTCCCTGTCCCCTTCCCCCTCCCCTGTCCCCCCTCCCCCCCTTCCCTGTCCCCTTTCCCCCCTCCCCTGTCCCCCCTTTCCCCCCTCCCTGTCCCCTTTCCCCCTCCCTGTCCCCTTCCCTGTCCCCTTTCCCCCCTCCCTGTCCCCTTCCCTGTCCCCTTTCCCCCCTCCCTGTCCCCTTCCCTGTCCCCTTTCCCCCTTCCCTGTCCCCTTTCCCCCCTCCTTGTCCCCTTTCCCCCCTCCCTGTCCCCTTCCCTGTCCCCTTTCCCCCCTCCCTGTCCCCTTCCCTGTCCCCTTTCCCCCCTCCCTGTCCCCTTCCCTGTCCCCTTTCCCCCTTCCCTGTCCCCTTTCCCCCCTCCCTGTCCCCTTCCCTGTCCCCTTTCCCCCCTCCCTGTCCCCTTCCCTGTCCCCTTTCCCCCTTCCCTGTCCCTTCCCCCCCTCCCTGTCCCCCTCCCTGTCCCCTTTCCCCCCTCCCTGTCCCCTTCCCTGTCCCCTTTCCCCCCTCCCTGTCCCCTTCCCTGTCCCCCTTTCCCCCCTCCCTGTCCCCTTTCCCCCTTCCCTGTCCCCTTTCCCCCCTCCCTGTCCCCTTCCCTTCCCCCCTCCCTGTCCCCCTCCCTTCCCCTCCCTGTCCCCTTTCCCCCTCCCTTTCCCCCCTCCCTGTCCCCTTCCCTGTCCCCTTCCCTCCCTCCCTGTCCCCTTCCCTGTCCCCTTTCCCCCCTCCCTGTCCCCTTTCCCCCCCTCCCTGTCCCCTTCCCTGTCCCCTTTCCCCCCTCCCTGTCCCCTTCCCCTTTCCCCCCTCCCTGTCCCCTTCCCCTTTCCCCCCTCCCTGTCCCCTTCCCTTCCCCCCTCCCTGTCCCCTTCCCCGTCCCCTTTCCCCCCTTCCCTGTCCCCTTTCCCTCCCTTCCCTGCCCCCTCCCCCCCCCTTCCCTGCCCCCTCCCCCCCCTTCCCTGCCCCCTCCCCCCCCTTCCCTGCCCCCTTTCCCCCCTTCCCTGCCCTCTCCCCCCCCTTCCCTGTCCCCTTTCCCCCCTTCCCTGTCCCCTTTCCCCCCTTCCCCCCCTTCCCCCCTCCCCCCTCCCCCCTCCCCCCCTTCCCTGTCCCCTTTCCCCCCTCCCCCCCTTCCCTGTCCCCTTTCCCCCCTCCCCCCCCTTCCCTGTCCCCCTCCCCCCTCCCTTCCCCCCCCCCCCCCTTCCCTGTCCCCCCTCCCCCCCCTTCCCTGTCCCCCCTCCCCCCCTTCCCTGTCCCCTTTCCCCCCACCCCCCCTTCCCTGTCCCCTTTCCCCCCTCCCCCCTTCCCTTTCCCCCCCCTTCCCTGTCCCCTTTCCCCCCTCCCCCCTTCCCTGTCCCTGTCCCCCCCTTCCCCCCCTTCCCTGTCTCCCCTTTCCCCCCCTTCCCTGTCCCCTTTCCCCCCCTTCCCCCCTCCCCCCCTTCCCAGTATGTCTGTGTATAGTCGAGGTTAATGTTCCCAGTATGTCTGTGTATAGTCGAGGTTAATGTTCCCAGTATGTCTGTGTATAGTCGAGGTTAATGTTCCCAGTATGTCTGTGTATAGTCGAGGTTAATGTTCCCAGTATGTCTGTGTATAGTCGAAGTTAATGTTCCCAGCATGTCTGTGTATAGTTGAGGTTAATGTTCCCAGTATGTCTGTGTATAGTCGAGGTTAGTGTTCCCAGTATGTCTGTGTATAGTCGAGGTTAATGTTCCCAGTATGTCTGTGTATAGTCGAGGTTAATGTTCCCAGTATGTCTGTGTATAGTCGAGGTTAATGTTCCCAGTATGTCTGTGTATAGTCGAAGTTAATGTTCCCAGCATGTCTGTGTATAGTTGAGGTTAATGTTCCCAGTATGTCTGTGTATAGTCGAGGTTAGTGTTCCCAGTATGTCTGTGTATAGTCGAGGTTATAATAGTGATGTAGGTCTGGTTATTGTGGTTTGGTTGGTCAGTGTTATAATGGGTGTTTAGGTGTCCTCAGTTGTTGCTTCAGGTGAAATTAGGGGACGAGAGGGAGAAGGGGAGAAGCAGAGGGAAGGGAAGGGGAGAAGGAGAGAGGGAGGGAGAAAAAGGCACAGGGAGGGAGACAAGAGACACGCGAGAGAAGAGAGAGACAGAGGAGTTAGAGGGAAGTAAATAATAAAGAAATACGAGAGGTCGGTTTATCACATTATAATATCCTGTTACTGTGTGTTCGGTACGGTTTGGTTAGGTTCGGTTCGGTTCGGTTAGATTAGATTAGGTTCGGTTCGGTTACGTGTTAGGTATCCACATTATTATACACATGGAGATTAATTTCCAACGGATGATGACTCTGCTAGTTTGGTCGTAAGTTCCTAACACACTTCATGCTATTAGTTTTTATGGTATTACATATTAGCTTATAATTTCCACGTAAAAGCTGTTAATGTTACTATTGGTCAGAAGTGCCAAATGTAGGTGGGTCTAGCAAGGGGACTAGAGTGTGGGTAGTCGTCATCTGGGGCCTAAATATATCGGAGCATGAGTGTTTGAGGGTGTTGATATCGGGACATCTATTGACTGTGAGTGTATCGGTAAAAAAAAATTATTCAAGTTTAGCATTTCTGTAATAATTCGCTCGTTCCATCTCGATGTATTAGCAATAGTGTGAATTCAAGTGAGAGCAGAGTGAAACATTGACTGTGATGCAACTTTATAACACAACTTTATACTGTTCTTGTTTTAAGACGCAGGATACGCGCTCACTTGGTAACTGTTTGTGGTCCAGTATGAGGAAACAGTTGGTAAAGAGTCTCTTGTGTTCAGTTGGTAAAGAGTCTCTTGTGTTCAATTGGTATAGATTCTCTTGTGTTCAGTTGGTAAAGAGTCTCTTGTGTTCAATTGGTATAGATTCTCTTGTGTTCAGTTGGTAAAGAGTCTCTTGTGTTCAATTGGTATAGATTCTCTTGTGTTCAGTTGGTAAAGAGTCTCTGTGTTTCAATATTTACGAAGGCTTCATCTCAACCTCTGAACCATCATTTCTTATGGTGGCTTACTGTATTTTGTTCACAAACACAGGCGACAGGACCTCACCGTTAAAAGACCTCACCTCACCTCACCAAATTCACGCATAATATAACCGTTATATCAATGAGTTATGTTTCTGGTAACAAATCATATTATATCAAAGGTTTCTGTCGGAAAATAAATAAATAAATATATATATACCGTGCCGGCCCTTGTGACTTAACACTTTTAGGTTGCCTCGTCAATGTTTCCTGGCTGGGCTTTTGAGTGGGTAGTGTGCTCCTTGTAGCTCCAGTCCTCTTGGGTGCAGGGAAAAGTCTCTTGCCTTTACTCAGTACTACATCTTAAAGGCGGTCGTACTGTAAGGCTTCGTAGTTGGTGTAATTCTTTTATGTGCTGTGTAGTGTAGTGTGTTAAGAAGACGTTCATGGTGGTGTTGTGCGACTAAAAATCAGGAATCGTGACAACTAACTTTTGAGCTTATGGACAGGAATTCAGGTGTGGTGACGAGAAGGTTTATACTCGTTAGCGTAGACAGGATATTGATATTTTGTTTATGCCCACAAACATGTATTAATTGTGTTCATTATATAGACGAAAGGAGAAAACGCACACACTAAAACATTATTTCACCAAGGTATTGACTCCCTTCATACTAGTTAGGGAACAGTGGTATTACGTCAGCTAGGTGGGAGAGTGTTGAATCAGTGATATTGTCTCCTGGGGGGAAAACTGCCTTGATATTTCGCTTTTTTTATGAGGGAAGGGATTAAAGTTGTTTAGAAAGTCCCTGAGACACGGTGTGGTTCTGGAAACTTTACAGACGGAGAGTGTTATCCAGTTATTAAGCCGCTATCCACACCAGACACACCCCCTCTCCACCACCACTGGATTTTGTTATTGTTCAAGAATATTACGTGAAGTTTGGTCACGTCTCCTGATATGGTTAATTTATTTTCGTATATGTTATTATTATTATCCAAAAGTGTTGCTTTACGGTATTTTTGTGTATTAATGATGGTTGTTGGTCGTACTCAAGGTGCCAATTTGTTTTATTCGATTTACTGATTATTTGTACTCTTAATTTTTGAATCACTGTACTTAAGAGGTTAAACGATTGTACTCAAGGGGTTAAGATAACATAATCAGTGGGCTATTTTGTTGTACTTAAGAGATTAAATATATGTTAAAACTCATAATACTAATTTATTATACTCGAAGGCTTCCAACACCTCGTCTCTCCTCCAAAGTCACTCCCTCTCACCTGCAGATACTAATCGATACTAATCACCATGAGTGTTTTGTTCCGCCACATACTGCTGCTGCTCCGGACATGTCAGAACTTTCATCTCTACGGAGACTCACACGAACACCATCCTCCTGCCGCCATGAAACAGAGAGAGACGAGAACTCCCGAGAGAGATCAAAGGTCACCAAACTCCTCTCTTGCAATATCTGTCGTTTACCATGTTGCTTATCTATAACAAAGAAAACAAGATAAATTATTTGATAAGGAAATATGTAGATTAATGGATCGATAGTTAAGACAAGGAATGATTGAGTAGATATGGGAAGGTTTGGGGTAAGGCTTTCTGTAGTTTGAAGTGGATTAGAGGGTAAAGGTGAGAGTGTGTGGGCAGATGTGGTTAGGGTGGGATAAGTCCTCGTCCTCAAGGGGTTAAATTCCTCCTCCTCAAGGGGTTAAGTCCTCGTGCTTAAGGGGTTGAGTACTCGTCCTCAAGGGGTTAAATCTCTGTCTTCAAGCGGTTAAATCTTCATCCTCGTCATCAAGCGGTTAGATCTCTGTCTTCAAGCGGTTAAATCTTCATCCTCGTCATCAAGCGGCTAGATCTTCATCCTCGTCCTCAAGGGGTTAAGTCCTCATCGTCGTTCTCAAAGGGTTAAGTCCTCGTCCTCAAGGGGTTATATCCCCGTCCTCGTCCTCAAGGAGTTAAATCTTCACCCTCGTCCTCAAGGGGTAAAGTCCTCATGGTCGGCTTCAAAGGGTTAAGGCTTAAGCTCTCGTCCTCAAGGTGTTAAAGACCCAGAAAATAAAATACTTAAAATCTTCCAAATTTAAGCTCAATTTCGCCGCCTGTGAGGGATGCAAAGAGAAGACCTGAACCTCTGATAATCTCATTTACCATCACTCAAGAATATGAAAAGAAAATCTCCCACGTAATCTTAACCAAACGCATCAGTATTCATAAGCGGTAAAATATGTGAAACGAAACGAAAAAAAAAGAAAACCTAAACTCAACAAAGAATGAGATCGTGATATGAATTAAGAAATATAGAAAATGGAATAATTGTAAAAAAAATGTGAGTATGGAAAATGGAATTATATATAGAAAATGGAATTATGAGGGCAAGGGGGGTAAGTTATCTATTTTACGGCTGTTATTTTAATAATTGACAAATAGGAAAGATTTTTTCACGAAGGATGTTATAATTATTATTATTATTATTACATTGTTATCATTATCATCATTATTATTATCATTATTATCACTACAGTAGCCTCGGATAAGAGACGGTCACAACACAATCGGATAAGTGAAAGTGAAATACTAATTAAATCAGGTGATCGGAGTGGCTGTTGAGGGATTAAAGTTAAAGTGCTTTTACTGCTCTCTCTCTCTCTCTCTCTCTCTCTCTCTCTCTCTCTGAGACATACGATAATCCAGGGATCGCTTTATATTCCCAGGTTCCGCCACGTCAGCGAAGACCGTCAACGAAATTTAGATTGAGTACGATGTGTGCCAAGTGCCAGAGAGAGAGAGAGAGAGAGAGAGCCCTCATACAAACAGCAGGGACCTTCATACACACTGGGGACCCTCATATACACTGGGGACCCTCATATACACACCAGGGACTCCCACATACACCACACACACACACCTGGAACCCACACACACCACGGACCCTCACACACACCTGGAACCCTCACACACACCCTCACACACACCTGGAACCCTCACACACACACACACACACCTGGAACCCTCACACACACACCAGGGACCCTTACACACACCAGGGACCCTCACATACACTGGGGACCCTCACATACACTGGGGGCCCTCACACACACACATACCACGGACCCTCACCCAAACTATGAGAAACAAAAGAAACACAGTCGTTAAAATCTTCCCCTGCGAGGAGTCCGTAATGAGACCAGGAACAAGTTTGTGTGTTCTGGGGAAATGGTTTTAAGATTTGCTGTTGCGTATCATGTGTCCG
This sequence comes from Homarus gammarus, assembly GCA_958450375.1. Taxonomy (NCBI): domain Eukaryota; kingdom Metazoa; phylum Arthropoda; class Malacostraca; order Decapoda; family Nephropidae; genus Homarus; species Homarus gammarus. The sequence goes on along the minus strand of CAUDMG010003307.1, from coordinate 423,692 downwards.
CTCCGCTCACACCAATTATTATTATGTTTTTTTTATGATTTTTTTTTATTTTTTTTTCTTCTCGGGTGTTTTCATGTTCGCTTTTTTGTGTGTAATCGTGTTTTTATTTCCGGTTTTTTTTAGTACTCAAGTGTGCTGGTCTTAATGTTATGCAGGAAGGTTTAATGTTCAGGAGTTTTCTTCTTCTTTCAGTTTGTGGGATTTTTTTTTTTTTTTGAGGAACTTGTCATTTTTTTTTTCTTTTGCGTTTCTTTTTCTTTCTAGAACTTGCATAGTTAGGGGTGTGTGTGTGCGCGCGCGCGCGCTGACACCAACTGTAGGAGCATCGAGGCTACTATTATCCATGAACACCTACCTGTACGTTGAACTGGCCATGTTACCCGCATGGACAACAGTAGACTGCCAAAGCAGCTACTTTACAGTCACCTAACGAATAGTAAACGTAACGCTGACGGACAACGGAAAAGGTATAAGGATAGAGACTTTCCCCGCCCCTCCCGCACTAGATGTAGCCCTCCACACGTGCAACATCTGTGGACGACCCTGCTGGTCCCGTATCGGCCTCTTTACTCACCTCAGAGGTCACCAACGAAGACGACTTCCTTAATAACTCATATCAATGTATCGTAGCTGGATGATCGTTATACTTGATTCCGAGTGACAGCAAAGTAGTATAAGTAGCAGTGAGTGAATGAGCCCTTGTGTGACTGAGGGCCACTCGTGTTGTGACTGAGGGCCCATGGTGTTGTAACTGAGAGCACCTGGTGTTTTGATTGAGGGCCCCTGGTGTTGTAATTGAGGAACCCCGGTGTTTTTGACTGAGGGGCCCCTGGTGCTGTGACAGGAAATCCTGGTGTTGTGACTGAGGGTTCCCTGGTGTTGTGACTGAGGGCCCTTGGTTTTGTGCCTGAGGGCCCCTGGTGTTGTGACTGAGGGCCCCTGGTGTTGTTGAATGAGGTGGTGTTGTGCCTGAGGGCCCCTGGTGTTGTTGAATGAGGTGCTGTTGTGACTGAGGGCCCCTGGTTTGTGTGTGAGACAGGTGACACTGGTGGAGAAACTTCCTCACTCCTCTCAGATCCAATTCAAAGGGTTGAGGTGGAGGGCCGGGAGTGGTGGTACTAGCAGGGAGGCTTACCCGCGGGACTCCCTCTCTCTCACCACGCCAGTCGCACCTCCTACCAAGTGACCTCCTGAAGTCTTCTTTGAATAATTCTTTTTTGTTTGTTTTTGTACATCATCGTAAACTAACAACAAAGATGAACCTAAATAACAATAATTACGTTTAGTGTGCGTGTGCTGTGTGTGTGAGGGGGGGTGGAGGCATGTACTCTTTCGGTCATTACATTATTCATGACGAGTTTTCCTCTAGAGATGGTTGACATTCAGGCGGCAGGTAAGTCCCCCCCCCCCCCCCCACACCTCGGAGGCAGCAGGTGTGAGCGTGAGGAAATATCTGTTATTATACCTGAAGCTGACGTCTCATGGGGCTGACCTCTCTAGGGGCTCACTCATACTCTCTTCTCCTTCTTCCTCCTCCTCCACTACCGACTCACAACACAGTATCTGGGTCAGGTTAGTCTTGCCGGGTTTATTGCTCCGGATTGCATAGTAAAATTCACTCGTAGATTCACACAAAAAAAACAAGCCTCAATTCTCAGGCTTTATAGCGAAGTTTCCTCTCTTGTGTTGGTTTTGTGCAGTGTGAAGATGTCTGTCTGATAGTTATGTCATGTGTATATTTTTTTTTCTGTGAATCTGTTTATTATATATTAAATTGGTTTGAGTTTTGAGGTGATGTACAGTGACAGAGATGAAGTTAATTAAGCAATAATGATAGATGAAGAAATGAAGCAAAGATTACCTAGATGAAGGTAATGAAGTAAAAATGGCCTAGATAAAGGTAATGAAGCGACACTCATCTAGATGAAGATAATGATAGATGATGAAATGAAGCAAAAATGAAAGATCAGGGTAATGAAGCAACAATAACTTGGCTGAAGATAATGATGCAACAATGACACCTAGATGAAGATTACGTAGCAACAATGACCCAGATGAAGGTAATGAAGCATCAATGACAAAGCTGAAGATAATGACGTAACGAAGACCTAGGTGAAGATAACGAAGTAACAGTGACCCAGATGAATGTAATGAAGCAACAATGACAGATGAAGGTAATGAAGCAACAATGACCCAGATGAAGATAATGAAGCAACAATGGCAGATGAAGATATTGAGGCAACACTGACCCAGATGAAGATAATGAAGCAACAATGACCCAGATAAAGGTACTGAAGCAACAATGACCCAGATGAAGATAATGAAGCAACAATGACCCAATGAAGATAATGAAGCAACAATGACCCAGATAAAGGTACTGAAGCAACAATGACCCAGATAAAGGTACTGAAGCAACAATGACCCAGATGAAGAAAATGAAGCAACAATGATCTAGATGACGGTAATGACAGCAAAATTTACCTAGATGAAGATAATGAAGGAATAAAAGATGAAGCTAATGAAGAGAAAAATGACACGGATGAAATTAATATCCAGAATGATATGAGACTAATGACTAATTGCAACTTGGTGTTACGGTCACTTTCCCCAGGTGAATTGTTTATGAGGCACGTTAGTGTGGATACTCAACAGGTTAATTGTACAAGAAATCCACAGGTATACTCATGAAAATGCTAATTCCCTTCACTTTACATTTGGCACTACTAGTCAGTTTGATTTCGTTGGCATTTTGTATTATGACAGGATACCCCATTAATTATCTTCAAAGGAAATTTACTTAGAAAGGTCAAATGGTGTTTTTTTTTTTAATTATCCCCAGGTGTATAATTGGAGGAATAATTCGTATTTGATTCTTATAGTTTGGAACCACAGATTATTGTTTTAATTGACAAATAAATTAGTTGTTAATAGTTAGTTTTTTTTTTTGCTTTTTTCTGAGTTTTTTAGTTGTTGACTGTATGGTTATTATACCTTATAAACATAGTCATTTTTACACAAACTCATTCACTCACTCACTCTTTCTCTGTCGTTCTTTTTTTTTTTTTTTTCTATTTATTGGGCACTCCCCTACATCCTTGTGTAAGGTGAAGCGCAGAAGCGTTTACAGCGCCCAAAAGGGAAGCATGCTAAGTTCATGCTTGCCTTATGTCTCATGAGTTAATGGCATAGAAGCCTGAAGAGTCAATGGTTTATGTCTAAGCAAGTTATTGGAAGTTCCAACAACTTGGCCCTGAATACGAATTCGCAACTTTCGACTTACAGCAGGTACCTACTTTGCTGCTAGGTGAACAGGGACGAAGGGACTAGGAAGAGTGTCCTAACAACTTCCGCCGGCCCAGGAATCGAACCCGGCCATCTTGCTTGCGAGGCAAGAACGGTACCGCTCTACCACCAGCTCCCCATTCTGTCGTTCTTTCTCTCTCCATCACTCTCTTTCTCCTCGTAATCAAATCAGTGACGAATACAAATTATATATCCGTATTTCCCATCGACTTTACGAGGAGGTGTATGAGAGTTTCCCAACCTGATGAAATATCCAAGTTAATCCCCTGCCTAGAAATTAATGACTACTTCATATGCAAATTATGCAATCAGGAGTAGGGGAGGACAAATTCCCTCCCCTGCATACCTGTGTGTGTGTGTGTGAGAACTAATATTATTGGTATTCACCCACTTTCTCTGATATGAGACGGTTTAGTAATTGATATATATATATATGTGTGGGAGGGAGGTGGTGTGTGGGGGTGTGTGTATTGTGGTGTCTGTATTTCTGGAGGTGTGTGTGTGTGCGCGCGCGCGCTCTGACACCAACTGTAGGAGCATCGAGGCTACCATAATTCATGAACAGCAACGCTGCACTGGCCATGTTACACGCATGAACGACAGTAGATTGCCAAAGCAGCTAATTTACAGTCACTTAACGAATAGTAAAAGTAACGGTGGCGGGTAACTAAAAAGGTATAAGGATAGTCTTAAGACAAACCTGAAAAAGTGCCAAATCGATCCCCTCACCTCTGAGATGATTACTCCACACCGTAACGCTTGGAGGAGCATCACACGAGAAGGTATCAGTACTTTCGAGTTAGCCCGACTGCATAACGAGGCAGACAAGCGCCAACACCGGAAAGACACTGCCACCGCCCCTCTCTCACTAGATGTAGCCCTCCTGCTGGTTCTGTATCGGCCTATCGAGTCACCTCAGAGGTCACCAACGAAGGTGACATCCTTAATAACTCATATCATTGTATCATAGCTGGATGATCGTTATACTCGATTCCGAGTGACAGCAGAGTAGTAGTAGTTGTCTGTGCGTGTGTGCCCCTTCCCTTTCCCCTCGAGAGCATCATGATCAATCAATATACCCAAAAAATTACATGCATTGTTTTTTCGCTTCTCATTGTGCATCATTTATGCTCTACTCTGTGTGTGTGCCCGCGTCCGTCCGTTCGGCTTTCCAGATTACAGGAAAAAACGGAAAAATTCTTAAATATGTCAGTAGGTGTGTGTTATAAGTTAAGCCTATTATTACAGTCCGGTAATGGATGCGTTTAGTAAATACATTATCGTTGTATAAATGGAAGCTTAATAAATGATGCACCGGCCGGGCATTAGTACCTACCTGTGTTATGACAGAAATACTCAGCCATGATGGACCAAAATATCCCAACCAGCTTGTTGTAAAAACCTAAGTGGATGGGACTAATATCTACAACCTGAACTAAGGAATTATATATACCTATCCTGTTATGGTTATATGTGACGCCAGAATAGAGGAAGGTGTTGTAACGCATCATGTTATATCCTGTAGAAGGAGTTATACCCATCATGTTATACCTTAATTATCATACGTGACGTTAGACCCATGAAGATAACTGTGTGGGTTGACTGTATGGATGAACTGTGTGGGTTAACTGCGTGGGTTAACTGTGTGGGCTAACTGGGTGTGAATAAATTGGGGTTGAAGCTAGAAGTATTTGATTGAGTGAGCAGTCAACCACTTTCAGCTTGTGTCATTACTGCATGTAAGTTTAAATGATGAATACCTGTCATGGTTTTGGCACTGGGTATCAAAGTGTCACGCTATTGGCTAACCGCTGCTGCATCGAGTCTACTCCAGGGAACAGTCCAGGATGAATTGAGCACTCATCTACACACTGCTCTAATCTAATATACATAAATATATATATATATTTCTACTAATAACATCGATTCCAATTATATATACAAAAATATATCAAATGTAAACAGTGAAAATATGTTGGGAAACTTCGTAAATGTGGGACACTTTTAGTCGAATGTGAACATACCTAGTTATTTATCTCTACCATGTGGAGGGCTAGTGACGTGAGGTTCTTGGCTAGATCGTATAATATCCGTGTCAGGAGAGAAGGTCTGTTCAGGGTGTTCCATTGATTGGTTCTTGAATCTATGTAGTACTGGACTGAGTGGTGTAGATGTGGGAGCTTTTATAATTGACTCTCTCTCTCTCTCTCTCTCTCACCAAAAAAATATCTACATTAACTCCATCATAAAAACACATTCCAAAGCTCCCAAACCTGTAACAAAAAAAAAAAATAATTAGGACCCGATCACGTTGAAGGCTACCTGGGGGGGAAATTCCAATAATAGTTTTGTGTTTCTGTTCCTATTGATGCCCTGCCTTAAGAGCACCCGCCTTCCCTGCCACCACCTAAGACACTCACACACCAGTCGGACAAGTCACACCATACCAATATTACCCCAGACACTCACCCCACCAGACACTCACACCAGACACTCACACACAGTCCACACGATACCAATATGACCTAAGAGGAAATGAATGGGAGTGATGGTCGATGGTGCAATTAGTGAATGGGGCTCAGTGATGGGTAGGGAGGGGGGGGGGGGGATGGGAAGGGTAAGGAGGAGATATGGGGAGGGTAAGGAGTAGAAATAGTGTAAAAGACATATAGAGAGATAAATTTTGAAATAGACAGACAGACAGAGAAATAGATATATAGAAAAACATAGACTGACGAATAGATAGATAGATCGATAGATAGACAGGTAGAAATATATAGATTGAGTGGCAAGGGAGGAACAGGCCATAAATCAGTATTTGCCGTCTACTAGTCAGGAGCAACATATAGTTCTCACCCTCACTCATAAGTCTTCTGGGGGTTTTTACGCTTCCCAGATGTGTTGACGGATTGGACAGGTGGACGGAGCTATAGACGAGGCCACCTGTCACGATAACACACACAAAATTGACGGTATATGCTCAAAATAACTAATAATGACGAAAATCAAAATAACTGCCAAAATGACGAAAATAACAAACATAATAAGAGCTAAAATGACGAAAACAAAAGCAATAGCAGCTAAAATGATGACGAAAACAAAAACTAACAGCTAAAATGACGAAAACAAAGACAATAACAGTTAAAATGACGAAAACAAAAACAGCTAAAATTATAACGAAAACAAAAACATACAGCTAAAATGATGACGAAAACAACAAAAATAATAACAACCAAAATTATGACGTAAACCACAACAAATATAATCACAAAAACATAAAAAAAATCCAAACTAAACAAAAACAACAACAAATATATCTATTATACAGTATATATGTATATAATGTGTATTACCAAACATAACTTACATATACAAAAACCTAAGATAAGTGGATATATAATGATAATATTATATATAAGATATATATATATATATATAATCCAAGACCTCACCAGCAAGGAATCGACCTCGACATCTGGGTGTGTGTGACTAGGAGCGCTTACCGGCTAGGCCACAAAGGACACTAAAAGAAAGTTCTAGGACTCTGTATATTTCACCACAAAGCCGTTCATCGAGCTGATGGCGCCGTGAAACCTCATGGGAAACTGCCGTTGCCACGTATGTGGTTTGTGTCAGTAGCATTTTACCGGAACAAGCTGGGATGAAACGCGAGGTACATACATATACTTCATTTTTGTCATTTAACACGCGGACTTTGAACAACAATCAACGACCTCACCAGAAGGCATCGAACCCTCGACCTACTGGGTGTGACTAGGGAGCGCTTACCGGCTAGGCCAAAGGACACTAAAGCAGTTCTAGACTCTGTTATATGCACACAAAGCCGTCATCGAGCTGATGTGCGCCGTGAAACCCATGGAAACTGCCCGTTGCCACGGATGTGGTGTCAGTAGCATTTTACCGAACCGCTGGTAGAAACGCGATGTACATATATATATCATTTAGTCCAATTTAACACGCGGACTTGGAACATACAAATCAAGACTCACAGCAAGGAAACGAGAACCCTCGACCTACTGGGTAGTGACTAGGAGCGCTTACCGCAGGCACAAGGACACTAAAGCAGTTCTAGACTCTGTTATATTCAACAAAGCCTGTTCATCGAGCTTGATGGCGCCGTGAACATCATTGGGAAAATGCCGTTGACACGTATGTGGTGTCAGTCGCATTTACCGAATCCGCTGTATGAACGCGAGGTACATATATATACTTCATTTTTAGTCCATTAACACGCGGACTTTGAAACATACAATCAACGACCCACCAGCAAGGAAACGAACCCTCGACCTCTGGGTGGACTAGGGAGCGTCTGTGAGGTCGTTGATTGTATGTTCAAAGTCGCGTGCTAAATGGACTAAATATGAAGTATATAATAGTACCTCCGCGTTTAATACCAGCTTGGATTCTTGTGAAAATGTACGTGACACCACATTACGTGCACGGGCAGTTTCCAATGAGGTTCACGGCGCACCATCGCCGTGAACGGCTTGGTGTGAAAATAAACAGAGTCTAGAACTGCTTTTAGTGTTCCTTGTGGCCTAGCGGAAAGCGTCCCTAGTCACACCCAGTAGGCGAGGGTTCGATCCTGATGGTGAGGTCGTGATTGTGTCCAAAGTCCGCGTGTTAAATCGGACTAAAAATGAAGTTTTATATGTAACTCGCGTTTCATACCGCTGGATTCGGTAAAATGCTACTGACACCACATACGTGGCACGCAGTTTCAATGGGTTCCACGGCGCATCAGTCGATGAAAGGCTTGTGTGGAAATATACAAGAGTCTAGAACTGCTTTTAGTGTCCTTGTGGGCTAGCCGGTAAGCGCCCCTAGTCACACCAGTTAGTCGAGGGTTCGATTCCTTGTGGTGAGGTCGTGATGTAATGTTCAAAGTCCGCGTGTTAAATGGACTAAAAATGAAGTATATATATATATATATATATTGAATTATCCAAAGTAATTACATATATATTTTAAAGTCAGGATTCATTTGTTGGTACTCGACTTTGATGTTAGAGAATTCAATTACTTAATATGAAATGTAATAGTTGTTTCAATAATTAAATGTGTAAATACTGTACAGGTGAACGTTGATGTGTGGTGATGTGAGAATGATTTTTCGTATGTGAAAATTGAAGGATGTTTTACACACACACACACACACACACTGAAACAATCGGGCAGACACAATATGTAAATCCGCCCCCATTATCTGAATTGCTAGCAGAAGCCGTTCACCTCTGGCTCTCGCTGACGGCACAGACAGACAGACACACGTACGCACGCGCACACACACCCACACACAGATAAGCAGACAGACACACACAGATGAGCAAGCAGACAGACAGACCCCCACACACACGAATAAGCAGACAGACACAGACCCTCACACACACAGATAAGCAGACAGACAGACACACACACACACAGATAAGCAGACAGACAGACAGACCCACACACACACAGATAAGCAGACAGACAGACAGACCCACACACACACAGATAAGCAGACAGACAGACAGACCCACACACACACACACACACACACACATAAACAGACAGACAGACCCACACACACACACACACACACACACACACAGATAAACAGACAGACAGACAGACAGACCCACACACACACACACACAGATAAGCAGACAGACAGACAGACCCACACACACACACACACAGATAAGCAGACAGACAGACAGACCCACAGATAAGCAGACAGACAGACAGACACACACACACAGATAAGCAGACAGACAGACAGACCCACACACACACACACACACACAGATAAGCAGACAGACAGACAGACCCACAGATAAGCAGACAGACAGACACACACACACACACAGACAGACAGACAGACACTGAGAGAGTGAGAGGATGAAGACGCCTCATTTACACAGTGGCGGCTCTTAACCAGGACAACGGGTGAGCGACTGTACTCTTTAAGGCTATACTGCATGAGCCTCACCACCCAGCGACGAGGAGAGAGAGAATTGACTCATGAAAGCAAGGATGAGAGAGGGAAGCAGAGATAGTGAGAGGGGAAGGTGGGGTAGAGAGAGAGAGGGAAGGAGGGTGAAAAAAAGGGGTGAAAAAAAGAAACAAAGGGAGCAAGAGAGAGATCAAGGAGCAAGAGCGATAGATAAGAAAGAGAGAGAGAGAGAGAGAGAGATACATACATACACTTAAACCTAATCTTGGAGAGAACCGTGAAAGCGAAGGGTGGATAAGATAAACAAAAGAGAGAGAGAGAGAGAGATATACACTGTGTTAACCCCGCTTGGACTTTATTTCATATCAATTCACTAAGATTCACGTACTGACTAGTAAGACAAATAAACAGAACAAATTATCGTATTGCTCCTCCATATTTAGGTCTGGTCTGGTCTGGTCTGGTCTGGTTAGGTTAGCTTGGGGGAGAGTTTACATAAGAATGGAGGAAACTGCAGCGAGCCTATTGACCCATACTGGGCAGTCCCATTTACACCCAACCCCCTATTGCTCATATATCCACCCAACCTATGTTTGAACCTATCCAGCGTATTCGAGTTAATGATGATATTTGGTAACTTGTTCCACTCGTCCACTACTCTATTGACCTATTTCACGCCTAAATCTAAATTTGTCTTAATTTAAAACCATTGTTACGAGTTCGCTCCTGGTTAGCTTGGGGTTAGGTTAGCTTGATTAGGTTAGGTTAGCTTAGGGTTAGGTTAGGTTAGGGTTAAGTTAGGTTAAGTGAAGTGATTTATAATTTACTCCATTGATTACTTTAATACAAAATGAATAAGATAGAGTCATTTGGTTATGTATACTTAATAGTCGATGGGTTGTAGAAAGTCCACATGTATAATGAGATGTGAGGAGTGAAGGAGAGGAATGGTGATGGAAGGTCGACTATAAAGAACTGTCAGGTATAGGGATGGAGGTGTGAGGATGGAGTCTGCTTTGCCTTATGAGTGAGTTTGACAGGTAAGGAAATGATCAGGTGTACCTCATTGGCAGTCTGTCTGTGGCTTAGAGAGAGAGAGAGTTCCAAAAAGTGAATTCACAAACAATTTCGGACACCTGTATTACGGCTATAAGGACACCTTCTGCAATACGGACAGGAGGACGCTGAAATTAATTAGAGATTTGACCTATCACAAAGCTAGCTCTCTCTCTCTCTCTCTCTCTCTCTCTCTCTCTCTCTCTCCCAAACGCCTATCATCATCGCGGCCAACCCCTCATTTCCCTTCCTACGTCCTTACCCCTCCCCTATCATCCCCTCTCTTCTCCTTCTTCCCCTCCCTCCGTCCCATCCTACCCCCCTCCCTCCCTTCCCCCCCTTTCTTCCTTGTGTTTGTACATCGATTTCCGGTCTAATATTTATGAAGATTGAAGTAGACCTGACTAAGAGAGTGGCTGTCCCCTCCCGCTCTCCCTCCCCTCCCACTTCTTCCTATGTTTCTTCTCCAACTGTCTCTCTCATCTCCCACTCCCCCTCCTATGCCCCTCCCCTCCCACTCTCCCAATGTCTCCTCTCCCACTCTCTCCCTCCTTTCCGTTTTCTTCTTTATGTCTTTCTCCGTTTTTCTCATTCAATCACTTGACCCTTTTCGTTACACCAAGTCTCACAGTGTCTCTTATACGCCCTTTTCCTTCTGCTTCTTCTCTTCTTATTAATTCTCCTCCTCCTTCTCTTACAATTTCATTTCTCCCCTACTTCATATTTTTCTTCTCATTCACTCTTCCTCTATGATCTTCTTTTCTTCTCCCTGTCTTGTTTTCTTCCTCTCCTTTCCCCCCTCCTCTCCTCAGCTTCTAAATCTTTCTTTTTCTCCTTCACCACCTTTCACTTTTATCATTTTCCTCCTTTCGCTTATTCCCATTTTGCACGTTTCCTTCACCTGTGCTATTATTCGGTGTGTGTGTGTGTGGGTCTCCTCTCTCTCTCTCCCATTTCACTTTACCCTCGTTCCTCTCCTCTGTCTTTCTCTCCCCTTCTCCCCCCTTCTCTCCCCTTATCCCTCCCTTTTCTCCCCTTCTCCCTCCCTTTTCTCCCCTTCTCCCTCCCTTCTCTTCTCTCCTTCTCCCTCCCAGCATCACTAAGATGTCTTTGTTATTGGTTTTCCAGGTGATGCTCTTCATCTCCCTGCTGGATGGAGTGACATATGTGTTTGATGGAGGGTAGGGAGTAGTGGAGGGCTGGGAGTAGTGGAGGGCTGGGTGTAGTGGAGGGCTGGGAGTAGTGGAGGACTGGGAGTAGTGGAGGGCTGGGAGTAGTGGAGGGTAGGGAGTAGTGGAGGGCTGGGTGTAGTGGAGGGCTGGGTGTAGTGGAGGGTAGGGAGTAGTGGGGGGCTGGGAGTAGTGGAGGGCTGGGTGTAGTGGTTGGCTGGGTGTAGTGGAGGGCTGGGTGTAGTGGAGGGTTGGCGGAGAGTGGAGGGCTGGGTGTAGTGGAGGGTTGGCGGAGAGTGGAGGAGGGCTGGGAGTAGTGGAGAGCAGGGAGTAGTAGAGGGCTGGAGGGTCTACAGTGTGTATGGAGGAAAGGGAGGGAGGTTACAGAGTGTGGAGAGGAAGGAGGAGGTTACACTGGATGGAGAAGGGAAGTGGAGGCATCATAGTGTACAATGTTTTATTGGTGGGAGGGAGGACAATGAGGAGAGAGAGAGAGAGGTCAGGCTGGCGTATAATGAAGCCAGTGAGGCGAGTGCACAGATCTGCCTCACCTCACACACACACCCTATCTTCCGGGACTCATTTGCATTACTATACAATTTTCAAAAGGTTCGGATTTTAAACACACAAACATGTTTACAAGACTCGATTATCACAACGAGAAATATTGCCTAAGACTTAACAGAAATAAACAATTACAATAAACTAATATTAAGTGATTGCATAACACAACAACTTTCATTGTGTCAAACTTTATTATGATAATACCTGACAGTTCATTATCAGGACAAGTTTAATACCTTGATTTCCTTTGTTACATTATTTACTTGCTCATGTTTATGTAAATAATTTTTTTTGTCAATTCAGTTTGTTCAAGAAGATCGAAGGAGGAAATTGATGTGTACTATATAACATAATAATTAAAAAAAAAATCCTCTATTATTTCATGTTTAGTTACAAATAGCTCGGGGGTAATATTTCACAATTGCATTAACTCCTGGTGATAACTTACACTGACTATCAAGTACTTTCTGGGGGGGAAACTGTGTATTACTCTCCCATAAAGCACAACATTTCTTGCTGAGCTTTCTTCATCCTTTCCTGGCTTGTTCATTTTCTGCCGCGTTTATCTCGTTAATGGACCAGAATGTACACTAAGCGACCCACATTACCAAACACTACAGCCCTCACTTAGAAATACAAAATACGGTATATAGTTTATATTACAGTCATACAAGATACCCATTCCGGTTGTAATTTGAGGACCCATAAGCTAATATAATATAACATAAAGAACAAGAGCACCATTTGTCAGGCTTCACAGTGATAATATCTTCGCCCATGTGATTATATTTTACTTAGATATTTTGAGATGTGAAGATTGGAGACATTTATCTCAGGTGTAAAGACTGTGACTCACCATGAGAGCCCAGGATGCAGGCAGTATTCCCTCGCTTGGTCATGTTGCTCATGTGAGGCAACGGGAAGCTGGTTGCCATTTGGTTGGTCTTTTTGTACTACCTTTGAATCCACTTCATCCACAATATTTATGTTGCCCCTGAAACTAGGAATTTCAGGTCTGAACAGAACAAAATGGTCCAGAAGATCGTGATTACAGTATTTGGTAGACTTTGTTTTTTGTTTTTGTTTTTAGTCACCAGCAACACCTCCTTAGTTTGCTACACTGTAGTGGTCGTCACAGTAGCTGAGCTATAACGTGGAGATCACATGGAGGATCCCGTGCCAAATGTCTGCTTTTATATGTTTTAAGGCACAAGCGGGTACACCGTCTGGGTATTGTCTGGAGCCATCTGACCTAAGAGGAGCTGTTCTTTTTCAGCCAGACACAACTGATTATCTTACTGCCTTGTCACCCAGTAATATTTTAGCTGTGAAGGCCAAGGGGACCTAACTGGTCACTTTTAACCTCATCGCAGATACTTGTAAAGAGTGTAGACTGTAGACTGAGGTGGCCAGGTGAAGAGCTGTGCTAATACATAGTGGTTGAGGGTTCAGTTGGTTGCCTGTTGGGGAATGTTGAATATTCAACGGGAAGCGTCCAGCTCGAGGACACTTACGGGTCATAGTCAGGTAACTTCTTGCTGTGTTGGTACAGGGGTATATACTTGTTCACGTATTATTGAAGTGAGTTTTTTCAAAATAAAGTTCTCCCAGCTGGAGTGTGTGTGTGTTTGTGGACATCCCATTGGTGTTTCTCAGAGTATACAGTAGCTGTGGTCTGCACTCCATCAGAATCTCTTAGGTGGTCAGGAAGAATTTCACCCACTGATTCACCGGTGTTCGTGAGACGCCCAGATCCCCGAGTCTTGATTTGGATTGTCATAAACATATAGGGCTGTTGAAGTAGGGTGAGCACCTCGAGATGTAAATTAGCCAGGGTAAGGGGAGGGAGCAGAAGGCGTCATCATTCTCTAGTTCGTGTATCCCGCAGGTCACTCTGGTCAGGTCAGCTCAGCTAGTTTTGGCACGATGGTGGCGTTGTTAGTGACACACTTGAGGGACACGCTACAAAGGATGCTGTCAGTGACTCGGGCTCCCGGCACAACAGCTGCGACTTGGTTGGCAGGTGACGGTCTGAGGAGATAGTTTCACGATTAGAATGGTTGAGAATTTGAAGCCCGAATTTTATCATGCGACTTGAGACTAGAAAGCTGCTTGAAGCTCTTTTAGCGAAATTGTATGTAAAAAAACGAATCCTAAGTCTTGTTTGTGTTGCTACGGGCCGAGTTGACGCACACGAACATCCTCGCCAAAAGTTGCCTGTGTATTGTTATTGATTTTGAAGCAATTTATTTCGTCTGAAAAATACAGATACAAAGTGAACAACAACAACAACAACAACAATACCTACATGAGAGAAGCAAGAGCCTGAGCCTTTTTACTGGCCCGTGTTATATATTGTACATTCATCTCAAGGAATTACTATATAACATTTAGTATCATCTGGAGTACAACTTGTTACAGGTGTTAGTAAAAACATATTATAAGGTTACCTTGTTTATATGAAGTATCTACGGTATAGAGTTATTGATATACGGTGTGGAGTTTGTCATGGCACTTTTTTATGATTTCTTATTTGGAACTTTTACTCGTTGATGATGAAACACTTGTTGAAAGGCAGACCTCCATGATCACTACCTCTTACCATGGGTTCACGGGAGGATAAAGTTTTTAACGATATTCTCCGTTTAATGGGAGCTGTGGGAGAGGCCAACTCGCTCTCAACTCTGTATCATTGTCAGCCAACTCCGACACAGAGTTACAGGATGACCAGGGCTGATAATTACTGTTATACGAGGACACACCTGCAGCTTCAGAAATTCACAGAAACCAAACCATATTAATTCAGCTTAATCAAGCATAGGTTGTGTATGACTAGTTAGGTTTAGTTAGATCAAATTAACTTGGTTTGGTGAGTAATACAGTTTGCTTAGGTTAGATTATGTTACGTAAGGTAAGATGAGGATAGATTAGTTAGGTTAGGTTGTTGTAGCTGACAAATGTTCCCGGCCGCCAGGGTGTTGTTGATACATCAGCTGGTCGGTGACTGTTTCAAAACTCTCCACCCACCATAAGTCAATAAATGTTTGAGCTATATTTTGTCCCAATTTATTACTATAAAGTCGCACAAACGTGATGCTCGACAGTGAACATCTACCCGGCCGACATGTGGGTGTTGGAGAGCTGTTACGCAAGGCAGACGACCCACGCTAACGTGATATCTGCCACCTTTGATACACACCGCGGGAGGTTGGGTTTCTCAGACACTTATGAGGTTTTCCACCCGACCTCTGCTGCACCTTGTTGCTGGCGCTAAACTCAGTCGTCACCTCTTCACATTTCCTCTTCGTCTTTTTAGTGTTGTACCAGCAGGTCTCGTAGGAAGGGACAAGAGGTATTTTTCTTTATCCCTGAAAAATCGGTCCATCGCGTCGGATGAGCAATCATCTTCTCATAAACAAAACTCTTCGTTGTGATTGGCTGTTATGAAAACGTTCGAACGTCTATATGATATCCGTGACTTAAGCTTCACAGATTGAAGTCTGAATTTGAGGTGCTGGTGTTAAGTTCTTATTATTTTTTTGTTTATATTGTTTTCAGAATAATAAGAAAAATATGAATGATAGCAGTGTACAAAATTCAAAGAATTTTAATTTTCTTTGATTTCTCTCTCTCTCTCTCTCTCTCTCTCTCTCTCTCTCTCTCTCTCTCTCTCTCTCTCTCTCTCTCTCTCTCTCTCTCTCTCTCTCTCTGTGCGCGTATGATGTATGCATGTGTGTATATGTACTGTACAGTATATATATATATATATATATATATATATATATATATATATATATATATATATATATATATATAGTATGTGTGTGTGTGTGTATGTGTGTAAAAATTGGACGGGATCAAAACAAGGACTGTATAGGCACTGGTCACTATAAAAATCCAATAATGAATCTCTCGCTCATACGGAAGAATATATACCATACATGGATATATTTCTATCTGTATTTGCCAATATCAGTGTAAGCTAAACTCGTGTTTCAGCCAGCCCTCATGTTTTACCTCAGCTATATTCTTTTTTTTTTGTCGTGTCTTTTTAAACTTTATATTTGTGTGATTATTTTGGGGGGATTAATTAAGTATGTTGATGTACTGTAGATATTTATGAGAAAAAAATTATAAATACGTTTTTTTCGTGGTGTATTTTTCTGTCTGTCTGTCTGTCTCCTCACCCCATATAATTATTCATGTTTCTCTCCATCCCTTCCTCATTATAGCTTTCTCTCTCCCTTATTCTAATATTTATCTTCTTTTCTTCCATATCTTCGTCATTCTCAAGCTTTGATGTTTGGTTATGGCTCCTGTGTTCTTTGTTCTGATCTGTTGATGTTGTACTATTAATTAATATACAGGTGTCCGGGTGGTGATTGTTATTATTGTTATTGTTAATTTTATGTTTTTGTGGTTTTATTTTTAATTTTTATTGCTATTATCATTGTTATTGGTATTATTATATTATTCTTTATTATCATTATTGTTTGACATTATTATTGTTGTTGTTGTTCTTGTTTTTATTAATGTTTGTCATATTATTATTATTATTATTATTATTATTATTATTATTATTATTAATTTGCATCAGGGCCACCAAGTAGAGCTAAAATAAATAAACCGGGGGAAAAATAAACACAGATGGTTATTATATTACATATCTTGTTTATTAATTACCTCACGTCATGTTGTGTAACCAGACCCGCATGTTGTAGTCAGCAGGTTCAGGTTTTTATGTAGCAATTAGTAAGTCATATGATATGTTATTTAGACAAAAGACATGTCATATATTGTATATACTGTATATTATGATGAAAAAATTAATGTTAACTTTTATTCAATTGTTTTATTTATTGTATATTTTGTAAGCGTTTTATGTATAGTGTTTTATCATGATGAAGTGTGTGTGTGTTTATAGTATATATTAACTATAGAATATACTGAATCATTTTTAATATCACACATCATCAATTTTAGAATTTGATGAAATTTTATTTATTTTTGGTTAAAATACCCAGAAAATAGCTGCTATTACTTATTTACAATTTGTTTTATAAGAGAAAGATGGTGCCTTTATCTTCGTTTAAATCCTTAACTTCTGCCTTGTCAGGCTGTGGGAGAAGAATTATTAATGGTGCACAAAGCTGCAATTTACATATAAATCAATGCATGGCTCACTTGCATATTATATGATGCGGAGCGTATTCTTCAGCCCCCTCCCCCCCCCAGGGACGTGTCGTTTTCTTTGTTCTTTTGAGATTTTTTGTGTCGTTCTCCTTATTCTTATTTTTTTTATCGTTTTCTTTGTTATACGAAGATGTTTGTGTCGTTTTCTTTATTTTGTGAAGGTGTTTGTGTCTTCTTTATTAAATGGAGATTTTGTCGTTTTCTTTCTTATTTTGAGATGTTTGTGTCATTTTCTTTATTTTGCGAAGATGTTTTTTGTCGTTTTCTTTGTTAATTGGAGATTGTCTTTTTTTTGAGAAGTTTGTTTCGTTTTCCTTGTTATTTGGCCTTGTTTGTGTCGTTTTCCTCGGATTGTGAGAAATTCTGAAATTTGTCGTTTGTTTTATAAACCTGTAAGCCATGTAAATTACAAGACACACGATGATATTTTTTTAGTTTAATTATTTTCAAAGTATTATTTGTCATCCCTCTCAAAAAAAAATTAAGAGGAAAAAAAAACATTGCGGTTGTAATGTTTTAAATTGAAGGAGAAAAAAAATAATGTTTACTTCATAATACCTTGAAAGTTACATTCGGGAAAAAAGTACAAAAAGAAGCATTATAAACTTCTCATAGTGCATCATTGATATTTGAAACTTTGGACTAAGTAGCTCATTGCTGTTCACTTGAGGTCGATGGTCTGTGTGTGGTAGTGGAGTGGCGGTAGATACATTACCTGCCTGTGTTACCTGGTGGAAGTGATGGTTCAGGTGGTGTTAATCAGTCCAGTGGCGCTCAAGACGTTCCCAGGCAGCGTTAGTCAGTCGTACGTCTAATAATAAGAAAACTTTAATAAATTCTCTTTGGTTATGTCTATTACTATTGTTTCTTTTATTTGTACGTCTGATATAAGAAAACTTTAATATAAACAGTCTTTTGTTTTTCAAGTCACAATGTTCTTTTTTTTACGTCAATTATAACAAATCCCAAATTAGCTTTTTTTCTCTTATTACGAACTTTTTTTCTTTATGTACGTCAAATATATTAAAACTATCTAATAAAAGCAACAACATTTTGCTATTTTTTTCCATTTCTCTGCGGCTTTTTTTTTTCTTCTTCTTAAGTTCAAATTGAATCTAAAACAATGCGGAGAATTTTTCATGTTTTCATTTAATGGAGACGGGGAAACTTTTTTTAAAGACGTGTTACATTATGATAAGTGCCTGGAGGAGCCTGGCTATGAAATGAAGAAAGTGAGAGAGAGAGAGAGATAGAGAGAAGATTGTGAGAGAGTGAGAGTGAGGGTTGTCAGTGAGAGGGGAGGGGGGGTGTGTGAAAGGGAGATACAGAGAAGATTGTGAGAGAGAGATGACAAAAGTGTGTGAGAGAGAATTGGTAATATTGAGAGAGAAAGAGAGCAAGAGGGGCGAGAGTTGAACAATAATAAGAAGATTGTAAGAGAGGGATAAAATGAGGTCTACTGAGAGAGAGAGAGAGAGAGAGAATATAATACCACAGAAATTGGGCTGACAATGCCATCGAATAATAAGAAAAACGAAGAGATAGAATAACAGAACTACGACTAATTAAAGAGATAATAAGAATAAAACAATAGCAATAAAAAATTGGTAATGAAAAAAGGATTACAAACGAAGGCACAAAAATTGGATAATAGTGGGAACAACAATTAGACGAATAGAGAATAAAGGAAACTCGGAATAACGATTGGAAGAGGGAAATACGAATGAAATTAAAAAAGAGATAATAGGTAATAATTAAAAGAAAAGATAAAAAGAGGGACAGAATGGGCAATGAAAACAGAATAATTAATTAAATAAAATATTGCACAGAAGCGAAAGAGGAAATAGAAATTAAAATAGAATGAATATAAAGAAGAAAAATAATGAATGTTAAAGAAGGAAAGGAAGGAAGGGGGTGGGGGGGGGAATGGATAATGGAAAAATCGAAATTTATTATGGGTGGGGGGGGGGGTGGGTCTAGGAGGAGGGAGACAGGGTAATAAATATAGACTTAACATAAGGTCCAACTATTTTCTGTAAAGGTGATATGGAGGGGAAAGGAGAATAAGGATAGGAGGTAAAGAGAGCACATTATGCGTGGGCCAAGGTAGAAAGACGAAGAAGAGGGGGAGGAGGAGGAAGAAGCTATTGAAGAGAAACGAGGACGTAAGAGAATTGGAAAGAGAAGAAGAAGAAGGAGGGGGAGAAAGTGGTGTTAGACTAGGATACGAGATAGAAGAGGAAGAGGAGGAGGAAGAAGAAGAAGAAGAAGAGTAAGAGGAGGAGAAAAAGATATTGGAGACTAGGACGTAAGAGAAGTGGGAGGGAGAGGAAGTGATGAGAGACAAAGATGCAAGTTACTAGAGGGGAAGGAGGAGGAGAGGCAAATGATGAAGAGAAGGTGAGGGAGGAGGAAAAGGAGAATAAGAACTGATAGCGAAGAACAAGAAAAAAAGAAAGACGGAAGGAGAGAGAGAGAGAGAAGTGAAAATGGAATGATAAGAAGGTAAGAGAAGGGGGGAGAGAAAGAGAGAGGAGGAGGAGAAAAGGATAGAAAGAGAGAGAGAGAGAGAGACAAAAGCTTAACTAATAAATAGGTTATGATAAAGCGTAGAATAGAAAAGAAAAAAAAAGAAACGACGTATCGACGAAAAATAATAAAAATCAACAATAAAAACAACAAAGAAAACATTAAAAGTAATCATATAAGAACAAAATATTTGAACGAAGAATAACGAAAATAAATAGAACGTTAATTAAAAAAAAAATATTCGCCTACTTATTATTTTTTTTTTTAATTTGTGTTTTGAAAGTGACGTCGTTTATGAGCAAAAATATTTAGTGAACAAAGAAGAACAAGAATAATGAGGAAATGTAAATATGATGTAATAGAGACAGTACGTGATAAATAAAGGAAGGAGGAGAGATAAGGGAAATATTTTTGAGGTTCAGAATGGGGAATAAGGAGGAAGGGAATAATTATGGGACGGAAGAAAGAAAGAAAAAGGAAGGAAGAATATCAAGGCTTGGAGAGAGAGAGTAAGATAGAGAGAGAAATAAGAGCGAGTTAGCTAGAGGGAGAAAAAATGGCGAGCTACTGAGAGACAAAAGGGGCATCCTACTGTAGACAGAGAGAGGGAATTAGAGAGATCATGCTGGAGAGAGTAAGCGAGAGCGAGAGAGAGAGTGAGAAAATGGGCTAGAGAGAGAACGAGCCAGAGAGAGAGAAAATGGGCTAGAGAGAGAGTGGGCTAGAGAGAGAACGGGCTAGAGAGAGAACGAGCTAGAGAGAGAGAAAAAAAGAGAGCGAACTAGAGAGAAAAAGAGAGAACTAGAGAGAAAAATGAACGAGAGAGAGAGAGATTAATCAAATTTTACAGTTTCACCAAAATAACACAGCGACTTTCCGGACAGAGTTAAGGCATTATAAAAACATTTATTTCCTGGGTGATATGTTTACTGTAGCACCTCCCTCAACATAACCAGTCAGATTGTGTCGTCACCACTACCCTGTACTCCGTGGCTTCAATAGTTCGGTTATTTGAATGCTAAAAAAAAAATGCTAAATGTTAACTTGTGTGTGTGTGTGTGCGCGCGTGTGTGTGTGTGTGTGTGCGTGTGTGTGTGTGTGTGTGTGTGTGTCCCTTGGTCGCTCATAGCTTTTAATTCCGCTCATTAATATCTCAACAATTACCCCCCCCCTCCTCTCTAATTACTCTACATGAAATGCCATCATTACTCTCGTTAATTAAGCCAAAAAATTCTTCATTTGTTTTGGTTTTTTGTCAACATATTTTAGACATTTTCCTGTAGCTCTGTATGACTCAGGCCTCTATCCTACCCTACCCTACCCTACCCTACCCCACCCCACCCCACCCCACCCCCCCCCCCCCTTTATGCCGTGTCCAGTTACTATGCAAAGCGAGTATGACAGAGAGATACAGTACTCCGTTTGTTTGTTTGTTTTCCTTTTTAGAGTCTTACTTAATTGCTTACTTGTTTGTCCGAGCGGTATCTTATCGTTGTATGGGTAGAGGGGGCACAGTGTACATTAAACGTAGCAATACTTGTTATTTTTTTTCTGTAAGTTAATTTTAATGTAATTTATCTACCACATCTTCCATCCATAAATTATATTACTTCACCCAATAAAAGAAAAATAATGATTATAATCAACCTGTTGTCATCCATGAAATTTATTTATGGATATATTTATAATAAAAAAAAAACTAATTATTTCCGTCCTTCCCGCATTAACTCTTGGGACCATTTTCTTTAACAGCAAATAACATAACATTGATTTGTATCTTACTGTAATTAGCTCTCATTGTATCTTACTGTAATTAGCTCTCATTGTATCTTACTGTAATTAGCTCTCATTGTATCTTACTGTAATTAGCTCTCATTGTATCTTACTGTAATTAGCTCTCATTGTATCTTCATGAATAGAGTGTAATGATCATTATCTTCACGTATTCATTATTAGGGTGAGTAAAATAATGTTAATGTAGAAGGGATATTAGGGTGTGAGGAGAGGGAGATTAGGGTGTGAGGAGAGTGAGATTAGGGTGTGAGGAGAGTGAGATTAGGACACCACTCTGCCCTCACCATCTGCCACCACTACCTGTAACACCACCACTACCACCACCTTCACAATTTCTGCCACCACTAATACCTGCTTCCACCACTAATACCTGCTTCCACCACAACCATCACGACCATGTACCATCACCGTCAGTACTACCACCAACTACCACTACTACCTACCACTACTACCAGCACCACCACCTACTACCACCTACCATCACCACGTCCACCCGCCACCACCATCGCCTACCACCACCACCACCTACCCCCACCACCACCTACCACCACCAACTCCACCGCTACCACCTACTACCTCCTACCACCACCACCTACTACCACCTACCACCACCTACCATCACCACCACCACCACCACCACCTACCACCACCACCTACCCCCACCACCACCTACCACCACCAACTCCACCGCTACCACCTACTACCTCCTACCACCACCACCTACTACCACCTACCACCACCACCTACCACCACCTACCATCACCACCACCTACCATCACCACCACCACCACCACCACCACCACCTACCACCACCACCGCCTACCACCACCATCCCACAGAGCTGAGGATAGCACCCTGGGGAGCAATACACGTCTCCTCTGGCTGTTTTATTTTGCTGTTGTGGGGAGATTACATCTGGGGAGTGAGAGGAGAGATGCAGCGGAGGGGAGAAGACCTGCAGTTGTGTGGGGGTGGGGAGCTGTGTGTGGGGGGGGTTAGGTTGTGGGAATGGGGTGGGTTGTGTGGGGAGGGGTGGGCTATGTGGGAATGGGGTGGGCTATGTGGGAAGGCGTGGGCTATGTGGAAAGGGGTGGGCTATGTGGAAAGGGGTGGGCTATGTGAGAAGGGGTGGGTCGTGTGGGACGGGGTAGGTCGTGTGGGAGAGGTTTGGTTGTGTGGGGAGGGGTGTATTGTGGAGGGAGCTGTGTGGGTAGAGCTGGGTGCAGGAGGGATAGTGTGTGTGTGGGAGCCTTCTGCCATAGAGAGAGAGAGAGACTACAAATGTGTTGAGGAAGACTTTGGGGAGTGGATGGATGCAGGGGGTGAAATTATGGGGGAGCAAGAAGGATGTCGGGGAGGAGGGAGGGAGGGGAGCAGGTCGAGTTATATATAGGCCGTATTTATACAGTGAAAGGGACGGCCATTTCAGTTTATATAGGGTTAATGATATTCCCCCTAAAAATAGATTAATGAATAAAATATTAGAGACCCGACCCTCCTTCCTCCCTCTCCTCCCTCTACCATCCTCCTTCCCTCCCCTCTGCCATCCTCCTTCCCTTCCCCCTCCTGCTCCCCCCCTTCCCCTGCCATCCTCTTCTTCATACCCCTCCCCACCATCCTTGCCTCTCCTCCTCCTCCTCCTCCTGTCATCCTCCTACATTCCATCCCCTCCTCCCCATCCTCCTCCTCCCTTCCTCTTTACCCTCACCCTTGCTATTCCCCCTCACCCTCCCTTCCAACTCCCTCACCCTCCCTTCCACCACCTCCCTCACCCTCCCATCCACCTCCCCCTTCCATCCACCTCTCCCTTCCATCCACCTCCCCCTCCACCCTCCCTCTCCATCCTCCCTCTTCACCTCAAAAATAAATTAAAAACGAAAAAAAAAAATCGGGAAGTTAATTTCAAAATGCACCCCCCCAAAAAAAAAAATCCTTTCAGTAAAATATAAAAGCGATAACGAAAAAAATAAAAAAAATAAAAAATCCTAGAGCAATATCCACGTTGAATCAAATCAGATATAGTATGTATGATTTTAAGAGACCAATTCTGATGATGAGATGAAGTGTTCTGAATATTCAACAGGTAAATGGCGACACTAACCTGGTATAAATATGTTAATGCCTTACTTCACGCTCTAAAGCTAACTGATTACTTTTTTTTTTTTAGCTTTTTTTAGCCTTTTTTTCGGGAGGGGAGGGGGGGGGGTTGAGGTAGAATTTTAAGTTGATATTTTTTATTATTATTGTGAGATTGATTTTGAGTGACGGGGCAATATTTATTTTTTATTTAATTTATTTTATTATTAATATATATTTTTTGGGTGGAGTAGATTTTTAATTTAAATTCTTTTTTTTGGGTTGGGGGGGCGGGGTGGGGGGTGGGGGTGGAGGCTGGGTCATATAATCGTTGTGAGATTGATATGAGTGACGGGGGCGGGGGGGGGGGGGGTGGTTAGAATATTTTTGGGGCCGAGTTAATGGGAGTTAATGTTGAAGGTTTGTGATTATAATGATAAATGGGTAAAGAGGAAAAGTCTGGGGGTGTAGGTATTATAGTAGTGGGGTAAGAATAAGGAAGATGATAGTGATAGATAGAGAGAAGAGGAAAGTAAATGAAAAACTCACCAATAAAACTACTTAGATAGACAACAAAAACACGAAGACAAAAAATAAAAAAAGCAAAAATTACAGAAAATAGGCAAAAGAACACAAGAATGAAGACAAAATAAATACAAAAATAAGTCACGGAAGAAGACACCAAAAAAGACACGAAAAACACACGAGAGAAATGAAATGAGACATAAAATAAGAGAAAGACATAAAGGCAGACAGCAGACAGATGGCTGCGTGTACCAGGCAGGGGCCGGGAGCCGTTCCTGGGCTTTTTCTTCACTTGTTGTCTTCGCCCTCACGTCCCGCCGCCTGCAAGCAACAACGGCTTATGTCACCAGCTCCCAACTACTCCCTCCTTCCCTTCCTCCCTCCCACCCACCCACCAATCCCACCCCACCCCTACCTCCCTCCCTCCCTCCCTCCCTTCATCCCTCTCCACCCCACCCCACCCCACCCTCCCTCCTTCCCTCCCACCTGCCCTGGAGTCTTCTTGTCTTTGCTTGTTTTTGTTTGCTTGTTTACTTGGTGTTTGTCTCTGCTGCGTTCGTCTTGTTGATGATGTATTTTTTTAATGTCCGTCTCTCTTTTATTCTTTCTTTGGTTCTTTTTTTTTTCTTTCTTCCTCTTTTTCTGTATTCATTATTCTCTCTCTGTCAAGTTGTTTAATTTTTAGTTTTAAAGTTTCTCGTAAGTGTTCCGCTTTTTCTTGGCTGTACATTAATGTGTGTGTGTGTGTGTGTGTGTGTGTGTCTAACCTTACCCTCAAGAACCTGTGTTAATGTTTAATATATGAGGGTTGTTAATACCTATGCCCTGTTGACTGTGTACATTGGAACAGTCAATGAGGAGTAACTTAAAAATAGTGAAGAATATTATAGTGTTAAATATATGTTACTGTCATTTTAATTCTGTGTTACGAAGTTATATCACATTCTGAATTAGCTTTACGCCTAAGAAATCATTAGTCGTATCTTAATACTTTGTTACTATTATAGTAAATCTGTGTTACTATTATATTAAATGTGTGTTACTATTATGTCAATTATCGTTAATATTTTGTATTGAATATGAAGAAAATACAAAAGAATTCAGATTTTTTTTTAATATAATTATTTACTGGACTCGGTAATAATGCAACGTGATTATTTACTGATTAGGCTGATTTTAATCTGAGTAATTAGCATGGTAATTGAGTAACAGACCTATCAAATAGATATATGTCGTATTATAATTAGTTGTATATCTGAAGGGTCTGTATCACAAGTCAGTTAATATACTTAAATATTTACTTTATTTCCTTCGCTTTATTAATTAATATTTATTGACCAGTTCTTCTATATTCGTTTTAATGCAAAGAAAAAATGTTAAAAAGCCGCGAGGAGAAACGAGAAGAAATGATAAAAAGTATGAATAAAGTAGTATACAAGAATCGACCCAAACTACATCTAATTTAACCAAACTTAACCAAATTTAACCAAACCAAAGTAACATCACCCAAGGATCGTTTGGTTAGATTACGTTGTGTTGGTTCTTGTGGTCTGCTTCATAACTAACTTTCAAACTCGCTTTCTGCTAATCGTTTTCTTTGTAGTCAATTCTAACTGATTCTCACCAATCCTAATCAATTCTAACCAATTCTAACCAATCCTAACTTATTGTAACCAATATGAACCATTTCTAACCAATCTTAACTACTTTTAACATATTCTAAACAATCCTAACCTATTCTAACCAACCCTAACGAATCCTAACCAATCCTAACCTACTCTAACCAATCCTGACTAATTCTAACCAAACCTAACCACCTTATAATATATATCTCTTTTATTAGAACTAAATTGGTTTCATTTCTTAACTGCCATCAATTCTAACTCAAGGATAAAAAAAAAATCTGGAATGTCTAAACTGGAATTGGTCTTTCGAATCTTTGTTTATTAAATCGAAACATGTCGACAAAGTCTTCATGAAATCGTAACAAGGCGAGAAATGAGTAGTGTCTCCCTGACCTTTAGCTTGGAGGTGTGTGTGTGTGTGACGTGTATTGTTTAAACCTGCACGGGAGTTGCCACTGAGAGTTAGGTAAACGTGGTAGTGGCTGTGGAAATCTGTATATTACTAGGAAACTATTTTTTTTTAGTAATAATACTGATAATGATGATAATAACAATAATAACGTTGATGACGATAATAATAATAATAACGATGATAATAACGATAATAACGATAATAGTTATATTAACGATAATAGTGATAATAACGATAATAATGATAATAACGATAATAACAATAATAGTTATATTAACGATAATAGTGATAATAACGATAATACTGATAATAACGATAATAACAACGATAATAATGGTAATAACGAAAATAACGATAATAGTTATATTAACGATAATAGTGATAATAACAATAATAATGATATTAAAGATAGTAATGATGATAACGATGATAATAAAAATAATAATGATAACGATGATAATGTTAATAACGATGATAATAAAGATAATAATGATAATAACGATAATAGTTATATTAACGATAATAGTGATAATAACGATAATAATGATAATAACGATGATAATGTTCTTTAATCATATCCGTTACTAAAACATATCACAAATCAGAATAACAAAAATATATCTCAATCTTAAGAAAACTCTAATCTTCACAGTGAGTGTCACGAGAAAACGGGACACTTAATGGGATGAGTGAGGAAACATAAGTACATAACAATAATAATAATAAAACATCGGTTATAGTGAAGAGGTGTGATGTTGTACGGAAAGTTATTAAGGGAAGATTGTGTGTGTGTGCGTGAGCCTACAGCAGGTGTGGTGAAGGGAAGTATTAGAAGGCGTGGCCACCCTTACCTGGTGTATGGTGGTGAAACATGGCCCTGCGATAACGGTATGGCCAGAGAGAGAGAGAGAGAGCTAGTGGCCTATTCTGTTTTAGTGAAAGTGTTTATGTGTGTTGGGTGGAGTGATGTGGGAGGGAAGGGGAGTGATGGGGAGTTAGTGAGGACAGAGAATAGGTAATAAGGGTGATGGAGGATGATTGTGTGTTAGAGAAGGGGTGATGGGGAGTGATGGGAGTGAGAGAGGGGGGATGATGGAAATGAGAGAGGGGGGTGATGGGAATGATGGGAAAAAATAAAGAATGGGACAATTTCGAGAAGTTCAATTTCTTCTCCATAAGCTAAGAGGGTCAGGAGGTTGTGTGGGCATTTGGGGGGAAGATGGATGGGTGGAGAGAGATTAATTTTTACAGATGTGTGATATGTGGAGTGGGGTGAGTGGGGGGAGGGGAGGAAGAGGTATGAACGTGAATGGAATGGGAGACGAAGAGAGATGGTGAAGGATGGTGTGATAAAGAGTGGGGGATAGGTTGGTAGATAGAGAGATGAACGGATGTGAAATTACTAAGTAGACATCGAAGGTGAATTGGGGAGTGTTGGGGGTATTGGGAAATGTGAGTAGTTAAGGAATGGGGAGTGTGGGAAAGTGTGAGAGGTGTTGGGAAGTGTGGGAAAGTGTGAGAGGTGTTGGGGAGTGTTGGCAAGTGTGAGAGGTGTTGGGGAGTATGGGAAAGTGTGAGAGGTGTTGGGGAGTGTGGGAAAGTGTGAGAGGTGTTGGGGAGTGTGGGAAAGTTGTTGTGATAAGGAGTGTTGACTGAACCGAAGAATGATAATGGGAAAGCGAACATGTGGCTGAGAAAGAGAATGATAGATGAGAGAGAGAGGATAAAGGTGAGACAGGTGATACATGCAGGCAAAGATAAAGGTGAAGTGGGTGAGACACACTGAGGAATGATAACGAAAGGAAGAAATATAAAATAAAAAGAATGGCTTTGCTCTCCCTCGCTCCTCTTCCCGCTCCCATCCCCCTCCCTCCGCCCTCCTCGCTTCCCTCTCCTCTCTCCTCGCTTCCGTCTCCCATCTCCTCTCTTCCTTCTCCCATCTCCTCGCTTCCCTCTCCCCTCCTCGCTTCCCTCTTCCTACCCCCCCCTTCCCTCACCCTCTCCTCCCCGCACTTCCCACTACCCCGTTTCAACCTACCGCTTTTCCCCCTCCTCCCTTTCCCCCTCCCTCCTCCTCCCCCTCCCCCACACTCCCCCCTCCCCACACTTCTCCCTCCCCCACACCCCCATTCCCCACACTCCCCACACTTCTCCCTCCCCCACACCCCCCTTCCCCACACTCCCCCCACCCGCTTCCCTTAACCCGGTTTTGAAACACTTTGGAGGAGCTGTCCCCCTGATAATATGTAATTATCTTCTATTTTTGGCCTCGTCACGGCGGCCTCGAAGCAATTTCTAAAGTTTCACGAAATAGAATAAAGAAAAAAAGTGACAGGTAGCCAAGACAGGTGAGTATACTGGATGGGTCATTAGTTGGTGATGGAATTTGTTGGTGTAGTAGTTTCTTGGTGAACCTAAGGAGGAGGGGGCAGGTGTGTGGTGTAGCTGTTAGATTCGTCCCTGGTAGTGATGATGGTGGTGGTGAGTTCTTGAGTGTCTTTCTCTTGGGTTTTGGCTATATTTTGATACTACAGTACATGGGATGGTGGTGGTAGTGTCTATGGTGGGGGGTGGGGGTAGAGTGAGGGGGTGTAGGGATAGAGGGGAGGTGTTAGTGTGAGGATAGGAGGTGCTATGTGTGGGGGACAGAGAGAGAGAGGGAGTACAGGTGTTAATGATATACATTTATTAATTATATCCAGGTGTTAGCATACTCAGTGTAAACATTAAACTCGTCACTGGAGGGATAATTAGTCATATCTTTTTTAACACTTGCACTCTACTTAAGACTTCAACAAATTCATTAGCGACACACACACACATATATATACACACAGGTAATCACTTATACACTACCAGATTACAGGTCCCAGACAGGTAAAATGTCCGTGTGTTTTTTAGTACATCATTAACCTCTGGACTTTTCATCTCGGTGTTTGAGTAAAAAAAAAATCGTCTGGGATGGAGTGATCATAATCTTCCGCTCATCTTTTTATAAATCTCAATAATTTCCAGCTGGCAGTGCAGGCGGTGACACGAGTCCTATATTTTTCCCGCCTTTACTGTCTGAGATAAAAATAACTGACTGACATTTGATATAGATTAAAATAGAATAAATTGAATATGAGAGTTGGTAACTGTATTTTGTAGTTACAGTGGCGGACTTGATGGAAATCCCAATAAATAATTCGTTCAATATATAAATAAATACATAAATAATTATATACCCTGTATGTAATTTGGAGCTTTAATTATGTAAAATCACGTTGTAAATAAACACTCGGTCACATAACCACATTCACTACTTGACAAAAATATGAAATGAACGCAAATGCATAGACGAATAAGGAAGTACTGTATATGTGGAGTGTGGGTGGGGAATGGATGTGGAAGTTAATGTGGAGGTGAGGTGTGAGGAGGCGTAAAGGGTGGAGAAGGGGCACGGGAGAGAGGCGTGTGGGGGTAGAGGCGTGTGGGAGTAGAGGCGTGTGGGGGTAGAGGCGTGAGGGAGTAGAGGCGTGTGGGGGTAGAGGCGTGTGGGGGTAGAAGCGTAGGTAGATTGGCGTGGGAGGCGGGGCGAGGGACCACCTGTCTCTCGCCCCCTGCCAGGTTAATTAGGTAATCATCATGTAAGGTGAGGGTGAGGGGGGGGGGCTGGGGGGAGTGGGGGCATCTCCTAGTGTTTTCATCACCGTTAAATGTTAAGCTAAACTAGAGCGTGTAAGAGAGAGAAGGGGGATGGGAGAGAGAGTAGAAGGAAGTAGGGATAGAGAGAGGCGAGAAGAAGGGAGGAACAAAGCGAGGGAAGAAGGATGGGAGAATGAGAAGGAATTACGGGTAGAGAGAGAGAGGGGGGGGGAACAAGAGAGGGCAGCAGGAGAGAGGGAGGAACAAAAGAGGGCAGTAGGAGAGAGGGAGGAACAAGAGAGGTTAGCAGGGAGAGGGGGGTAACAAGAGAAGGCGGGAGGACAGAATCAGCAAATATAAACATAAAAGGTATATTATTTGACCAAGGGATGACTATAGACCCTACTCAAGGGGGTAGCGAGAAGGGCGCCTTGATACTGGATGGTCTAAGACGAATCGACCCACTTCTTGGTGTTAAAGGTCGCAAGATACACCTACAGGACGCAAGATACACCTACAGGTCGCAAGATGCACCTACAGGTCGCATGATACACCTACAGGTCGCTAGATACACCTACAGGTCGCAAGATACACCTACAGGTCGCTAGATACACCTACAGGTCGCAAGATACACCTACAGGTCGCTAGATACACCTACAGGTCGCAAGATACACCTACAGGTCGCAAGATACACCTACAGGTCGCAAGATACACCAACAGGTCGCTAGATACACCTACAGGTCGCAAGATACACCTACAGGTCGCAAGATACACCTACAGGTCGCAAGATACACCTACAGGTCGCAAGATACACCTACAGGTCGCTAGATAAACCTACAGGTCGCAAGATACACCTACAGGTCGCAAGATACACCTACAGGTCGCAAGATACACCTACAGGTCGCAAGATACACCTACAGGTCGCTAGATACACCTACAGGTCGCAAGATACACCTACAGGTCGCTAGATACACCTACAGGTCGCAAGATACACCTACAGGTCGCAAGATACACCTACAGGTCACAAGATAAAGCTACAGGTTGCGAGATACACCTACAGGTCGCAAGATACCCTGAGAGTAGGACACGTAATGCATTCCCCTTTGTCTCAGCTGCTCTGCCCTCTATCCCAGCTGAGACTCCTTTATTAGCTGGTTGAGAGAACTCGGTGTTTGATCATCGTCTGTGAGCTAGCGAGAGTCTCTCAGCCATACCGCCAGCGAGCTCTTAACACAGACGAGGTGTAGCTGGGTTAACTCTTGTTGTGTAAAGTGGGAGTTCAGAACACCTATTGTCTGTCACTATACCAGGGTGATGTAGTAGGGACTGGGTGCGACATTGTACAATACACGCTGATGGGAGCTCCTTCCAGTACTTCCCTCCACCGCATGAGTTACACCTAGACAGTACACCCTTTAGCCTGTACTACCCTCCATCCAAGGAGTTACACCCAGACAGTACACCCTCACCTCCAGTGCTTCCCTCCACCTCAAGAGCTCCACCTCTCCAATACACCCAACCAGTACACCCTCCCTCCAGTACTTCCCTCCACCTCAAGAGCTCCACCTCTCCAATACACCCAACCAGTACACCCTCCCTCCAGTACTTCCCTCCACCTCAAGATCTCCACCTCTCCAATACACCCAACCAGTACACCCTCACCTCCAGTACTTCCCTCCACCTCAAGAGCTCCACCTATCCAATACACCCAGACAGTACACCCTCACCTCCAGTACTTCCCTCCACCTCAAGAGCTCCACCTCTCTAATACACCCAACCAGTACACCCTCCCTCCAGTATTTCCCTCCACCAGACCTCATTCCTTCCTCACGTTACTAGACTAGAGACAAAACAAATAACAAAATTTCCACGTGTCACCATAACAAATTACACAGTAAATA
Organism: Homarus gammarus; assembly: GCA_958450375.1. Classification (NCBI taxonomy): domain Eukaryota; kingdom Metazoa; phylum Arthropoda; class Malacostraca; order Decapoda; family Nephropidae; genus Homarus; species Homarus gammarus. The sequence continues at coordinate 391,959 of CAUDMG010003307.1, read as the reverse complement.
AAAATAGAGAAAAATGCTTCACCCAACACCCACAATAAATATTACTTAACACGTCAGATAAATTGTTTATTCTCTAACCTTATGAAAAGTAGGTAGTAGAAATATATTGAATAAAGTGCCAGTAGATCTTCCAAATTGTGATAAATAATAAATGCGTTTCAATATGATAAAGTAGGGAAGAGGAAGTGAGAATAGTTGTGGGGGTGAGGGTAGGTGAGGGGGAGGAGGTGAGGATAGGTGTGGGGGTGAGGGTGGGTGAGGGAGAGAGGAGGTGAGGATAGGTGAGGAGGTGAGGATAGGTGTGGGGGTGAGGGTGGGTGAGGATAGGTGAGGGAGAGAGGAGGTGAGAATAGGTGTGGGGGTGAGGGTAGGTGAGGGGGAGGAGGTGAGGATAGGTGTGGGGGTGAGGGTAGGTGAGGGTAGGTGTGGGGGAGAGGAAGTGAGGATAGGTGAGAGAGAGAGAAAGGGAAGGTGAAAAATAGATATGGAAAGTTGCGGAGGTAAGGAAAATTTAAGTAAAGGAAGGAAAAGAGAGAGAGAGAGAGAGAGAGGGGACCCTTTATCATCCAATATTTTCCACTTATTTTTTCTTCACTTCTCACTCGCTTATTCAATTTTCCTTCCCATTTAATATCGCCATTTGTTTCTTTTTATTTTATTTCTTTCTTTCTACCTTTCTTCTTCCTTTATATTTGCCACATTTGTTTTCATCTCTTTTCTGTTTCTTTTCTATCATTCTTACTTTCTCCTCACTTTCGTTATTCTAATTCATATCTTCCTATTTTCTCTCTTTTTCCTTTCTTTCTGTCTTCACTTCTATCACCCATTTTCCTCTTCATTCCTTCTTTCTCTTCCTTCTCTATCATTTTATCTTTTGTTTCTCAATTATCTCCTGTCCTTACGGTTTTTCTCACTTCCTCTCTTTGTTACGTATCTTCCTCTTCCTTTCCTTTGTTCATTCTCTCTCGTTTTCTCTCATTTTATATATACTCTCTCTCTCTCTCTCTCTCTCTCTCTCTCTCTCTCTCTCTCTCTCTCTCTCTCTTATTACTAAATTTATTATTATTATTATTATTATTATTATTATTATTATTATTATTATTTTTGTTGTTATTACTGTTATTATTATTGTTATTAATCTCTAGTCACCAGCTGAGACATATAAGAAAAATATATACGGTATATCATAAAAAATATAAAATAATGAAAAAATACTAAAATTAACTCCGAACAAAAATATTTCCATTATACCACATTGAGAAGAATATATTATGCAGGGTATAGCTTAATAAATCACCTACGAGAAAACGCTTCATGAATATAGGTATTATAAAATAGTCGTATAAGTAAAGATATATTATAGAAAATATAATATCATGAATCTTGTTCTCCTTAGAAATATTAATGGATATATTTACTTATATTAAATGTGGTATTATAATTAGAAAAAAAAAGATTAAGGTCGAAAAATATTCCAGTATATCTAAAAAAATATTATAGGAAATATATTGACGATATTTTGCTGTATAAAAAGCTAATGTAGATGAAATAGATAGGTTTACTTAGTGTTAGGTGAAATAGACTAGAAGTTTCCGCATTATTAGGTGAAATAGACTAAATTTTTCAGCAGTAATAGACAGAATAGATTTTCTCCCCTCCCCCACCACCCCCTATCCACCTACCCCCTCACCACCCCCTCTCCACCTACCCCCCAATCCACCTACCCCCCTCCTCACCACCCCCAATCCACCAAACCCCCCCCCCCCCCCCATCCACTAATAATGGAATTCGGGGAAACACAAAAGACTCTGAGGGGACAAAAATACGAATGGAAAGGCAGAATCGGGCAATAAAATCGGAAAGCGAATGGTGGAATGGGGATAGATAAAAGGAAGAGGGAAACACTTAATAAAAAAGAGAATAATGGGAGGAGACGATGGACGGAGCTTGTAAAGATTTATGGCTCAACATGAGAGCCTTTGTGCGAGTTTCCACCGGACCAGAGTAGGCGTGGTTGGCAGGGGGAGGCGTGGTTGGCAGGGGGGAGGAGTGGTTGGCAGGGAAAGGCGTGGTTGGCAAGGGGGAGGCGTGGTTGGCAAAGGGGAGGCGTGGTTGGCAGGGGGAGGCGTGGTTGGTAGATCTGGTGTGGTTGGCAGAGGAGGCGTGGATGGTAGAGGTGGTGTGGTTGGTAGAGGTGGTGTGATTGGCAAGGGGAGGCGTGGTTGGTAGAGGTGCTGTGGTTGGTAGAGGGGGTGTGGTTGGTAGAGGGGGTGTGGATGGTAGAGGGGGTGTGGTTGGTAGAGGGGGTGTGGATGGTAGAGGTGGTGTGGTTGGTAGAGGGGGTGTGGATGGTAGAGGTGGTGTGGTTGGTAGAAGGGGTGTGGATGGTAGAGGTGGTGTGGTTGGTAGAGGTGGTGTGGTTGGCAGGGTAGGGGAGGCTTGGTTGGCAGAGGAGGTGTAGTTGACAGGGTGGGGGAAAGCGTGGTTGGTAGAGGAGGCGTGGTTGACAGGGTAGGTGTGGTTGACAGGGTGGGGGAAAGCGTGGTTGGCAGGGTGGCGGAGGTGTGGTTGGCAGGGTGGCGGAGGCGTGCTTGGCAGGGTGGGGTCGCCTGGTTGGCAGGGTGGTGTAGGCAGGGTGGCGGAGGCGTGGTTGGCAGGGTGGGGGTGGCGTGGTAGGCAGGCTGGCGGAGGCGTGGTAAGCAGGTTGGAGGTGTGGTTGGCTGGGTCGCGGAGGCGTGGTTGACAGGGTTGGAAGAGGTGTGCTTGGTAGGGTGGCGGAGGCGTGGTAAGCAGGTTGGAGGTGTGGTTGGCAAGATGGTGGAAGCCTGGTTGACAGGGTGGCGGTGGCGTGCTTGGCAGAGTGGAAGAGGCGTGATTAACAGAGGAGACGTGGTTGGCAGGGTGTAAGAGGGGTGGTTGGTAGAGTGGGGTAGGCGTGGTTAGTAGGGTGGGAGAAGCGTGATAGGTAGGGTGGGAGAGGCGTGGTTAGTAGGGAAACGGCGTGGGTAGCAAGTTCGCGTGTTGGCTAGGGAGGAGGCGTGGTTATATGGGGAGTTGTGATCAGGAGGGAGGAGTGTGGTTAATAAGGAGGATGCAGTGTTGGCGTGGTTGTCATGGAAGGTACTTTGACGTGGAGACATGGTTGATGTGGAAAAAAATTTAAAGCGCAAACGTGGTTAGTTATGGAGACGTGGTTATTACACAACACACCACAACAACACTACACAACACAATAAACACGCTCTCACGCAGCATACTACAATAAAACAACACAACACAACAACATAGCATAAAAAAGGAAAACAAAACAAAAACACAACACGGCAAAACAAAACAAAACGCACACACAACACAACATAGCACAAAAACGTACAGTAACACAACACAACAAAGTACAGCACAGCACAACACAAAAACGTACAGTAACACAACACACAACAATGAAAAACAACACACACACAACACAACACAGAATACCATCAAATAACACCACAATACAATACAATAGAAGGAGAAAAGAGGAAAAAGAAGAAGAACTAGGAAGAAGAAGAAGAAGAAGAACTAGGGAGAGAAGAAGGAGGAGGAGGAGGAGGAATGTCATAGCAGAAGACTTGGCACAAAAATATTCCAGATTCCCAAGTTTGAGCGTTTTCCTCCTGGTGTAAAATAGGAGGAATGTGTGATAACAGAGAACCAACAACAAGGTCAGAATAAATATTTCACCACCTACGACCCACTGAAGTATGTAGAGCCTTGGTCAAAGAGGGTCTCTTGTTTTATTTTTGTTATTATTATTATTATTTTTTTGTTCTCTACGTGTTCTGGCTATAAGTTGAGGTGGGGGGGAGGGGTATAGGGAGGAGGGGGTTGAGAGATGTTGGGGGTAGGGGGGGGGGGTCTTTCCGTGTTCGTGGCGTCTGTGTCTTGTGTCCGTGGCGTTTATGTTCGCTTCATTCGTGTCCGTGGCTTCTGCTTCTGTCTTATTCGAGTTCGTAGCATCTGTACCCGGCATGATTGTGTCCGTAGCGCCTGTACCCGGATCATTTGTGTCCGTAGCGTCTGTACCCGGCTCATTTGTGTCCGTAACGCCTGTGTACGTGTCCTTGTTCGTGTCGGTCTCGTCCCGCTAAAGGGAGTTCGACTGATACGACTAATTTTAGCCTTACCCAAAGAAGTGAGTTGAGGGTGTTCGTGCTTGTATTGCGAGTTCGACTTTAAGTTAACGCTCCAATACGTGCTGTCTCGTTAGTACCGAATGTAGATGCCGTATAATGAAGGAGAACCAGAAATAATTCAGAAATAATTGTAGAATCTAATTTAGGAGATTAATTCAAGTCAAAGTGTAAATACGATTATCCACTCGCTCATTTACTCGCTCAACCACTCGCTCATTTACTCACTCATCCACTCACTCATCCACTCGCTCATTTACTCACTCACCCACTCGCTCATTTACTCGTTCAACCACTCGCTCATCCACTCACTCATCCACTCGCTCATTTACTCACTCATCCACTCGCTCATCCACTCGCTCATTTACTCACTCCTCCACTAACTCTTCCACTCGTTCATTAACTTGCTCATTTACTCGCTCACCCACTCGTTCATCCATTCGCTCATTTATTCTCACTTCTCCACTCCCCACTCACACTCGTTCAAATCGCTCACCACTCACACCCTCACTCGCTCACTCAGACAACACTATGTAAACAATAGGTATCGATCGCCGCCTCCACCCCTCGTAGAAACTCACACACAAACTAGTCAACAAAAGAAATTATTGTTGGATTATTCTCTCTCTCTCTCTCTCTCTCTCGGTTTTGTGCGACAGGATAGTGAAGAGTTTGATGATGATGATGGCAAGACATAATGGACGGATAATGAATAGATAGAAGTAATAATAAGATAGATAATGAGGATAATGAAAGAATAGTGAAAGAAGGATAGAAGTATTTAAAAGATTATGAAAAATGGTTTATGAAAGTAGGGTAAAAAAAGGGATCCGTAACAAGGAAATAATAAATAAAATTAGATAAATAAAGGAACTAGTGATAAAAAATGAGTAAATAATGAATGAAGTAGAAGGCAGAATTCATGATAAACTTAAACGTAGATAGAAACACTGATAAATGGAGTAAATGGAAGACTACGTATGATAAGAGAGAGAGAGAGAGAGAGAGAGAGAGAGAGAGAGAGAGAATTGAATAAAGAAAGCAAGAGGAAGATATACGAATAACAGAAAGGAAAACAAGAAAATACAATAAATAGGGAATGAAAGGAAATAGAATCAACACCAATAAACTCAGACACGAAACAAGTAATTGAGAAACGCTGATGAAATTTAATGGATGGGTGAATATATATGATAACGAGAGAAGAGATGGAGGAGGAATGAGAAAGTGATGATAACGGAGGAATAAGGGTGAAGGTGGTAGAGATGATGATGATGATGATAACTATGTAAGCAGATGGAAACGAAGGAAAGAAACAGAGGAATGATAAAGAACAGTAAATAAGGAACTAAAAGAGAAAATATAATAAAATTGTAAATGGAAAAAAAAATAAATAGTGGAATTGGGGAAACTCTCGATATATTTCGAGCCAATTAGTAAACAAGAGAGATAGGGAAATGGATGAGAGAATTGATGATAAAAATAAGAATATATATATATAAAGGTGATAAACAAGGTAGGAAGTCGATAATGAATGTCACAGAGAAGAAACAATAATGCAAGAGAGTCACAGGAGCTGATAACGAGAGAGAGAGAGAGAGAGAGAGAGAGAGAGAGGATGACAATACTATGATAAACGACGGTAGACAGGGCAGGGGGATGGACATTAGACAGTAGGAGGACGGAGGAGAAACAAAGAAACAATGATAAAGGAAGTGGATGGAAGAAGGCACAATACAAGCAGTAGGGAGAGAGAGAGAGAGGGGAGAATGTGGTACAGAAAAGACACAGCGATAAACGGGGTAGGTAGGGGAACTGATAATTGATACAGACGCCATATGTCAAGTGGGGTCCATACCAAATTGCCCTCGGCCTAACCTAACCTGAAGGACTGGGGGGCCCATTAGGACAGGGGCCCATTCGGACTGGGGCCATTAGCATTAGGGGACCCATTAGGACAAGGGCCCATTCGGACTGGGGATCTACAGTATTAGTACTGGTATCTATTAGGCCTGGGTATTATAACTGGGTCTATTAAGACTGGGGGTCTATTAGAACTGGGGCCTATTAGGACTGGGGCCCATTAGAATTATGGGGCTCATTAGTACTGGAACCCATTAACATTAGGGGTCCCCATTAGAACTGGGGTCTATTAGGATTGGATTCTATTAGGACTGGGATCTATTAGGGTTTATTAGGACTGGGGTCTATTAGAACTGGGGTCTATTAGAACTGGGATCTATTAGGACTGGGATATATTAGGGTTTATTAGGACTGGGGTCTATTAGAACTGGGATCTGTTAGGGTTTATTAAGACTGGGGTCTATTAAGACTGATGGGCCTATTATGACTGGGGTCTATTAGGACTGTGGTCTATTAGGACAAATTTATTAGAATTGGGCCCTATTAAGATAACTAAAGAAACACCCATTAATAAATGGAGTGCATAGGTGTACGTATGGTAGGAACAGAGAAAGAGTCGATAACAACAAAGAAATAAGGAACAGGGAACGAAAGTGGATGGAACGAGAGAGAATAACTTACAAACATATAAATAAACAAAGATAAAGGTAGGAGACACAAGAGAAGAGTGATAACAGATAATTGAGTGTAAGGAAAAGGGGAATTAGATGACACCTGATAAGAATTAATGAAGAAAATGAAAAAAAAGGGGACAAATAATAAACGGTGTGAAGGAAACAAATGGATAAACAAGGATGAATGAATAAAATAAGAAAGATTATAATAAACGAAAGAAATGTAAATAGACACACTGGAGAATGAATGAATGAATGAATGAATGAAGCTTAAGAGCAACAACGATAAACGCACTGGATGAGAAAACGTATAAGGGAAGTAGGGAAAGGGAGGGAGAGAGAGAGAGAGAGAGAATCGTTCGTAAAGAGAGGGGGGATGGATAACACGGCAGAGAGACAAACGATAAAAGAGGTAAATGGGAAACCGTACGAGGGAAACAGAAAAACATGTGATGATAAAGTGAATGAACAGACGCACGTATAAGAGGGCGAGAGAGAAAGAGACGGATAAAAAAGGAGAGAGAGAGAGAGAGACGGACAGAAAGAGAGAGAAATACAGAGAAATCGAGACGGGGAAGAATGGAATACAAAGAGAAAGAGAAAAAATACAAAAGAGAGAGAGAATTATAGGGAGTGGATGAGAATACGTATACACAAAATAAGGAGAGAGGCGAAAGACCGTCATAAAGCACAAGGGGATGGATGAGAGAGCGAGGAAGAGGCGGAACAAGGCAGGTGAGGAGAGGAGAGAGTTACGATGAGGGCGGGGAAAACTCACTCCATATTTTACCATTGGCAACGACAGCTGAAAACCCCATGGACGTCGGGTACACACATACACACACACACACAAAGTTCTAAGGTCTGGCGCAGCTGTTGTAAGGATTTTTTTTTTTTTTTAAGAGTTTGGGCGCAGTTGTTTGCAAAGAAAATTATATTAGGTGTGGCGCAGTTTGTTGCATTCTGGCGCAGTTGTTGGGGGGGAAAAAGACTTAGATTTAGCAAGATTTAGCATAGCATTGTGTTTTCGTTTAGCTATTGGGAAGAAATAATCAAATTCGGCGCAGTTTTTGCTTCTTTTTGTATGTGTGTGTGACTTTTTTGGCTGGGGTAAGGCGCAGTTATTTTATTGACTTATTTATATATTTATTGATTGATTTTGAGGTAAGTAAATTTTTTGGGGGTATGATGCATATATTTTAGTTTTGGTAGATAGAAGACAATTATTGGGGCAGGGTACAGTTAACCTTGTTTTATTAGTTACCTGTTCATAGTTAATTAATAGATAGATAGATGAATAAGTATTGAAATAGATAATTGGATATAAAAGATGAAGAATAAATATAAAAGGTGATATAATAAATAAACCAAGTAGACCAGTAGACAACAATAATAATAATAATAATGAAACGAAAGACAAAGAAGTAGAAGAAAATATTAAGAAAAAACGAACAATAATTAAATAAATAAATAACAGAACAATAAGTAATAACAATAAAAACGATAACTAATAAAAACAAAAACATAAAACAAATAAAAAAAGAGTTGGCTATATATTACGTTACCACCGGTGTTCTTTTTGTTCAGGTCACTACTGATGGTATGGTTGGTAGTAGTGTCACGAGCCCAGTTGGCCGCTATCTCTCTCCCCCACTTAAGAACTTTGGTGCACAAGTCTCTCTCACCTTGCTACCTCTCCTCTCTCTTTTCGGGGGGAGGGGGAAAGAGGTGGGTTATTTTTTTTTTTGGGGGGGGGGGGGGTTAACATTTTGTTTTAGTGTATGTGCGTTAGTGTATGGTGTGTATTTTATGAGACTAGTTAGTTTATTATTATTATTTTTATTATCATTATTATTATTTTAACATGATTTTAAGCCATAAACGTTCCAATAATTTTTCCTGGAGGTTCTTCATCACACGGCTCCATCATTATTGTTCTGCCTGGCGCTCCACCATCACTGCTCTCCATCACTCATATAGAAAGTCTTGAATTCCAACTCGTCACTCGTAGGGTCCAGACTTTGTTAATTCACCCAGGTATATATTACTATTTTATCTGCTGACTTCTTCTATTACTACTAATGGTGTTTTTTACCCCTACTGCTGACGTCTTCTACTCCTGCTGACCCTTCCTGTTGACGTGTTTTATTACTACTACTACTACTACTGACGTTTTCTACTACTACCACTACTGCTGACACTCCTTGCTGACGATTTTTTCCCCTCCTGCTGATGTCTCCTACTCCTGCTTTCCCTTCCTGCTGACGTCTTTTATTACTCCTGCTGACGTCTTCTACTACTACTACTACTGCTGACGTTTTCTACTACTACCACTTCTGCTAACACTCCTTGCTGACGATTTCTTCCCCTCCTGCTGACGTCTTCTACTACTCCTGCTGATGTTTTCCAGTACTACTACTACTACCACTACTGCTAACACTCCTTGCTGACGACTTCTTCCCCCTCCTGCTGACGTAATCTACTCCTACTGACCCTTCCTGCTGATGTTTTCTGTTACTGCTGACCCTTACTGCTGACTGAGGCTAGATCTCTTCCCCCCCCCTCTCTTAAGTGTGTCAACTAGGCCATAGGTTTTAATGTTATGGAGATCGTGCACTGGTCCTGCCTGTTCGGTTGTATGGTAATGGTGTTTCTCATTATCCAGGAGGGCAGTTTACCCCATGTCCAGGGCTGTTATGTGTTACTCTTCCCCCTCCTGCCTCGCCTCCCCTCACCTCGCCTCGCTTCGCTTCTCCTCGCCTCGTCCTGCCACCCCTTACCTCGCCTATCCTCCCTCTAACACTTGTGGAAAAGGGTAAATAAGTGAAATAGCAAAGTAAATTAAATGAAAAATCTCTCTTGTGTTCTATGTATGTGTGTGTGTGTGTGTGTGTGTGTGTGTGTGTGTGCGCGTGCGTGCGTGTGTGTGTGTGTGTGTATTAGTGAGAGCAGTACTACAGGATACAGTATTAGTCTAGCAGTGTTCTAAAGTTGCCTTGTAAATAGAACTAACTGTGTTGTTCATTCCCAATTTTCTGTTAGCCAGGCGATCGCAAAAACAAACTCACACAAACACCGGAGAACTTTATGAACAAAACAACGTTCAGAAAGTTTTTTATTGCCCTACGTTGTAAAAGTGCAGCACACAGTATTGACAGGAGTTTAATCTCGGATGGAAGTAATTAGTGATAGTCCACGGTCTTGTTCTAAAATTGCGGCAACTCCCAACAGTAGTGGATCCATCAGCGGGACGTCAGAGGGTAGTCTGTTGTGGCCAATCTGGTAAAAAGTTTAAAACCGGGGATGAAAGTTATGTTCGGGAAGTCCATCTTGCTGATTACACCGCCAAATAATTATATTAATTACTCTATACGTGAGAGATACGGCGATGGAAATATTTTTGGGCGTCAGGAGCACTATATTTATCTCCTGTCTGATATATAAAGGTATTAAAGTCGCTAAATGGTGGAGGGAAAAAGTGAACTGGAAAGCCATCTTCTTGATTACACGAAAAAGAGAGAAAAAATGTTTTGAATACCTGCAACACAAACTTTGATAGAGAAAACTGATGGTGAAAATACCTTAAAAACACACACGCGCAAATGTGTGTGTGTGTTTGGCTGTGTGTGTGTGTGTGTGTGTGTTTGGCTCTGTAGGTGTGTGTATGTATATATGTGCTTGTGTGGTGTATTAGATATGAGACACAAACATTTAAAGATGAACGTTGGGTAAAGGAAGAGTAAGGAATGGATAAGACCACAAACAGGAAACGGATTGTACAGTAATTGTAAGTCTAAATAAAGTGACTAGACTCTGGGCAGCCACCATTCAGGACTAACAGTACAGGAGTGAATTAACAAGATTCTCGAAGTGATCCCATCACGAGACAGGAAAAGACCCAGACGAAGGGCAAGTAACTCGTTGAGAGAGCGGGCACAAGACTGAATAGCGTGAGCTGTAGAAAATATTATGGGAGGTCTTCATCCAACATAGGCTTAATACAGGCTGATCCATATACTGTATATATATATATATATATATATATATATATTATATATATATATATATATATATATATATATATATATATTATATATATATATATATACACCTGTATACAAGACAGAAACCTCGTATGCTTAATTCAGTGTTTTCATTTTCCCGACAAAAATTAAATAATTCTCCGTATTTTAGTAGAGATGAGATTATAATGAAATACACCTGAGAAAGAGGCATTTTTGTCAAGTTACGCGGTAAAGCTCGCCTAAAATTTAGCCTGGCGGTAAGTAGGCCGCTGCCTCCACTCCGCCCGGTAAATGAAAACGAACCATCACTGAACTATGTCTAATTTTAGCAGGAACGGAGAAAGTTTGCCAACGCTCAGTGGTTTATTCCTGCTAAAATCAGACATAGTTCAGTGATGGTTTGTTTTAATTCGCCGGAGTGGAGCGAGGCCAGAGGGCCGCAGCGGCTTGCTTGTCGGGAGAAGACGGCGGGGTAAACATTCTCAGCTTTCTTGAATTTCACAGTATATTAGTTTCTAAAAATCGAAAGTTCAATAATGAGTAGAAGGCGTTTGTTCCATAAGTTAGGGCTGAAATATATTTAGTTTTTCAAGGTTGTGGTAGCAGTGACCGACCTGTTTATTGACTCAACTGACTTTATAAATCGGTTGTAGATTAAAGTTTTGTTTACGACTAAGGAAGGCCTGGGCTGCCCTCTCACTGTACTTGATTGGTTCGGCTTCTCAAAAACGCAGAATATGGAAACCTGTTAGTGAAAGTGGGTCCCGTAGGCCTGGCGGCTAGTCAGGGGCAGTGAAGGTGTCGAGTAAACTTTTTATTCGGTTTTTAAGATAGCAGTGGCCGGTACTGCACTCGACCGCCTTCACTTCCTCAACTTGGCCGAGGCGTGAACCGCCCACGCAGAGGACAAGAGTCGATCACTGTGGACACGTGGCTGATGGATCCCTTTATTTCAATCAGTTAAAAGCCAATACAATTATTTTTTTCTACAACAGGCAATATTAATTTATATTTTATTTCACCTGCAGTTTATATTTTAAGTCGACAAAGGAGAACAGTTTATGAAGTTAGTGGGTAATGGAGTGAATCTGGGGGATGACCACAGAAAGAGCAGCGTCAAGCACTAATGGTTCGTCTTATAAATATCATCAGTGCTTCATGGGGACAGTAATTAATGTTGTCAGTATTATCGCTGCGAGGGATGGCGAGCTAAGGCTTTACCTGCACCCACCCGGGCACGGTGAAGGAAACAACACCAGGGACGTGTACTTCTCTCTTGAAACACCCGAGTAATGATTACGACACAGTTAACATCTCTTACTGGAATGGCCGCCACGAAAAGGATATCGGTGTGGAAGTCGGCGGGGTAACAACTCACGCTAGAGTAGCTCAGAGATGAGGTTAACTCCTGTAAGATAATTCACTGGAATAGCTGCACACAGACCTTCACGAGGCGGGGGATCAGTCCTTGGAAAAGCCACTCACAAACATTCGCATAAGAATGATCACTCACAGTAATAGCCACGCAGGGACTTTAGTGTGAGTAGGATCATTCACAGTAATAGTCACAGAAAGACTTTAAGCAGGTTCACTCACTGGAACAGCTACACGCACATACACAGAGAGAGAGACATTAATTAAAGTAGGATCACTCGATGGAATAGTCACGCAGACATTAGTGTAAGTAGGTTAACTCAGTGGAATAGCCACACACAGTCATTACTGTAAGTAGGATCCCTCTCCCTAATAGCTACACTCGGACGTCATTGTAGGCAAGTTTCTCAATGGAATAGCCAGGTGACGACGTAAATGTGGACAGGATTGCTTATTGAGACAGTCACGGGCTAATGTAAATTTTATAGATCGCCCACTGAAAGTCACATACGGACGTAAATATGAGTTGAGTTACACGCCACAAGTCACACCAAGACGCCAGAGTATCAGGAGGGAGGGCTCATGGTAAAGCCCCTTGGACACGAACACACAAACGGAAATCAACGCTGGAAACTTCACCCACTGAAACACTCGCATACCAACGTTAATATCCGGAAGACGGAGCTAGCCCGGAGCAATGTCATATATAGCATACCGCGGCAAGGTTATGAGCTACTGACCTCCCCACATGACCCCAGGAATCCCACTCCTCCTCCTCCCCACCTTATGAAAATTACCTTCCTGGGGTTTAATTCATATGAAATTCATGAGTTAGGGGGTTCGAGAAGGTCTACTGTCGATGCTTTCAGTTACATACCTGAATTTTGTTGTGTTGATTGTATTTTTTTTCTCGTCAGGTGAATATTGCGTTGTATTCATTAGGAGTTGAAATTACTTTACCCCCTCCCTCCCTCCCTTCCCCTCCCCCACTCCCCCCTCCACCTCTTCCCCCCTCCACCTCTTCCCCCCTCCACCTCTTCCCCCTCCACCTCTTCCCCCTCCACCTCTCCCCCCCTCCCCTTCCCCCTCCACCTCTTCCCCCTCCACCTCTCCCCCCTCCCCTTCCCCCTCCACCTCTTCCCCCCTCCACCTCTCCCCCCTCCCCTTCCCCCTCCACCTCTTCCCCCCTCCACCTCTCCCCCCCTCCCCTTCCCCCTCCACCTCTCCCCCTTCCCTTTCCTCTCCACCTCTTCCCCCCTCCACCTCTCCCCCCCTCCCCTTCCCCCTCCACCTCTTCCCCCCTCCACCTCTTCCCCCCTCCACCTCTCCCCCCCTCCCCTTCCCCCAGTGCTGTAGTTCAATAAGTTTTCCACAATCAGTTGACCTTGACTCAACTACCCTTTATACCTTAAGACTTTAAATATTAATTACATTGCTCATAGCCCAATACCATTACCAGTGATGTACAGATATTAGTAAGTCATCCCTTCCACTGAGGGTTCTTGCCTGCTGGAGGAGGAGTGCTCAGGGAACCGGCTGTACCCGCACACATATGTAGGAGGTCTCGCTAAGTGAGCTACAGTCAACCGTAAACACTGGTAACATTACTCACTGGGTTAGCCACATGATGATGTAACCCCGGAGAGGACCACTCATTGTAGGCTTCAGTGCGGGTTGGAGTTACGATATGCAATAATATATAAGAATAGGATCATTTACCGTAACAAACAAAGCCTAACACCACAATTTATGGATATTGCAACATGTCGGGGCGATCATTTACTGAAGTTCATTCTTGTGTTACCTCGTTACCTGAAACACTCACTCACATAAGTCATCAACGGGTAGATCAGTCAATGAAAGGCTAAACATAGACGGCCGAGCCAGAGGGAGAGCTGAGCTGAACTCTCGCGTGACGACGTCGACAACGTAGGGTTTACACACACACACACACATACACACACACGGCGCGCCCGCGAGCGAACAACAACGCAGGAAGACATAGTTGCTGTGAAGAGAATAGCTACTGGAGAATATCACGGCTGGAATGTGTGGAAAATAATGAGCATCAAAAGTTGGTGTTATTACAGAAAAAACTTAGTTAATGAGTTTTTCAGAAGGACACGGTAACTTTTTACATAAATACCATTACTAGTAAATATAAAAAATTTCCCTGGAGGGAAAGGCAACAATCTGCTCCTCCAGTCGTCGCTGTGTAAGTAAGTAGAGTCCGGAGTAAAAAAGTTCCTCGTCGACATTTAGCTTTTCTGGCATCACATAAAGGACCGCCGCTCATAACTAAAAGAAATTTTAAGAATTCGTGCCTCTAGCTATACAGAGCACCAGGCTTCACATGTGTTGCGAGTCGACCTTTCCACACAACAAACATTTAAGTGATTTTCTTTTACAGTTACCCGTGTGTTACAACCTTTAGAGCCGGAGTCTTTCACTCACACTTACTGTGGGCGCCGCGATGTTGTAATATATATATATATATATATATATATATATATATATATATATATATATATATATATATATATATATGCAAGTAAATCACTGTAGGTGCGCGTGATCTAGGTATATGCTGATAACCACCAGGAAAGAAGAAAACACGAAGTTCCCAAGCGCTTGGGAACTTCGTGTTTTCTTCTTTCCTGGTGGTTATCAGCATATATATATATATATAAATATATAGAGAATATATATATATATATATATGAACATAAATAACTGGTGGTGATAAGAAGATATATATATATATATATATATATATATATATATATATATAACGAATGTCCTCCCCCAATTTAAGCCTTTGTTCTATCGTCTGTATGTTGATGACACTTTTTTAATTTTCAGATCACTTGATCACGTCCCTATGTTCCGAAATTATTTAAATTCGAAACATGGCAACATCAAATTTACTTGTGAATTGAAAAGGGAAAATATTCTTCCATTCCTTGATGTTAATATCCACCGTCTTCATAATAGTTTCGAAACAGCCTTATACAGAAAACCAACTTTCACTGGTTTGAGTTCAAAAATTTTTCACCTTTTATTCCTCTTAATTACAAACGTAATCTAGTACGTACTTTTACCAACAGAGCCTTTAATATGTGTTCAAGCTATTTCCACTTGGACATTGAACTAAAATACATAAATGAACTACTCTTTAACAATGGTTTCCCTAAGAGATTTACAGACACTTATATTGGCAAAACCCTTAATAGGTTTTTTAGTCCCACACAGCCTCAAATCCACACCGTCCCTAAATATTCTATCTATTTCACCATCCCGTACACAGGCCCACTCAGTTTCACCCTTAGAAATAAACTTGAGAAGCTTTTCAATGAATTCTATCCACAAATTTCTCTTAGACTAATCTTTAAAACCCAGAGTTCAATTAAAAAATTCTTTAAAACTAAAGACACCATACCCACACACCTGCAATCCTCAGTTGTTTATCAATTTACGTGTGCTAGCTGTAGGGCAGCATATATAGGTAAAACTAAAAGACATTTGATAACTCGCATTCATGAACACTTGGGCCGTTCCGTTCGAACAGGTCATTTAATAACACAACCACCACATTCAGCTATTCGTAACCACGCCCACCAACATGACCACCCGTTTTCGCCGTCTGATTTCTCAGTTCTTGGCAGGAGCGACTGTGATACAGACCTCCTCATTATGGAGGCATTACACCAGTATAAAGCAAAGCCATCCCTTTGTGATATGGCCTCTAGTGAATTGTTGTGTTTTTCTCACTAAGGCAATTCTGAATTAAGGTAATACCCCTCTGTATATTATATTTCATACCTTTTATTCCTGATTTTAGCTTTGTATGTTGGTCTCTCGTCATTTTTGTCGGTTTTGAATTGGATCGCTCTTTTTTAAATTTTTAAAGTTTATCGAAGGTAAATTTTCGTATAATATTATGTTTTTATTGTATATCACCTGTATTTGTTTAAACTTTTTCAAAACTTTTGTGGTTTTAGGCTCTGAGGATGGAAAACGATTATTTCCGAAACGTTAGCGATTAAAAGAAGCCCACATGGTCAAGATGTTTGTGTTTAACCTGGTTCTCCTCTTCGTTATAAAACTACGCTTTCCACGGAACAAGTGCTTTTTATCTTTTTATTTTCATAATGGAAACAAAGTTTAATAGGACACGTGACATTACTTACACTACAACAAGATGGGGTCGTCTTGAGACCAATATTATGTAGTTTATTATAATGTTCTTTCTCGATGATCACAGTTTACTTTGTCTTGTGGAGTTTGAATAAGATTTATTTAAAATAATTTAGTTACTTAGAAATGGATTCCAAACGGGATAAATCTTCGGCAATAGAATTATTTTCTGTAATATTGATAACCAGTCAGGTGGACCTAGATGAGTGTTAACCAGTGTTCACTACCACATTTATAATTCATTGTTATTAATACACCTGCTTTTAATAGGGAATATTCAGAGTGTATCTATATTCATTGGCATAAAATAACACACAATATAAATAAGGCTTTCACTTGTGCATAACTGTTGTGTGACTATTTCCGGGTTAAGATAAGCTAGGACACTCCTTCGACCATCGTAGGGAGTCCGCCCTCGTCAATATGCTAACTGAATGGTGTACAAATTGTATGTGAATAGCTCATAACAGACCTTCCCTAGAAACGGGGGAGGTCCGAGGGGCGAATCATCATACGATCCTTTAATGAATCCGTCTCCCTAGTCCCCAATTACTGCTGCTACACAGAAGCACAACATGTAAAAAACACTTGCCCATTGTCTCGCCCACCACCATTGAACCCGGAACCATACTGGCCTGTCAGGTGAGTATGATGACCACTATACCCACCGTTGCAATGTGTGTGTGTGTGTGTGTACAGTATATATATAAGGTTTTGTGTGGTGTGTCACTGAAGGAGGAGGGAGGGAGGCGGTACACAATACAATCTGACCATCAGCACCGTCAGGAGGAGGGCGCCTCACCCCACGCATCTCGCGGGTCATCACACACAGGGGGGACGCATTTGACTTTCTTTGTATACAGCTCAGTGTTGCCAAACTGAAACATGCTATCTGGCTCTCATCATCCGGCTGGTGGCCTGGAGGACCTGGAGGACCTCGGCATCTGGCAACGCTGCAGTGATCAGGGCCAGGGGATCCAGCTGGAGGGTCCCTGAGGACATGAGTGCCCCTAAAAGAGAGATACCGCACGGTGCTTGGTCAGGTGTCGACAGATAAGAGGCTCCTCGACTGTGATGTATTGAGGAGCGACGAGGTGAGGTGGTCCTGCCGCTGAGCTCATTGTTTCAAGGGTCGAGGTTTAACTCGTGGCGTGTGGATGAGTGTAGACTGTACGCGCGGCGGTGAACGTAATGGTCCTTGCACTATGGCTCGCTTAACTACCCAGAACTAGTCCTCGTGGACCCAACTATCCTTTAATGCTTCCGCTGTCCCACTTCATCCTCTTGTTGTCCACTGTGTGATAACAATTGTCAACATTATTTATATATATATATATATATATATATATATATATATATATATATATATATATATATATATATATATATATATACATATATATATAAAGTTTCGATAATTTAAAACAATAATGCTATTCGTCACAGTGTAGTAGTTATAAGAATGACATAATATTGTGCATCTAATATTACATTGTAATGAAGTTTCCCGTAATTTTAAAACATTCATTTATAATTCTTCGTCAATGTGTGTCAAGCTTCTTAGTCACTCAGGTGATGTTAACAGTATGAACTTTTGCAAAGGTTTTCGTTCATATGACTGTTCATGAAATGTTGAAGAGAATGAATTAGTGTGACGTATATGGATTGAGAGAGGGAGAGACGGAGGGAGAACTAGATAAAACAATAAGAAGCAGCTGCAGGTGGAGTGGTGAGGTGTGCCTTATCCATGTGTGGCCAGCTAACCTTCATATATAACTCCCGGGCTGTACAGTTTCTTGAGGATGCTCACGTCTCTACCTTAACCCAGTTTTGTGTCTGTCTGCCTGTCTTTCACTCCGTCTACCTGTCTTTCAGTCTGTCAGTTGCTTGTCTGTTATTATGAGGAGTTCCTTTCATAATGGCTGGGGAAGTACAGGCGGTCGAATATAGTGCAGGCTACGTTACCGCCTTGTGTACCGCAAAAGGCTAAGTCAGCAGTAGGTTACCCTCGGCTATTGAATTATGGATCTATCAATTTATTTATGCAGTGTGTAACGGGTGATATTATGGTCAAGTATATTTATGCCATTTGTTTTTGTCTCCCGAATAATTACTAGGAATCTGTATGCTAATCCAGTAAGGGGTCGCGTTCTGGGGTATTGACGAGCCAGTGCAGATTTCGAGTTGTCCGGTCTTCCTGTGTTATTCCTTTGCTTTGGATCATACATACATCCTATTAACTTAAATTGTGGTTTATTTGTACCTTCTGTGATTGTTTCCTACCCCATATTTGGTTATATTTTTTTTCTTGACTATGTTTAAGGGGTATGGTTTGGGTTAGGTTTGGTTTGGTTTGGTTAGATTTGGTTTGGTTTGGTTAGGTTAGGTTTGGTTAGGTTTGGTTAGGTTAGGTTTGGTTAGGTTAGGTTGAGAAGGTGCTTGAGTTTATACCCAATTTATTTATACATTTATTTCATGCATATTTTTTGAGGTTATAGTTAAGGATTTGGTCGAAACTTTAAAAGGTTAACTAAAGTCCTTTTTTCAGTAATATACTTGATAATATCCACAATACTTAACGAGTTACTTCCTTCATTACTAATGGTTACGAGTAAAAATTTGGTTTCACCTTTTACTTAACATAGTTATATATATATATATATATATATATATATATATATTATATATATATATATATATATATATATATATTATATATATATATATATATATATATATATATATATATATATCTATATATTATATAGTATATATTATATATGTATATATATATGTATATATATATATATATGTGTATAAGAATTAAAACAATAAATCACAACTTGAAAATAATAAACTAAATATATGTATATTTTACCTTAGGCATCCCGAAGCTGGTTGACCACAGCTGAGGCTAGCATTTCATTTTTTTTTAATTCGTAGTTCTTGATTTAGGTAAATATTACTGATCTTTAACTATTGGAGTTTGATATAAGAATTTACTTATTTATATATTTGTATAAGGAATTAAATGCGATAGTCTTTTGTTTTTCTCTTCTGGTGACGTCACGTGATACTGTTACCTTCAGCTTGTGTTTGTTTGATTAAATTTTGAAAAGATGTGTGGACATATATTAACGAATGTTTTACCATACCTTTATACTGATGATATCTACAAGAAGTTCGATTTTCGTCTTATTTCATTGATTATTTCAGGAGTTCTACCCATTTAGATTATTTCAGGAGTTGTGACCCATTTTCTACTAATTTTTCCATTGATTTTTTTTTTTTTTATGGGGTGTCGTTTCGTCTTTTCGGGCAGCTTATCGTCTTTCTGAACTGTCTTTATGAGCCTCTTAAACACTTTTATGACCTGTCGTGCTGCTGGTCCAGTCGAGATTTCCCTGGGTCTCTCACACACTCCCACGCCTGGTCGAGAATTTTAATGACAAGTTGTATCATAATAATACTATGTCTTATAGTAATAACATTTGTGATGAGTGTTTATATTTGGTGTTTTCATGGCTGCCGAGGTCACTAATTGCCTTTCAACCGTTGTTCATAATGACGTTAAGTGAGTCTTCCTTGCTCATTATTTCGAAGACACATATACAAAATTTTCCTCTCTAGCCGATGGTGCAATATTGGGAAAACCTTTAGCTATCGATTAAAGGCCAACACTTCGTTACAATGTTCAATAGAGAAAAGGCCAATACATCAACTTTAATTTAAAAGTTTAAATTAATCAAGGCGACACAGGTATTTTTTTTATAAAGGGTGGGAGACGATCAGTAATATGTAATTGACACACACACACACACACACACACACAGATCCTGAATATACAATAGCCATTCTAATTTAATGTTACCTGATGTTTTTATTTAATTCCCCGACTGAGAGTTTTGGGAAATGCGTGAGTGATGACGACCTTCTTCTTTTGTTGCTGAAAAAAAAATGTGAATTCCTTTGTGATATTATTTAGGTTTGAAGATTAATTTTCCTTGTGGTGACGGTGTGTAGTGAGACAGGTGTTTGGTGGGGAGTGATGGTGCAGTGAGACAGGTGTTTGGTGGGGAGTGATGGTGTAGTGAGACAGGTGTTTGGTGGGGAGTGATGGTGTAGTGAGACAGATGCATGGTAGGGAGTGATGCTGTAGTGAGACAGATGCATGGTAGGGAGTGATGGTGTAGTGAGACAGATGTTTGGTAGGGAGTGATGGTGTAGTGAGACAGATGCATGGTAGGGAGTGATGGTGTAGTGAGACAGATGCATGGTGGGGAGTGATGGTGCAGTGAGACAGATGTTTGGTGGGGAGTGATGGTGCAGTGAGACAGGTGCATCAGAGTGTGTGTGTGTGTGTGTGTGTGAGTGAGTGAGATGAAGTGAACACAGACTGTCAATAAGCGCCACCAATCGCAATCTATTCACTAAATATATTCACTGTGTATATATTTAACTACAGAGCATATGTACTGTATTGTATATAGAGACTCACATAAATAAGGATTGGTAGTAATAGTCGCTCGAGCCGTGAAAGTTAATCAACCGATGTCGCCATGTTAAAAATATAAATAAAATACCGTCACCTGAGAGTAACTAGGATCCGTGTTAATCTGTAGACATATATTGTGGATTAGTGCAAGTCTTCCTTCCCTCCCAGTGTTATTACAACACTCGCTGACCGACATACATATATTACACATCCATCTCGATAAATTCGTATTAGTTTTACAGTTCAGATTACATAATATAATAGCAACTAGAATAATGATATTTCAGTGTTATGTACTATGCTGATGTTTGTAGTGAGAATAAAGTAAAATAAAACAGAATTAAATAAAAACTGAACATGAGATCTCTAACGTTATGAGAATACTTAAGAACTTACAATCAAAAGTATATATTTATTTATACACTTACATATGTACATAATCACAGAGTTATTTATTCTTAATGGGTTTGTATAGACACACTTTAATTACTACTTATAATGGATACTTGGATACTTAAATCAATAATCACATAATAACGTACAGACTTAAGCACAGAAGGACGTACTTATATACAAACACACTTAATCTTACAATTTTTGACGTACTTATATGATCTTAATCTTTTAAACTTATGTACCAAGCCACACACTTATAAAGTTTCGTACATAACCACACACACATGGGCCACAAACGTTACGACATGACCACAAATGTACACATACAGTACATACACAGCCACACATATACACTCATGGCAACGCACTTACACACATGGCCATACACAGACATGGCTACTATGTTATACAAATGACAACAAAATTACACACACACACACACACACACACGTCAAGAACACGTCTCTCTCTCTCTTGAAATTATTATATAAAGTCACGTATATGTCTAACATGTCTCATTAAGCCTGGGTCAGCGAGTGTAAGTTTGTGCAACAAGTGTTTAATTATGAGCAGAATTAATTTCCACCTCAGGGATTCTTATGCAGGGTTAAATATTCTCACATTTCTTCGTCCCCGTGTCAGAGTGTATCGTCTCCCGGGTTAAAATTGTTTGTTTGTGAAGTAGACAGTGGGAATTTTGTGTGTGTTTGTATGTGTGTGTGTGTGTGTGTGTGTGTGTGTGTTTTATGTGTATATATTCGTATGTTTGTGTTGGGATGTATTTTTGTGTGTTTGTGTTTTGAAGGTATATTTCTGTCTGTGTGTGTGTGTGTGTGCGTGTATTAGCCATTGCGCATGTGTATTTATATGTTTGTGTACATGATTGTGTGTAGGTGTATGTTGACTATATGTCCATGTGTGTCTAAGAAGACAAACTCCTGTATCTCACCCCATCCCGCCTTACCCCTCCCCACCCCACCCCACCCCTCCCCACCCCACCCCACCCCACCCCACCCCACCCCCGCCCCCTCCCCACCCCACCCTATCCCGCCCCACCCCAACCCCATCCCACCCCTAAACTAACGTTCCAACATTTCCTCAAACACCGGGAAAAAACTTAACTCTTTAACATGAAAAAACATAAACAAACTAACTTTTAACATCGTCTTGTTTTATATTAATTAATCTTTTGTTGTAATATTAAATAATAACTTCCTGGACTATACTATAATTTCTCTTTCATCCCTCCCTCTTTCCCTCCCTCCCTCCCTCCATTCCCTTCCCCCTCCCCATTCCCTCCCTCCCTCCCTCCCCCATTCCCTCACCCTAAAAAAAAGAAAAATGACGTCTTCCTTACCATCCCAAATATTATAATTTATGAAAAGTACAGCATTTTTATCCTCCCCGTCCCCCTTATTTTATGCACTAAAGCGCAATTCCCGGCAGCGGAGGCGGTAATATCAACTTAATATGCTTCACTCGTTTCTAATTTACTTCTACCTGGACTTTGGAAATTATCATGGAGGAGAATCGATGTCACTTTTATTTTTTTATTTTATTTTTTTTTTTTTGTTGGTTCGTAGCCTAACCTGACAGTGTTATAATGTTCGGCGGCATTTTCGTGTTGGTCTCTCTCTCTCTCTCTCTCTCTCTCTCTCTCTCTCTAGTAGTAGTAGTAGTAGTATTTTTTTTATTGCCTAACATTATGTCTTCACTCAGCTTTTACCATCCTCACTATAACACCACTACTGCCATTGTCGCTACCATTATCACTACTACCATTACCACCATTACCTTCACTGACATCGTTACCACCATTAACTACTACTACCACTACCACTATCTCCACCACAGTTACCACTATATCAGAGTTACACCATCACCACTACAACACCATCACCACACAACCATAACACCACACAACACTAGTTCTAAACACAACAACGCCATTATAATTGCTAAAACCATCCACCATCTCAACCACACCACTACCACACAATTACTACACCACGACAACGATACCACATAACCACACCATCACCATACTACCACACCAACAACAGCGCACCATATCATTGCACCATATCATAACACCTCCCATTATACCACAACAGCACCACACCTCCACCACATCACGATAATGCAGCGCCACTACCACACCACACCAAAACCCCTCCACTATCATTACCACCACCACACCACACCACCACCACTACACTTACCACCACCGCACCGCACCACACCACCGCACCACCGCTACACTTACCACCACCACACCACCACCACTACACTTACCACCACCGCACCACTCCACACCACCACCACCGCACCGCACCACACCACCGCACCACCGCTACACTTACCACCACCACTCCACACCACCACCACCGCACCACACCGCACCGCACCACACCACCACACCACCGCTACACTTACCACCACCGCACCACTCCACACCACCACCACCGCACCACTCCACACCACCACCACCGCACCACACCACCGCACCACCGCTACACTTACCACCACCACACCACACCACCACCACTACACTTACCACCACCGCACCACTACACTTACCACCACCGCACCACTCCACACCACCACCGCACCACTCCACACCACCACCACCTCACCACACCGCACCGCACCACCGCTACACTTACCACCACCACACCACTCCACACCACCGCACCGCACCACCACACCACCGCTACACTTACCACCACCACACCACCACCACTACACTTACCACCACCGCACCACTCCACACCACCACCGCACCACTCCACACCACCACCACCTCACCACACCGCACCGCACCACCGCTACACTTACCACCACCACACCACTCCACACCACCGCACCGCACCGCACCGCACCACACCACCACACCACCGCTACACTTACCACTGCCCTCCAGACAATAGTGGACAACACACAAAGGGTCATATAGTGGTTGGTAGGAGTGTAGGAGACAAAGGTTGTTGATGGCTGTTTCTTGTAGCTCCCCGTCCATTGTGGCTAACAGTGTGGTGCCTCCCTCCCTACCACACACACACACACACATACATATATTGTTAAGGTTGCGTACACTCGGATATTGGCTTAACTCCTATACACACACACACACACACACACACTCACTCACTCATTATTCTGTATGTGAAGTTGATGGATTCATGGTTGAGATGGTTCAGTCGTGCACATATTATACAGTATGTGTGTAAATATCCACATGATCGTATATTTATGTGTACATGATGCATTACAAAATATCTCCCACGATGCTTTAAAAAACAAATGGTAAGTTATTATCTTCCAATTTAGCTTCTATTTGTAAGGCTTCAGTACTTGCTGATGAAAAAAGAACTTAATTGCAGTATTGAGTAATAAAATACCTTGAGATAACTGCCGCTATCATGAAAAGTATTCCTGATTTTTCTCCTTCGTGTTTTCATTCATTTCTGTTTTGTATTTTTTGGGTTATTCAGGTTTTAGTTGGTGGGGTTGATGTGTTGTTGGAGGTTTTTGCTATACATGGAGGGATAAATTATCTTTCCATCGTGTCTCCAGTATTAATATGATTTAAGAAAATATAGGAGGGTGAAATAGGAGTGTCTGAACACCCTTAGTCTCTTTGGTTCATTTTTATTAACGCTAAGATGAGGAACGTGACCTGTTATATAGCCCTTAAGCCCTTACCAGGTATTGACGATGTTTACCACTAATTCATAGCAAAAAAAAAAAAAAAATTTGCCAGTTTTAATCACGTCATAAAGATAGCCGCCAGATTGTTAATTTTAATCGGATTTACAAAAAAAGATGGCCGCCAAATCGCCGCCAGTTTTAATCGGATAATGATTATTTTAAAATCCTTCCTATTCCTTTAGAGGACCGAAGCAAAGTTTTTGTCGTTTTCATATATTTTGTAAACTCATTCGGAACTTCTTTTTTCATAGACCAGAGATTTGTGACGCCATGATATTTAAAGAAAAACAAATGATTGCACAAAACTTCTGAGACTATTGGACAAAATCATATAAAACTGGACACACTTGGACACAAAGACAACATATTAGAAAAAAACGGAGTTAGATAAATACATAAGATATTCAGACCTCTTGTGTACGTCAGTATCCCCGTGTGAGTTTTTTTGGAGAAATGTTTCATAGTCGTGAAAAAGGTGAAGGTTTGTTTTTAAAAGCAACACAGTGCCTGGTGTGTTTAATGCTCTTGTGGGTGCTTGAGGGAATCAGTATCTGGAAACCGTACGTAAGAGATAGTGTGTATTGTTAGTTGTATTTAATAATGATGCTGGTAGTAAGTATAATTATAATGCTGATAATATTAATGATAAGAGTAATGATATTAATAATTAAAAGAAAGAGTGTGTATTGCTAGTTGTATGTTATAATGATGGTAATGATGATAATGATGGTGTTAATAGCAAAAAATTATTGGAATTGTAAAAAAAAAATATTTAAAATAATTTTGATAACGGTATTGATAATATGGTTTTAATTGGTAATACTGATGACAATAATAACGAAAATCATAATAATATAATAATGGCGATCATGATGATCGATAATTGATGTGATGATGATAAGAAAATCAACAATAATAATAATAATAAGAAGAAGAAGAAGGAGGAGGAGAATAAGAATAGTTCAACACACCTCATGCCAGAAACAGTTCAGGGCGACCGTGTGTGTGTGTGTGTGTGTGTGTGTGTGTTGTGTTGACATCCGAGTTTCGTATCGAATGCAGACGCTTAGAATGCCACCGATGGAAGGAAGAATGGGTCACACATGTAGGGGTTTACTCCGGGTATTGTGTTTCGTTGTTTAGAAGGAAATCTTTATTAGCTTCGTGTCTTCTATCTTGAAAATTTATTTGTTAAACATCACTGGAAAACATCTTGTGGAAACCCTGCGTATAGAACTTTAAGAAATAATTTATTAGACTTGAGATTACAATGTTTCGGAAGATTCTGTGGATTTGAGATAGTAAAATAGACTCAGAATAAGAGGTTTAAACGTACAGAACCCCCCCCCCCCCCCAAGTGAAAGTACAATACTTGGAGGTGCAGCAGGGTAGAGCACCGCGGTGGCCTAGATAACTTTGTCACAGTGACCCCTGAGACACAATTAAGCCGGAGAGAGAGAACAGAAAACGGGGCGTCGGTGTCTCCTGATTGCCCACAACTTTTAGACAAGATTTTTTCGCCGCCCTTAATCGGACGGTAATTTTGGGATAATGCGGTTGTGCCTGTTTGGGGTGAGAGGGGGGAGAGAGAGAGAGGGGAAAGGAAGAGGGGAAGAAAAGAGAGGATCCTTAACAGTTAAAGAATATGTTCGTGTTGGGAGCAGTTGAGCTGAGAGAGAGAGAGAGAGAGAGAGAGAGAGTAACTACAGCCTCAGGAAGTAAAAGATAAAAAGAAGACACAGGTATGGGCAACAAATAAAAGGAACGAGCCATGAACAACTAGGTACACACACACACACACACACACACACACACACACACACACCCTCCCACACACCCTCCCACACACACACACACACACCCTCCCACACTCACACACACACACCCTCCCACACACACACACACACACACACACACACACACACACACACACACACACACACACACCCTCCCACACTCACACACACCCTCCCACACTCACACACACCCTCCCACACACACACACACACACACACACACACACACACACACACACACACACACACACACACACACACCAGCAGCAGCAAGGAGGTGAAACGTCATAAGATTACCGACACTGGCAGGCAGGCAGAAGCAGAGACTAACGGGAGATAACAGATTAACACACAAACACAATAGAAGATAATGATAACGACGGCAGCAGTTCCCCCTTGCGAGTGACTATGACATTATTTACTGCGTTATATCCTACCTCTCTTGTATATTAAAACCATTTTTATGTTTTTATTTTCTATTTAACGAGTGAGATAAAAATTTCAAAACTGTCAGGATATTAGATTTCTTGTTACATACTCAAAGAGTAAAGATGTATATGAAAAATCCATTGTACAGTATGTAGAAAGGCTTATTTTTTATATAGGAACGCTTATTGGTATATGGGGAGACTTATTTATATCTAGGAAGGGAAATTAAAAGTTGTGTTCGTATAGCATTACCGTATAATAGTTTGTTATAATATTTTTCGCTTATATTTAAATATTATCTTGATACTGAAACTCTTTAATGTCACTTTTTCAGCAAATAAGTACAGTAAATGAAAGTAGTTCTTGTGTGTGTGTGTGTGTGTGTGTTGGACTTTGTAAGCACGATAACTCCAGCAACAAGGAGTAAGTGGACTTGAACTAAACTTTGTATGAAGATATATCATTACAAGATCTAAGACGAGGATAATAATCAGGAGTGTCTATCTGTCAGTATTCTCCAAAAGTTATAGCGCCATAGACCTTGTTGTGGTGCAGTTGTGGCTGGAGGTTTGGTCCACAACTGCAGTTACAAACACTTGTTAGTGAGAAAATAATGGCCATTATTTTGAAGGGAACGATTTTCTCCAGAATATAGCGATAGTTTTTCCATTACTTTGTGTGTCTTTATGTTGCACCTGTACACATATTTCCACGAAAACACAAAAATTTAAGTAAAATATGAAACTACATTTTCCAGTTGTGTTGTGTTTATTGTGTAACATTGTCGAAGGCATAGTGCAAACATTACCTGAATCTGTAAGTTATAGTGTAACACTGTTTAAGTCACAGTGTATTGTATAAGTCATCAGATTTAAGTCACAGTATATTGTATAAGTCATCAGAAAGTGAATTTGCTTGTCTCTGACCCCCACATATAATGAACGGCGTCTATTGTAACAAGGTGTTGAAAATATTGATAAAACTACGAATATATCAACATGGGCGTGAGAAACACACACACACACGCACACACACACACACACACACACACACACACACACACACACACACACACACACACAGCCAACAAGAGAAAAATGAAAATTATGAAACTTGTGTCAAACAATTACTTTCTTCCGCAGTTTTTTATAGTTCATGATATTCATTAAGTCCTTTCACCCCCCCACTTCTTCCCTCCACTCCCTCCTGCCACTACTTGCCTCCTCTCGCTTAACTACTTCCTACATTTCTTCCCTCCCCTCCCTCTTTCCACCTTTCCCCTTCCTTCCCTCCCTCCCCTCCCTCCCGTCCGCTGCCCTTCTCCGACTCCCTTTCTTCCTACCTCCTCGTTTCCTCTTACAATTTTATTTTCTTTCTTCTCCTTTGTCGCCTTTATTCTTTTTTCTATTTTTTTCCTTGTTTTCTTTCATCTTTTATCTTTCCTCCTCTTTGTCATTTTCTTAGCTCATTCTTTCTTAGTTTTTCTTTTTCTTTTTGATACATTTTCTGTCTCGTTTTAGTCTTATTAAAACATTCTCCTATCTTGTATTTTCTTTATTCTAGCTTAGGTGTGAGGTTGCTGGGTGGAGACATCGCTCACCACCTGTTCGCTACGTCACTGGTTCGATCCCCCAGGCATCTCCAGTCAATTCAGCTATGAGCAAGTACTGTACCTAGCGCTACAGTTGGGGTAGTGAAGGTGGTAGAGGACAGTGACTTTATGTACTGGAGGCTTTTGTATTAGAATATAATTTGATGTACCGTATCCATGTTCACCCTCTAGCCTATTGGAACTTAATGGGATTTTTAAATTTTGTTGTGTTTTTTCTTCTTTAAACCTAACCTAACCTATAAATGGTTTTCCTTATCTATTGGTAGTGATGATCTTTGTCAGTCACAGGTGAGGTCATAGGTCACACGGTAAAGTATTATGTTGACAGTCACCTGACAGACTATTATTATTATTATTTTTATTGTTAGTAGTAGTATCGTATTATTATTATTATTATTATTATTATTATTATTATTATTATTATTATTATTATTATCATTATTATTTTTTATGTCCTTGTGTTATCACAGTAATATTTGTCGTCACTCGCCCCACAATAATGTTCCAGGTGAGTATTTGTGTACATTAACAACTGCTATATGGAGATGACTAGCCGCGAGGGAGGCGTTCTGTTTGTGGCTGGGTGGGTGAGACGGCGCCCAAGGCGAGCACTCTGCTTAGTGAATGTACAGTTCCGTTCAGAAGTTCGTGGTACACTGGCGGTGAAGGGTGCCTAGCCTGTTGTATCCTTCCTGAACGACAGGTCACTGCGCCGAAACTCTTACCAACACATACGGGAAGTGGCAACGGAGCAGTGTGATTCGAACGAATACTCCTCAAAAGGCGATAGGAAGGATAGTGATATGAATATCCTGCTGACGAGAGAAGAAAACTGTAGTGATAAGAGTATCTATTCGAATATCAGAATACATTATGGAAATTGTATTCTGATATTCGAATGGATATTCCTATCACTATAGATTTCTGCTTTCGTAAGCAAGATAAAAACACATATTCATCATCGATCAGCAGTAACGTTGGCCGATATTCACATTAATATCCTTTCAATCTCTTTTTTGATGAGTATTCGTTCGAATCACACTGCCCCGTTGCCAGTTCCACTGTGTGTGTTGGTGGGAGGGTCGGCGTAGTGACCTGTCGTCCAGGAAGGGTACAACAGACTATGCACCCTTCACCGCCAGTGTACCACGAGCTTCTGAACGGAACTGTACCTCATACCCGCCTCTCTCTGCCACTACACTGTCATCTCCTAAGCCTTTCTCTCCTTATTACTCGTCTTAAGCGATTTCTTATGTCTTTCTTGCCATGTCTGACGTAATTCTTACAAAAAACTGTGTAAAGAAAATCGCCCTGATTTTATTAATTCGTATAATTGTGCAAAATTATACGCAGTTCGGTTGTAATTTTTCTTCTAATATCTCTACTTTATCTTATCTTAAAAGAAAAGGTTTTGTACAGAAATCGCCTTATTCCTTTCCTCAGGGGCCAGGATTTCGTTATTTTTATTTTTTTGGGCTAGAGACTTACATAAGTGAGCCCGATGCTCTTTTGTTATGGAGGATCCCGGCGTAAAACCTCCCTGATCCCCTTCATGACGGCCGCACTTTGTTTATACTTAGGATGGAATCCTGTGCTCAGGCCCGCTGATAGTTACTCAAGTTTATAGACGCCTGGGTGATGGTCCTTATACTCGATGCTCTTATGTTTTTTTACCGGGAGGAAGCTGTCTTAGGGCTTTAGATGTTATTAAAGATTTAGTGTGAGATGAAGGGGAGGAGATCGAGAGGGTGGTTAAGACGAAGAGGTAGAGGGATAGACAGCGTGATAAAAAGGGGTAGAATAAGACACAGACATGAAATGAAAGAGATAAAAGAGGCTGATGTAAAGGGATAGAAAGACACAGGCACAGAAGGACTGAGAAGACAGATACAGAAATAGAGATAGATTGAGACAGACAAACAGGTCAAGAGAGAGACACACAAAACGAGGTAGAGACAAAGAGAGACATAGTGGTAGACTGAGAGAGAGAGACTAAGAGATAAAAAGAGAAATAGAGACAAAATGAGATAGAAAGAAAAAGACAAAATAAAAAACATACAGAACTAAGTGAGCAATCGAGAGAGAGAGAGAGAGAGAGAGAGAGAGAGAGAGAAAATATCAGTATTTTTTTTTTTTTAACCATTACACCAACATTTCCTTAACTATTCCTCAAATTTCTCAGTTCCAACAAAATTATGTTTCTCAGTTTGGACATTTTAAATTTCTTAGGGTATTTAATCATTTATTTCTCACTTCCAACAATATCTATTTCTCAGTTTTAAGGTGAAATGTAAAAAAAAAAGTTTTCTCATATTTATTTCTCAGTAGTAAGATAAACCAAAATAGAATCATTAACACGGATATACAGTATTTACCAGACCCCGAGTATCACGAGGGTCAGTTTATAAGGACATTTGCATATATGTTACTTAGTGTTAAAAGGTAATGGAAGGAAGAAGTGGTCACGTACTTTATTCAAGGCTTCCAGGTGCCATAGTTCCCTCTTGCCTCCCGTGGTTATGGTGGTGGTAGATGTAATGTTAGTGGTGGTGGTGGTCGTGGTGGTGGTGGTGGTGGTGGTAGTGGTGGTGGTGGTGGTGGTAGTGGTGGTAGATGTAATGTTAGTAGTGGTGGTAGTGGTGGTGGTGGTGGTAGATGTAATGTTGGTGGTAGTGGTGGTGGTGGTGGTGGTGGTAGATGTAATGTTAGTGGTGGTGGTAGTGGTGGTGGTGGTGGTAGTGGTAGTGGTAGTGGTGGTTGGTAACTAAACTATTATTCTCGGTGTTATCAATTTACCACCACTACCATTTAGAACATACCACCACTATCACAACTACCACTGCCGTACCACCACTGCCACCATCGCCATTGTATCATCACTATCACCGTACAACCACATCAATCAACACCACCATTATAATTACCACAATCCCACACACACCACTACTACTACCACACACACCACTACTACACCCTTGTCACCATACTACCACCACTACACCCTCACCACTCCACTACCACCACCACACCACCACCACACCATCACACTACCACCACCACCACAGTAATCACAGGCAAGAGACATAAAGGGGAATTAACTTAAATTGGTCCATTAAAGGACTAGCACCGCCACAGCATGGAGGTAATGGCCTTGATGAAGTAGGCTCTGCCCCGGGCCTTTTTCCTGTTGAATTTACCTCCTTCTACTCCCTTGAAGGACTGTGCCGGCTCCCTTCCTCACTACATCTCCCTCCCTCTCTCTCTCCCTCCCTCCCTGTAAGAGGCGATGTTCAATTCCTGCCGCTTTATGTAGAATGTTGGAAAAATAACCACGAACTCAATAGCTAAACCACTTTTTTTCTTTTCTTTTTTTTTAGTACACGGGACGAATCAGACAAACCCAACCTGACTCAACCAGAAGTGTCCCTTGACTGTTCTATTTAATTTAGTTGGTTTGTGCCCTGTGTGTTTTAAAAGATTTGGTTGGAATACAATATTAAAAAATTTTTCCCGTGTACCACCATCACCTACCACAGCCAGATATATTTTTTTACCCCCACCTAGTGTTACCTGTACGTGTCTTATGGGTGTAAACACATCTCCTCGGCCTGTTGATTAATTCACACGACTCGCACACGTTTGATTTTTTTAGCTTTTAAGTAGAATGAAAACACATCCATCTACCTCCCTCGAGTTATCATACAGAGGCGACGGTCTTGTCTTCCATATTTAATTAGACTTTTTCTATGGTTATATCCTTCCTTTCTGATCCTCGGTTAAGGGAAATTTATCGTGAGAATCTTTGAGAATCAGGAGTGGAAGATGGGAGAAGCTAGAGGTGTGACACAACCTAGCTTACAGCGTCCAAGGCGACCACTCCCATCCATATAATCTGTAGTCCTTTTAATCGACGGTGTTGTTATTTATTGTCTCCCTCTGTTATTGTTGTTATTGTTGTTGTTATTGCTTTGTTGTTATTGCTTTGTTGTTGTTGTTGTTGTTCAGAGGTCGACCTGTACTGTATACACCTGGTGTGGCCTTCCGTGTGTTTTACTGTGATATAATTCTGGACATATTTCATCTCTTCTCTTCCTTTTATCATTAGTATTGGGCAAAACTGAACATTGGCCAGACTCAGTGATCGATGTATGTATAAATGGAGACAGAATACATAGAAAAACAGAGGGATAGAATACTGATTTATTAGTTAGTATGTTACCAAAGACAGATGAATAGATAAAAGTTAGACATATAGACAGAACTAGATTGATAGTGTTTACCTACTGCTATAAATCTCTCATGATAGACTCTGGTATTAACATTGATTTATATCTTTACTTGGTAACTAATGTCACCGGTTAGGTTAGGTTAGGTTAGAAGAATATATTTTTATGTTGAAGAATATTTTTTAACCATTTTGAATATATTTGAAGATTTGTTGTTCAGAAAACTTCTTCAAAAATTTTAATATTTTTTAAATGTTCATATAAATGTTCTTTAATATATGTTCTTCAATAAATATTCTTCAAAAATGTTCTTCAATTAAAGTTCTTTAAAAATTGTCTTCAAAATATGTCCTTCAAAAAATTGTCTTCAAAAAGTCCTTCCAAATTTGTTTTTTCAAATGTTCTTATTTTTTTAATTTATGAAAACTATTCTTAAAAAAAAAATTCTAACCTAACCTAACCTATAGACCTAACTGGAGGTTAAGAGAATTTTATTGGTCACGGTAAAAACAGTACAAGATTGAGCTATTTAATTAATTTATTTCCAAAAATTTACATAATGTATTTTTATGGATACAATAAAAGCTTTCTGTAGTGACTTGCATAATTTTGTCGTAATGATGTGGACAAATAATTATGGAGAATAAGCTTCTTACTGTAAGCCTGTATGCATCATGAAATTAAATTCAGTGTATAAAACAATTGCCAGTGTCCAGCACCATGGTAACACAACGAGAGAATTGTTCAGCTCTACCATGGTTGTGATCACCAGCAGCAGTCATGGCTGGGACCTCCTGCTGGCAACTACCTCCTCCCTCCTTCACTTTTCTCCCTCCCTTCACTTTTCTCCCTCCTTCTCTTTTCTCCCTCCTTCACCCTTTCATCAACCTCCACACCCTTTTTTCTCCCTCCTTCACTTTTCTCCCTCCTTCACTTTTCTCCCTCCTTCACTTTTCTCCCTCCTTCACTTTTCTCCCTCCTTCACTTTTCTCAACCCCATATTTTTTACACATACAAAAAAAAAAACTTCCGAGTATATCGTCTATAGAGTGAACACAAATTGCAATAATATCCACGAGGAACTTACAGGTATTCAGGCCAGGAGACAGATAATAGCTACTTAACACTCACCTGACTATATACTCCAACCCACAATCCCTCACTGATTAGTTTACCTTTAAGATGATGAAAAGTTGAAATGAAGAGTAACTGTTGATACCTGGCGGGTTATATCACGAGAGAACTATGGTTATTATTCCTGAAAAGTTTGTTGGACTGTTGATGACTATACCTGTGTGTATGTTGACCTTCAGTGTGTTATTTAACCCGCCGGGAATACTCAGCTACGAGGTGGTGATTATTCTTTGTGTGTGTGTGTAAATCATTATATATCATATGATGTGTATAGCTACGTGGCCCTATTAGAGTATAAGAATCATTACACACCGTTACTAAGTTGAATATTGGTATTTATATTGAAGAAAAAATTTGTGAAGGGAAAAATATTTCAATAAAAAGCTTGTAATGACTGGCACTACAGCGGGGTTTAATCTTCTCCTCGATCCTGGAATAATGAGAAGTAATATGAGTTTGGAGTATTATTTTTCCTCCCTAAAAGCGGCTGTTCTCTGTAAATCATTCCACTCCCCCCCCCCCCCCCATCGTGATATGACTTTTAGGCCATTTTAATTAGTTTTTTTTTTATATGTATGAACATTATTATGCGGGATCCGGTGGTTGAGTGATTTGAGCTTCGTATCCTCTCCTAAAGGTCGCTGGTTTGCGTTCGTGGTAACCTCACTTCAACCAGCTGAGAGAGTAATGGCGGTCGAGTGTAGTGCCTCAATTATTATTGTACACAAGATTAAGAAATGACGTGTCAATGCTTCAGTAATTAATATCCTATGACATTTATATACCTTTTATAAGACTTTAACATTCTCTTTCACATACGAGTATATTTACTTCGCCAAGAACTTACTGACTTTGCAAAAAAAAAAAAAATTCAGTTCACATATATACTCTTAAGACATATTTTCTTCTCTTCAGACATATTTATTTCTCCTAAGACATAGTTACGTCTTCCAAGACTTATTTATTTTTCCTGGGATATATTTACTTATCCTAATTCACATTTACTTCCGCCAGCTGGACAACACAAACAATACAACCTCTCAATACATGACACCGGTATTCCCCCAACGATTAAATATTATCAATGTGTTAAATAAAATAGTGGGTGTTGAATTGACCTTGTACGTGTTTAATACTTGAGGCCCATTCTGTGTCGTCCTCTCCTCCATTAACGCTTGACATGGCGGGTGTGAGGAGGAACGAAGCACTCTTAAATTTATATAAGTTTATTATATACACTCATGTCTATGGCCGTAATTTATATGAGTTTATATTATACAGTTATATCGATGTCTACAATATGTTTTGAACCTACTGCTGAAATAATACCTGAATAATGGTAAACTGACGTAGATCACCGGAAACTTTGAACTGAAATTAATGAAAACAAGAATTCATATATTTCTTCAGTTATCTCCCTTGGTGTGTCGTGTGTGAGAGTATATTATAAAAACATTAGAGCCTGAGTAGTCTTATGTCCTATTGATAAACGTCTGGTAAAGCTCCTCTTCCTTAGTTATGACAGACATACATTATTGACGAATGGTTAGATGGCATGATGGTTGGTTGGCTTCGAGGAGGCACTCAGAAAATTGCCAAAGTCCTTCCTTGCCATTCACTTTTATTACAGCAGGTGTGTGTCTGTGTGTGTGTCTGTCTGTGTAAGAATATGGCGGACACCTTACACGACTCCCAGTATTGTCCTTCCCCTCACCCCTATTCTTAGTGGTCCCTATCCCAACACCCTTCCCCCCTCTCCCCTCCTCCATCCAGACACCAAAAAAAAAAAAAAATAGAAGAGTAAAATTAATAGATAGATTGATAGATAAACTTTGCTCCCTTATCACTGCCCAATGCCTATAATGACCGCCCTTCTTCCCCTCACAACCTCACCCTTCATCAGATTAATTTTTGAAATGAGGCAGATTTTTGACGAAGTTCCTCGCATAACCAACTTGGGGCAGGAAGGCATCGATGGATAAATTTTCTCCCGTGCTCAGATTAGTTCCTAGGACTCGTTACATTATATAACCCACTGGCCTCTAGCTGGGAAGGGTAACATATCTGAATCGTGGTAGAAATTGACTTCGTGTTGTTCCTTTTTCGATGGGGGATTAAGGTGGTTAGCTGTAGAGAATTACTTATACTAAACAATTACGAGTCAATATTGGGTCCGCGGTGATTGGTGTTTACAAGTGAAAATAATTAATTGTAAAGAATATCGGTGTTTGGTTGGCCGATTCTGGAGGTGATTCTCTCTCTCTCTCTCTCTCTCTCTCTCTCTCTCTCTCTCTCTCTCTCCGCGGGAATCTTTGCTATGTGACAAGAAGCTGTAACTGGCGGCTTTTATTTCTTTTAACGTCGCAATCCAGTTTCCTATTGACAGAAAACTAATAAAAAGGACATCAGACAAGAGTGCAATTATCGTACCGTAATGTGAGGGTAATTATTATACGTCTGGCAGATTTGTAAATATCGCACGAAGGAACAGATGAAAGTATCGTACGGCGGTCTTAATATAATCATTATACATCAAGCAGGAGGTATAATTATCGTACAGTGATGTAAATATAATCATTGTACAGTCGGCCACAGAAATAAGTACACTATACACACTGTAGCTGTAAGGTCCGAAAATGGTCTGGTAACTGTGAAACTCAGCTCCCTCCACCTGTTATCTCTATTTTCTGTTTCCCCTTCTTTACTCCTCCTCCTCCTTCCTTTACTAATCCAAACATCAGTAAAAAAAAAAGTAGGTTAGGAGAAAAAATGGGGGAGGAGGAGGAGGAGGATGGAGCTGTACGATAACTGCAATCCCATTCGGCAACAAGTTTACTATAATTAGATACAATATATGACTTGTAATATAAACACTAGTAAAATATTCACAACCAATGTATTTATAACACATATGTAGGAATAAAACAGAAATTACAGGTCATTTTGTAATTTTGTCTGTTCTGTTCAGGATATTTTGTCTCAATCACGAACCGTTGGTGGAAACTTATTATTGTGGCCAACTGTACATCAGGAAGGAAGTATAATGATCGTACAGTAATGTAAATATAATCATTGTACATCAGGCAGGAAGTATTATTATCGTACAGTAATGTAAATATAATCATTTTACATCAGGCAGGAAGTATAATTATCGTACAGTAATGTAAATATAATCATTGTACATCAGGAAGGAAGTATAATTATCGTACAGTAATGTAAATATAATCATTGTACATCAGGCAGGAAGTATAATGATCGTACAGTAATGTAAATATAATCATTGTACATCAGGAAGGAAGTATAATTATCGTACAGTAATGTAAATATAATCATTGTACATCAGGCAGGAAGTATAATTATCGTACAGTAATGTAAATATAATCATTGTACATCAGGAAGGAAGTATAATTATCGTACAGTAATGTAAATATAAGCATTGTACATCAGGCAGGAAGTATAATGATCGTACAGTAATGTAAATATAATCATTGTACATCAGGAAGGAAGTATAATTATCGTACAGTAATGTAAATATAATCATTGTACATCAGGAAGGAAGTATAATTATCGTACAGTAATGTAAATATAATCATTGTACATCAGGCAGGAAGTATAATGATCGTACAAGGGTCGGACTATTTTTCAGGAGTCATTGTCGTTTATTTTAATGTGTTTTTTTTGGTTAAGATGTTGCAGCGAGCGATTTAGAACCCTGGCCTCCTCCTCTCCTCCTCCCCCTCCCTTCCATGTCTTCCTCAGCCTCTTCCTCCCTTCTCCCTTCCTCCTTCCTCCTTCCACCTCCACCCCCCCCCCCCCCCCTGGTGCTTCTTTACTCAGCCGCTCGTTAACAAGAAAGTAAATTGCCTGAAGAGCCTTAAACTGTGTTGTAACGATAGATTATCTGGGAGAAGCAGTTAAACACACACACACACACACACACACACTTCTTGTATAGAGATGAACACAAACACATTTAAAATAGAATCAATTATGATAATAACTTTAGTGATCTTTATTATGATAAGACTCAGAGACTTTAATAATAATAATAATAGAGAAAATAATAAATAATATGAGAAGCATAAGAATATTATTTATTTATTATTATTATTATTATTATTATTATTATTATTATTATTATTACCCATTTTCGCACTTCACTCCTACCTCTCAGTTTATTTTGAACAGTTCAAAACTCGAAACACGTTTCATTAGAATCAGTTTCATAAAAAGGAATGTCAGTGAAACAATACTGGAGACATGCTTCATAACAGTTAGACAAAGTGCGTCTGTACAGACATTTTATAAAAAATATGTGAGTCAATATGGCAAATATTAATAACACTGATATTACAATATATACACGGTAACATTATCGACAACGGAATGCTGACTGTTAGAAGACTGTTTGAGAGCTTTATGGGTTCGAATACCGTAAGACACCCATATTCATACCTACGGTTGACTGTATTTTGGTGATTTGTCGGTGTAATATCTGTAAGTCTGTAAGTGATCCGATGAAATGTCGATTTAAAATGAGATGGTGTCAAAGGTTTTGACGCAGCTGTATAATGCAAAATATTGTCTAAATATTATGAATTTCCGTGAGAGTATTATGCAAAAAGGGGTATTATTATTTTTATTATTATTATTATTATTATTATTATTATTATTATTATTTATTATGGGAGGAATATCATAGTCTTGGGTGCGTACAAAACCCCACCAAGGGAAGAAGGCTCAGTGACATTGGGAGCAGCGAGGTGAACACAGAGTCACGTAATGTTGCCTCGTGCTCTGGGGATCGAACGGGGTGCTCAAGATGCGAGAGCGTCGTCTTACACACACACACACACACACACACGCGCGCCAGTCCATGTGTATTGACTCAGGGATGTGGAGATCGGAGTGTGTGTTTGTGTGTCTGGTTGTCTTGGTAAATATGCTTCTCTCGCTCTCTCTCGCTTAATGGATGATTTTTTTTCAGAAGTCTTTAGCTTTATTTAGCATCTCTCTCTCTCTCTCTCTCTCTCTCTCTCTCTCTCTCTCTCTCTCTCTCTCTCTCTCTCTCTCTCTCTCTCAAAACTGGTGGAGGAGCCAGTGTTGACAAGTGTGGTGGAGGAGCCAGTGTTGACAAGTGTTGAGAGGAGACCGTGTTGACAAGTGTGGTGGAGGAGCCAGTGTTGACAAGTGCGGTGGAGGAGCCAGTGTTGACAAGTGCGGTGGAGGAGCCAGTGTTGACAAGTGCGGTGGAGGAGCCAGTGTTGACAAGTGTGGTGGAGGAGCCAGTGTTGACAAGTGCGGTGGAGGAGCCAGTGTTGACAAGTGTGGTGGAGGAGCCAGTGTTGACAAGTGTGGTGGAGGAGCCAGTGTTGACAAGTGTGGTGGAGGAGCCAGTGTTGACAAGTGTGGTGGAGGAGCCAGGGAAGTGAAGGAACTTGTCTGTCGCTCCAGCCATCCTCCTGAATGACAGCTGATGACAACAAGTCTCTCGGCTGCTCGACTCAACTATTCAGAAGTCCACAGGAATGACTTTTGTGGTCTCTGCCTTTTTATCATATCCAAAATGATGACGTCCCAGCAGTTGATGATGACGTCACAGCCGTTGGTGGTGTTATAGCCATTTGTGATGACGTCACAGCCGTTGGCAATGACGTCACAGTCGTTGGTGATAACGACACAACCGTTGGTGATGTCACTGCCGTTGGTGATGTCACAACCGTTGGTGATGACGTCACAACCGTTACTGTGACATCATCGCAAACTGCTGTGGCGTCATCACCAGGTTAGAGTAGGTTAGGTCAGGTCAGGTATGGTAAATAACAGTCAATTTATGATCTACATTCCTTATTTAATGCTAATTATACTTGCTTTTATTTTCTTGCAAGACAGTGTGCACGGCAGAGATATATCAAGGGTAGATGGGAGTTTTTTAGTGGGTTGGCCGGTCCCTATCCCCCTGAATTTATCATATTCTTATTGGATGAATTCTTTTGATAATAGTCGATTCACTAACCAACGACTTTTCACATTCCCTATATGGATCGGTTATCGAGGTATACCTGTATTTACATTTAGACTACCAGTCCTTCGACGTCACAAACGAGAGAGAGAGAGAGAGAGAGAGAGAGAGAGAGAGAGAGAGAGAGAGAGGAACAAGCAGGTGCGTTCAAACATACATTCACACCCTGAACTTTTCAAAATACAAAACAACATTCGTGGTCAAAAGCTCATGAATATCTGACTCCACTCATCTGTTTTGATATCTGTTTGTTTACACTCTCGCTTGTCCACGTCATCAGCTCCCTCCCCCCGACGCCCCCCTTTTCACTCAAATCAATATCGACAACACAGAGCTAAATTTGCGGTGATGTTTATTCAGTAAAATATTCGAGAGTGAATATTGAAGGATTTACCCACGTGGCGCTGTTATAGACACCTGAATATGAGTCGTATCTTATCATGTTGACAAAAATTGGAATAACAATTTGAAAACATTATGGCAGCAACCTCCCTACTGCTGCCTTCCTCTCCCTTGTATGGCGGACAATATATAACATAACTTTATATCTCACTTATGTTGACTGAAACCCTACAAGAACGAGATAAATAACATAAATAAGAAACACGTAGATTGAGAAACAGGAAAGATGAATAATAAATAAGAGGAGGAAGATGTAAACAAATAATCTTGAAGAAATATACAAATAGTCTTACCGTCAATGAGAACACAGGCATGGTGAGAGCCGGAAGGTCCTAACACGTGGCCCTGTGTACCTCGTGAGGGATGGATAGATAGATAGGTGGATAGCTAGATTGATAGATTGATAGATAGATGGATAGATAAATAGATGGACAGATCGAAAGATAGATCACCATACAAGCTTATCCATCGATCTTAATATTATGAAGTGTCTCTCCCATCCCCCTATCCCCCTCACCCCACCTTACACCCTTCACCACCCTACCCCCTTACACCCTTCACCACCCTACCCCCATGCACCCTTCACCACCCTACCCCCATACACCCTTCACCACCCTACCCCCATGCACCCTTCACCACCCTACCCCCATACACCCTTCACCACCCTACCCCCATGCACCCTTCACCACCCTACCCCCATGCACCCTTCACCACCCTACCCCCATACACCCTTCACCACCCTACCCCCATGCACCCTTCACCACCCTACCCCCATACACACTTCGCCACCCTACCCCCATACACCCCTACCCCTTCACCTATACTCCTCTACCCCTTCACCTATACTCCCTACCCCTTACCCCTGCTCACCCTACCTCTAAGTCCTCACCCTCCTACCCCTTCCCAATAATCCCCCTACCCTCCTCACCCCCTACCCTTCACCCTTTACCCCTTCCCCTCCCTTGTTCCCCTCTCCCTTCCCCATCATCACCATAAAGTAACTCATAATAACATGGATAAGATAACACAAATCTCTTCAACGTTTTATCTAGATTAATGAAGGTAATTACACGTGTTTATTTTAACCCTCCACCCCCCCCCCCCTCCCACCCACCACCATGAGTACAGTGTCATCGTACTCAAGGTATTAGTAGGTATTTGTACTCGAGTGATTGTCTTCGTACTCATGGGCTTAAGATATCCTTTTTTATTTTATTTTTTGTATGATGTTTGAAGTAATTCGGACATAAGCTCTTGGTCGACCTGTAAAAAAAAAAAAATTTAGTTTCTATGTGTAAAAAAAAATCATATAAACCGTTTACAGTGTTTACAGAAGTTAATTGTACTCTGATGTTGGTACCGGAAATATATGAGAAAAAAAGATCAAACATTTACATTTTCATATACACACTGGCTGAATATACGAGTGAAACAGAAGCCAAAAAATTCATGCCCCCCAAAAAAAACTGTTTTCAAAATTACATACTTCTGGAACACACACACACACACACACACACACACACACACACACACACACACACGCACACGCACAGGAGGGAAAAAAACTCATAAGGCAAAACTCGGGTCTCCATCCTGTTCCCATTACGACTTTCAATTTGGAGGTTTTGCCCAGTTACCCTCGTTCCCATCCTTCAAAAGGCGACGTTTCCACTTACCAGGCGACATTTGGCAACTGCTCTGATAGGGATAAACAACAGCAATGATGGTAGAAGCGAAATTAGTGTGTGTGTGTGTGTGTGTGTAAGGCCCACCGCCACCACCACCGCTGGATGGTTTGTTCTCAGATCAAAGTGAAGGGGGTGGGGGAAAGCCTGCAACTTGTGCTGGCTTTGCTTTGATGATGAGAGGGAGAGGTGGTGTAGGGGTGGTGGAGGGAGTGTGAAGCACGGGTGGTGAGAGAGAGAGAGAGAGAGAGAGAGAGAGAGAGAGAGAGAGAGAGAGAGAATATACTTAAACAAGAAACAGACACGACAGACAGACAGACAGACAGACAGACAGACACAGACAGGGGTAAAACAATAAAACCAAAACACCAGTTGGTCTATGATAAGACTACCATTAAACGTAAAAAATATGAGACTGACTGACTGATAGGATGGAAACAACATTATCATACATACACACACACACACACACTTACACGGAACGCTTCAAGCTGTGACCGTATCGGAAAACTTATTTTTGTGAGAGGAGTAGCGCACACACACACACACACACACACACACGGCAAATCTTTAAGAGCGACCAGAAGATGTCTCGCTAACTACGGCATGAGTGTGTATGGTTTGAAGGCAGTCGGGTGTGTGGTTGATATGAAGAATTAATTGCGTTTTGTCCTGAACTTATTTGTGCATTATGTCCAACACTCGTATACATTATGCCCAATAGTTATATTTTGTCCAAAACTCATATGCATTATGTCCAATATTCATGTTCATTATGACCCACACACACACACACATACCCACACATATTATAACCTACACACACACACACACACACACACACACACACACACACACACACACACGCACACACACACTCACATTCTGACAACCACACGCACATTATGACCAATACTAAGCATGATTCAGGCAGGTCTCGTTACAAATTAGAATATAATGAGATGAAACAAATAAATATATTAATATATTCTAGACCCAGAGATAAATAATGCCTTCCATCTAAAACAGAAATGATATGTTTTAATATATATAATTATTTTACGATGGAATGGTTGAGCTCGTTTCATATTTTTTTTTTTTTTACACTCGCGTCATTATGATTTTTGTGATCAGTTCTTAATTAACCCAATTTAGCGATCAGTCCAGAGCTGAATATCAGTTTAATTTGTGGTGATAAATTTATTATGATTGGTATAATTTATAATCGTCATGGATAGTGATAAATATGATGAAAAATGGTCAATGTTATTTTTTATTTATTTATTTATTTATTTTTATCCAGAATGAGTTTAGCTTTGATGGTGTGTTGTGGTGACGACGTGTGAATGTTTCTCGGCGTGGAATGGAGAATAAAATGTGAACTTTTCTTATGAGAATTCCTTTTCACGTTCTCATCGACAATAAGAAGCAACAGTCTGGTATTTCCGTTCGAGAGAGAAATGCTATTTTGATGTTATTACACAAGAGGAAAAACCGGAATTATCAATACCAAACTTATGTGGTGAGGAACTCGTGTAGGAAAACAAATAAAACGTTCACCAATGCTAATTTTTTGTGTGTGTTGTGTAAAGGTTATAGAGCACCATTACAACCATTTACCATCTGCTATAGCGATTGTTTCATGGGAGGTAACTCTTAAAACTTTCATGTGAGAGTTAGTAGTTTCCAACTTAATATTATTGCCTCAATGGATTTCCAAACGCCGGGTCACAATAATTCGAAATAGTTCTAATTAAGAGTTTGGGACCGTACCAAACTCAGTGCTCCAGTGACGGGAAAAAACTAGAATTAAAAACGATACCAAATGAGGAGTGAGATGGTATCCTGCCGGCGGCGCTGTTGCTGCTCCTGCAGCTGTGACAAGACATACTGTTATACAGATAGGCGTTTACCCTGGAATAATAATAATATAATATAACTTCAGAAATAGATGACAGTTCTAGAAATTAATTCCCTTCCCCCACCCCAAGCCTTGTCCCCCCCCCCCTCCCCTCTTATGAGGGCTGCCTTCCCGGCGTCGAAATGAAATTCGTGATTCAGGATCATGAAGGCTTCACTGTCCCGGGGTATCATTTGCTCACTAGTAATTCCTTATATTGACTCGGGTTTGACTTTTTGAAAACAAAAACTAGTAATCATTGATAATGTTCACCTTCCTCATGCAATGGTGCAGCAAGATGGGGTAAAAATAATCAACCTACACAGACTACCTAAATTCAGTGGTGACGTTCGTTTCTACGTTAATTAAGTTGTTGCTACGAAACAAGTTAATTAACATTGCAGGCAGAGCGGATTCCGTTCTCGCTTCGGGTCCTGGGGGAGGTGGCGGCTGGCTGCCTCTGTTCAAACCACTCGGGGGGAGAGTTGTTTTTCACCTTAGTCACAGTCACCTGGTGTGTCAACAGGACCTGGCCAGGGTGACGGGATAATTACTCTTACTTGGCCTTATAAAAAGAAGGAACAAGTTGCAGGGAATATAAGGTAACCTTCCCTTCCCTTATACTGACCCCTGGATACCATGACTTAAATCGTTAGTAATGTTAGTGAGTTACAGTGAACTACCAAACTTACATCACGGTGCTACTGATTACTTGAACGATAAGCCTGTTGGACAAATGTTATAATCTAGTGGTATCACCGTGTCGTGTACCACTCAATGGTTCCTTATGCGAGTCACGTGTGTGTTGGCATAGCTTAGTTTCG
Source organism: Homarus gammarus (assembly GCA_958450375.1). Lineage (NCBI taxonomy): Eukaryota > Metazoa > Arthropoda > Malacostraca > Decapoda > Nephropidae > Homarus > Homarus gammarus. The sequence goes on along the minus strand of CAUDMG010003307.1, from coordinate 347,022 downwards.
CTCAACTGTTACGTTACTTATATACAAATGTAGTTCCTGGATAGATCAGGTAATGAGTGAATATGTTCTAGATATATGTAAGATGCTGATGCTAATGAGGCCTTGATATAAAAGACAACAATAAATTTATAGACTGAAGGTATTAAGGATAGAGATATAATAATTATAAACAAAATCTTTACTCACATCAACAAGTTGCAGTGTTTGTAAGTAGCCAGTTAATAGTTGGTTTATTTACAGGGAGGGAGGAAGACCAGACTGTTATCTCAAGGAAAAGAGTTTATTCAGAATTTATAATGGCAGAAGTTATAAGCAGCGGCAATGAGGGAATAAATATTAATGGCAAAGTAATATCAAGTGTTCAGTATTAGATGGCACACTGCGCTTACTGCAGACACTGGTGAAGTCATTACAAGAATTTGTCAGTATATGAGGGGGGTAAGGTGAACACAATGAGCTTAGAGTTATTGGTGTCAAGACGAAGTAGTAGTTGTTTGTGGAAGATAAATGAATCCGTAAATACGAGTAATTACCTGCAGCAGAACCTAACGAAGTGGAAATTTTTTGTGTTTAGGAAATAACAGGAGTTGTAATAATACAGTACTTGTGCAAGAGGTGTTAAAATGAAGACGAGTCAAATATTACTAATTAATAATAATAGATATTTGTTATAAAGGGATGTTGATTTTGGATTGAGAGACTGTTTACCGTGTTGTGTTGGTCAGAAGGGTAAACACCTACAGGAGGAGAGGCTATCGAGACGTGTTCCTGCAGGAGAATGATGGAGATGAAGGAGGACGAACCAGAGTAATGCTGGAAAGATGTGGAATAGGGAAAATGCGATAATTTGACCATATACAGGTAGTTAAAGAGACTAGGGGATAATGATTTTGTAGTAGTAGTTGAATGAGGGTGCGCCAAGTCCGTAGACTTGCTCTTGGTGGAGATAGTAACGGGAGCAAGAGGCATAAGAGGGCCAGGGAACACACACACAAAGGGGTAGTGACCTGGGACCTGGAGATGTTAACCTCACATGACCGTGACCCAACAAGTGACGGTGGTGTCGTTTGATGCGGGATTAAGTGGACAGGCTGTGCCACTCCTCACCAGTCTAACACGTGTGTCTCACTTCCCAGTAAGAAGAACAATTATCCCAAGTTCGTTTAATCATCATTTAGTAGGACACTCGAACTCTAATATACAAATCGTTGAAGCGTGTGTGTGTGTGTGTGTGTGTGCGTGCTCGTGTGTGTGTGCTCGTGTGTGTGTGTGTGTGTGTGCTCGTGTGTGTGTGTGTGTGTGTGTGTGTGTGTGTGTGTGTGTGTGCTCGTATGTGTGTGTGTGTGTGTGTGCTCGTGTGTGTGTGCTCGTGTGTGTGTGTGTGTGTGCGTGTGTGTGTGTGTGTGTGTGTGTGTGTGCTCGTGTGTGTGTGTGTGTGTGTGTCTCGTGTGTGTGTGTGTGTGTGTGTGTGTGGTGTGTGTGTGTGTGTGTGTGTGTGTGTGTGTGTGTGTGCTCGTGTGTGTGTGTGTGTGTGTGTGTGTGTGTGTGTGTGTGTGTGTGTGCTCGTGTGTGTGTGTGTGTGTGTGTGCTCGTGTGTGTGTGTGTGTGTGTGTGTGTGTGTGTGTGTGTGTGTGTGTGTGTGTGTGTGCTGTGTGTGTGTGTGTGTGTGTGTGTGGTGTGTGTGCTGTGTGTGTGTGGTGTGTCGTGTGTGTGTGTGTGTGTGTGTGTGTGTGGTGTGTGTGCTCGTGTGTGTGTGTGTGTGCTTTGGTGTTTGGGTGTGTGTGTGTGCTGTGGTGTGTGTTGTGTGGGTTTGTGGTGTGTGTGTGGGTGGCGTGTGTGGTGTGTGTGTGTGTGTGTGTGTGTGGTGTGCTCGTGTGTGTGTGTGTGTGTGTGTGTGTGCTCGTGTGTGTGTGTTGTGTGTGTGTGTGTGTGTGTGTGTGTGTGCTCGTGTGTGTGTGTGTGTGTGCTCGTGTGTGTGTGTGTGTGTGTGTGCTCGTGTGTGTGTGCTTGTGTGTGTGTGTGCTCGTGTGTGTGTGTGTGTGTGTGTGCTCGTGTGTGTGTGTGTGTGTGTGTGCTCGTGTGTGTGTGTGTGTGTGTGTGCTCGTGTGTGTGTGTGTGTGTGTGTGTGTGTGTGGAAATAATGGTACAGTTCACAGGCCTTGTTAGTGTGACCGAGGTTTCATGGAGGAATATAGTGAGTGTGGTGAGAAATAAAACTGGGTGCTCATTGGTTACCTGGCAGGAGCCCACAGTGTCTGATTGGTCGACTCAACAAAGCCAGAATATATCACCATGGCAACCAGCTCCATGCAACAGTTGACCTGAAGTTCGGAAAAATAAAAGTAATCAAATTTTATTAAGTATATTATCTTACAAGAAATACTTAACTAAAAGTAATCAACCTTCAAATTATTTAAGTAAAAGTAAATAAAGTATGAGAAAAAAATATATATATATCTTAATAAAGAAGTATTGTTGGTTTATTACTCTCTCTCTCTCTCTCTCTCTCTCTCTCTCTCTCTCTCTCATACTAAGTCTCCTTATCCCACATTTCCCAAGGACCTCCTCATTAATGACGTAACCAGGACATATCTTCTCTCAGGTATTTTATTATTATTATTATTATTATTATTATTATTATTATTATTATTATTATTATTATTGTTACTATCATTAGTTATTATTTTTTTATTATTATTATCGCTTTTATTATTGTTGTGTGTATATATATACTGTATATATATATTATTTTTGTTGTTTTTATTGTTTTTTATGTATATTTTAAACAAAGTTAGTATAACAAATCGTTAATTGAATAGTGATGAAACCTGTCAGGGGGATAAAGGACTACAACCCTTCTCTCTTTTGTTTACGTAATTGACTGGACGCCCACAGCTGCTTGAGGATCAAAGAAAAGTGGCGTGGTAAGACCTGTTATCCCTACACAACCACACGAGAGAGGAAAATACAATTCTACCTTGGACTCGTGAAGATAACAGTGGCAGGTAAAGGTCATATAAAGCTTTGAAGTTGGTTATCAGTTTCCACGTGATTTGTTATTAGGGAAAGTGGCCAAAAATACTGGTATAGAAAAAGTTATTTGAAATGGAAGTGTTGTTGGTGTTGACTGTGTACAGACGATATGTGAAGAGTGTTGGAGATGATTTCGCTCTTTGCCTGCTGGTATCTTGCTTGACATTTTGCTAATTTTAGTTTGGATATTTATTTCTGGACGATTTTGAACCAGTTTACCTCATATTGCGATAATATGACCTAGGTCCCTTTGGTCATTGTGTGCTATATTGTTCAAACATTCAGGGACTGTTGCCTGCCTCCTCGTGGTAATTTTGAGACCTAATAGTTTGATTTTTGAAGTGATTTTTTGCTTTGTTTTTATGGGTTGAGCCAACAGTAATAGGAAGACGTGTAATTATTGTGTTATTTTTCTGCCTTCAATCATCTTCGGGAGACTCGCATGAGGATTGGTACAAGTTACTCAGCCGCCAGGAGCCACAGTCAGACCTTAAGGGGAAACCTAAGGGTAGAATTATATATCATTGCTTCGTAAAAATGGATTGGGTGTTAATGATATACTGTGGGTGTATTGGGGGAGGGAGGGGGGAGGGTCGTGTTTGTAGTAGTTGTAGTGTTGGAACTGTTCTTCTTATTACTTTTTCTGCTTTTCATTCTCCTCCTTCAACAACAACTGACTATATTTTCTACGAATACCATTGTTACTAATACTTTTACTACTACTTCTGCTACTACTACTACTTTTTTTTAGACGTGGCCTCCAGCTTCCCCCGTTAGCCACATCTTCGCCGCCATTCTATAGCCTTAAAATTGCATATCCTAATACAAAAATATCTATGCTACCTGTGTTGAGTTAATTAAGCCGTAAATCTATGCGGCATTCAGTGACTGTTACCTCATAGTCAATATCTGGGACTGTTGTCGGCTTTTGGGCCGACGATCTCATTCCCCTACGGCAAAGCAATGCAGAGAGGAGGACAGTCGACATCTCAACCAGGCTGCAACGTTGCTTCTGGGCTGCTGCTTCTGTTCACACAACACTTCTGCCTGTCTTGCTTAGAAGCTTCTTGCACTTGGTCCCATCCCGCCAGAGGTTGTGAACACCAGGGGAGTGAAGCTGCCCTGATTCACATTCTGAATTATTTCGCCATATACCCAAATCGTGTCTTTCTCGTTCCTCTTGTGTGCAACCTCAAGAGACAAGTTACGGTGGCATGCGGCCATGGGGTCGAATATCCTGACATCAAAGAAGGCTCGCTGTCCCCGCTTCCAGAATCCTCGAGCACTGACGTCCACTTGGGCTTCGTTAGATGTGTTGGAAGTCCTGTGATGGAAATTCTCACCGTCCAATGGAAGGAGGGTCTGTTCCACCGTAACATCGTGGCAGATTTCCTTCAGTAAATTTGCTGTGAGATTCCTTACTTCGTCATGCCTCATGCATACGAAGCCCCCTTTCTTGCACACCCTGGCGTGATGTCGTAGGATGAGCCACACACACATTGGGAGGGCAAGCCTTCTACTGGCCAACCAAACATTAGAGCAATGGAATCTATGAATTCTTGTTTATTAAGGCTGAAACATTTGTTACCCTTATCGGTAACGTTGTTAACCAGTTCGAGGCGCCACCTCCTGTGCTATAGCAACTTTTTTTTCAAGTTTTCTGGCACTTGCAGCATCAGTTGTTGCAGTTTATTACTTTGGGTGTGCTGTGGTTCTGTCGTACTGGACCGTCGAATCTTGTTTAATTCATTGGTATTCACCTCACTTGTTACATTCTGAGCTATTATGTGCTCAGTGAGGGCTGCAGTGAGCTTGACTGATTTCTGGTGTTCGGTGGCAGCAAGCTCCTCTGGATTGGTCATTCCCATTCCTCCCAGTCTCGGTGGTAGTGCAAGGAGTGACCTATCTGCTGGGGTTAAGAGAAGGTGTTTCACTAATTTGGGAATAAAAATGACGCTGATGGCAACTACTACTACTACTACCTACTACTACTACTTACTACCTACTACGATTATACTATACTACTATTGCCACTACAACTACTACTACAACCACCACCACCACCACCACCACCACTACTACTACTACTACCCCCACTACTACCATCACTACCACCACCACCACCACCACAAATACTACAACTACCACCACTATCACCACCAATATTACCACTACATTCCACCACAGCCACACAACACAAGTAACTCCCTCCCTCACCCAGCAATACCATCCCACCAACTCTACAATATTGCTCTCAAGTTCCCTGCTAGACCAACTTGCTGCGTTTAAACCCAAGTTTACTCTAGCTTGGTCCAGTGCTCATAACAATAGCTGGCAGCGAGAGGCGATGCTCATAACAGTGGTCCGCAGTGTGGCCATAACAATAGTCTATAGTGTGGGGTACTCGTGGTGTGGCCATAACAATAGTCTATAGTGTGGGGTACTCGTGGTGTGGCCATAACAATAGTCTATAGTGTGGGGTACTCGTGGTGTGGCCATAACAATAGTCTATAGTGTGGGGTACTCGTGGTGTGGCCATAACAATAGTCTATAGTGTGGGGTACTCGTGGTGTGGCCATAACAATAGTCTATAGTGCGGGGTACTCGTGGTGTGGCCATAACAACAGTCAATAATGTGGGTTACTCTTGGTGTGGCCATAACACCAGTCAACAATGTGGGTCAGTGTGAAGCAGTGTGGGGTTGTATGACGCAGTATGGGCAGTGTGGAGTAGTATGGGATTGTATGAAGCAGTGTGGGGTAGTATGGGGCAGTGTGGGGTAGTATGAGGCAGTGTGGGCAGTGTGGAGTAGTATGAGGCAGCGTGGGGTTAGCGGTAAGACGAGGAGATGTGAGTGATGGTGGACAGACCTGTGGTGGAGGGGGAGGAGGGTGATGGTGAGACGGAGGGAGTGTGAAGTTAGGCAATGTGTGACAGATGGGAGAAAAATTAATACAAAGGTAATGGTGAGAGAGAGAGAGAGAGAGAGAGAGAGAGAGAGAGAGAGAGAGAGAGAGAGAGAGAGAGAGATATTCACGTAATAACAGGCGGCCTTACCTGTTCCTTCACACAGGTGACAAATGGCCTAATTACCACCAGGCAGGTACTGTATTATGGCCAAGCTAAGGTGCCACAGCTTCTCCACTGGTGTCAAGTTTACCACAGGGTGCCACATGCACACCTGTAATGCCATACCTCTGTCATATCCACATCTGTAATGCCATACCTCTGCCACATCCATACCTCCGCCACATCCACACCTCCACCACACCCACACCTCCTGAACTCCCAAGACCTCCGGGGCGACGCTGTACTTATTAGATGAAAATATTTTTTTTTTATAATACTAAGAGTAACTTGAGTCAGCCAGTAGGACACGTCACCACAGCCTTCAGTCCTCCTCCTAACAATATTTCATGTCATAATCTCTAACCGGACGAAAACGTTGTGGAGTGAAGCTCGCCAGACATTAGGATTAACCGGTAAAATCCCAGTATCCCAGTATAAAAACAAAATACCGGAGGAATATATTCACAGCTCGTGTTTCTTTAAAATATGTAGCTGTTGGGAGGTGTGTTAGCTGGAGCAGTGGTTAACGTGTTGGGGGCTTATATTACTGTTGTTATTGCTGTTAATACTGTTGTTGTTGTTGTCATTGATGTTATTACTGTTGCTGTTGTTGTTTTTCTTATTATTGTTGCTGTTGTTGTCATTGATGTTATTACTGTTGATGTTGTTGTCATTGATGTTATTATTGATGATGTTGTTGTCATTGATGTTATTACTGTTGCTGTTGTTGTCATTGATGTTATTATTGTTGATGTTGTTGTCATTGATGTTATTATTGTTGCTGTTGTTGTCATTGATGTTATTATTGATGATGTTTATTATTGTTATCATCATCATACTGTTGACGGTGTTAAGACTGATGTAAGCATTCCCTCTACCACACACTCCACTCGCTCTCCCTCACGCTAACCCTCCACTTCACTATCCCTCTCCCCTACCTCTTCTTCCCTTCACCTCTCCCCTACCCCTTCTTCCCTTCACCTCTCCCCTACCTCTTCTTCCCTTCACCTATCCCCTGCCTCTTCTTCCCTTCACCTCTACCCTACCTCTTCTTCCCTTCACCTATCCCCTGCCTCTTCTTTCCTTCACCTCTCCCCTACCTCTTCTTCCCTTCACCACTCCCCTACCTCTTCTTCCCGTCACCTATCCCCTGCCTCTTCTTCCCTTCACCACTCCCCTACCTCTTCTTCCCTTCACCTATCCCCTACCTCTTCTTCCCTTCACCTCTCCCTTACCTCTTCTTCCCTTCACCTCTCCCCTACCCCTTCTTCCCTTCACCTCTCCCCTACCTCTTCTTCCCTTCACCGCACTCTTCGTCAGCTTTCCATCCATCCATCTATCCATCCATCCATCTATCCATCCATCCATCCATCCATCCATCTATCCATCTATCCCTCCACGTGTCCGTACCGTCCGTATGAATCACTCCCGTTAACTCGTCTGTATGGTTATTTTATTAAACCAACTGTAATGAAAGGCATGTTGTTTTGGCCATGTTCGACTGTCTGTCCGTCCGTCTTTATGCTCATACTTACGTCTGTCCGTTCATGCTTACGTCTGTCCGTCCATCCTTACCTCTGTCCGTCCATCCTTACGTCTGTCCGTCCATCCTTACGTCTGTCCGTCCATGCTTACGTCTGTCCGTCCATGCTTACGTCTGTCCGTCCATGCTTACGTCTGTCCGTCCATGCTTACGTCTGTTTGTTCATGTACGTTTGTCCGTCCATCCTTACGTCTGTTTGTTCATGTACGTTTGTCCGTCCATGCTTACGTCTGTCCGTCCATGCTTACGTCTGTCCGTCCATGCTTACGTCTGTCCGTCCATCCTTACGTCTGTCCGTCTATGCTTACGTCTGTCCGTCCATGCTTACGTCTGTCCGTCCATGCTTACGTCTGTCCGTCCATCCTTACGTCTGTCCGTCCATGCTTACGTCTGTCCGTCCATGCTTACGTCTGTCCGTCCATCCTTACGTCTGTCCGTCCATGCTTGCGTCTGTCCGTCCATGCTTACGTCTGTCCGTCCATGCTTACGTCTGTCCGTCCATCCTTACGTCTGTCCGTCCATGCTTACGTCTGTCCGTCCATGCTTACGTCTGTCCGTCCATGCTTACGTTTGTCCGTCCATGCTTACGTCTGTCTGTCCGTCCATGCTTACGTTTGTCCGTCCATGCTTACGTCTGTCTGTCCGTCCGGTATACATATTCGGTTATTAAAAAGAGAACGGGTGGAGAGATTTAATTTAAATTCGGTGTGTAGGTATGTCATATGAAAATACGGTTCGAGTTCAATTTCGGTCGTGCTTCGTTAATTATTCCAGGAGTTATGGCATTTTTTTTTTTTTTTTACATTTTACATAGCTTGTGTGTGTGTGTGTGTGTGTGTGTGTGTGTGTGTGTGTTTATAATACCAGTATATAATTATGTAGACATTAGTGTATTGTTTTGATATAAGACGACGTTAGCTTCTCCCTCTGAAGAGTTAGGTTATGGTTAAGTTATTCTTAAGGAGTAATAAGCTGGGGTGATTCGTTGACACTAAGCTTATGGAAGTTAAGACTGTATTGGTGTATGTCAGTGGAGTATTTCAGAGCCTTTGTCCTCTATGTCACTCTACCCCACAGTCTTGAGCCTCTCCACTACTTCCCCTCTTTCTTTGATGTTTCTGTGGCCCCTTGATCTGCTGCACACACAACTGGGAGATGAGTGTAGTTGAACACACACACACACACACACACACACACACACACACAGTGCTGCCAACCCCTGCATTTGTACCGCCCCCAGTGCTGCCAACCCCTGCAGTTGTACCGGCCCCAGTGCTGCCAAGTCACACACACAGTCGTAAGTACACCACAGTAAGACGTAAACTATAATATTTTTCCATGTTCACGTTGTCTTTGTATCTGTACACGTGTTAATGTACACTTGTTTATTGTACACTTGTTTACTGTACACTTGTTTATTGTACACTTGTTTATTGTACACTTGTTTGCTGTACACTTGTTTATTGTACACTTGTTTACTGTACACTTTTTTATTGTACACTTGTTTATTGTACACGTGTTTACTGTACACGTGTTTATTGTACACTTGTTTGCTGTACATTTGTTTGCTGTACACTTGTTTATTTGTAAACGTGTCTACTGTTCACTTGTTTATTGTACACGTGTTTACTGTATACGTGTTTAATGTATACGTGTTTAATGTATACGTGTTTACTGTACACGTGTTTACTGTACACGTGTTTACTGTACACTTGTTTACTGTACACGTGTTTACTGTGCACTTGTTTACTGTACACTTGTTTACTGTACACTTGTTTGCTTCGAATTCAGTTTTATTATTTAAGTAATCCTAGTCATCATGAGAATCATCTTCTATCTTTACTGTTATGTGACAGTATTCATCAGGTACTTTACGTGATCGGTAGAGCACATCAGTGGCCGTGTACTTAGGACCATTTACATGGCTGGTACTCGACGACAGCTTGTTGAGGTGGCATTATTGATACACTCGCTGGGGCGATGCCTTTCACCCTCGTGTCTTTTCAGTTTCCGTCCCGGATGAGGAAGAGGGCGGGCCGCTGTCAGTAATCTCAGCTCAGTTGTACCTGGTAAGATTCACTTCCTCCTTTAATGAGGTTAAGCAGATTGCCTTTCAGGGCGTCAGTATCAGTTGCTCCGGGCTGAAGTGCATACAAGTAGTCGTACGAATTCCTTCAACTTTGTACCGTATGAAGTTGTCGAGTTTGGTTAATTGTTTCTTTGGGTGATGTGAACCTTCCACTGTGTCTTTGATTTGAAGATGTGAAGTTGAGTCGGCTCACCTTTCCCGGCAAAATCATCTTCTGTTTCACAACTGTACGGGTGCCTTATACACATTGTATACAGAGGCCAAAACTACGGTGTCAATATCAACCAAAAGTGTGGAAATTTTTTTTTTCCTGCAATATAAGTTTATCTTCGGCGATGAACAACAATGACCTACAGCGTGGAGTAACACGTGACCTCCTTTGTTGGCTGGCGGGGGCCGCGCCGCGCTACCGCCAACACCAGTTATCCTCCAGCCGTTATCAAGATGAGTGACCAAAATGACCCTCTTCCATCTCTTTATCTGTGCACTTTGTCTTGTGTCACTCGATTTACAGAAACTTGATCAGACTGCGTTTAGTGTTTACTTGTTTCAGGAGTCACCTCGATTATGTGATAGTGGTGTATCTGTGATGTTGTGCCATTAAAGTATTTGTTCTTCTCTCGAGTATGTTCTGTACTCTGCCGTAATAAACATCCCGCGATAGATAACCAACAGGACGTCAATTAAGGTTGTCCAGGGCCCTTAGTTGTGAGGCAGGGATGGATTGGGTCACACTATCTCCTAACGCAGCTTGGTCGTCTCTCCCTCACTACCAGGAACCCTCCTTCACCTCCCGTCGCTGAACTGTCTGGTGCAGTCAGGTGCTTCTGAGGGACAGTCAACGCTGACAGTGGTTGACAGTGTCCACTGTGTCCCCCAGACAGGGATGCTGCGGCGGAATGCATAACACGCTCGCCTTGTGTCCTTAGGTTTGTGCCCGAGGCACTCTTAATCGACCCAGCTGTGAATGGTACCTCACTTTACAGTTAGGGGAATAAAGATGGTCGTATCCAGTACTGGCCACACACTCTTTGTGCACCGAGGCTTATTATTCAGTACGTTGTGTCGACACTGTTCGTGCGTGACTGGTCCGTGAGACCCACTTTCATATTTCATCTCTGAGATAGGGACTTGTGGTTTCACACTAAGAGAGGTGATTGAGTATAGAAACAGAAAAAAATTCAACTTTGGAAAATATACACCGGCAAGGTGAACAATTATGTGAAAAATTCCTCTTAGAACACAAATTTTTTCTCGGTTGTTTATGAAATAATTTTCTCCCAGAAATAAAAGTTAATACTATTGGTCAGCCTTAAATCGGTAGCCCATAGCGATACTTTATCCTTTTGTAGAAGCTTCTCACACAGCGGTCACTGTGACACACTGTCAGGTGATGGCACATTAATGATAATTTTAGATAGTGTCTTCTTAACACACTAATTCATACCATGTGAGATCACTCCCGGGTATACAGTATTTATTGAAGGTATACATAGAGTTACCGGGTTCATAAAACTGTTATTCGTGTATAAAACTTCCCGCCAAAAAACAGATGAAAAATAGGAGATAAAAAATCATGAGTATTTGTTGACGCGGGTCGGTGTTAGTGTTTGACGTGTCCTGACTGAACCTAACCAGGCTAAAACGTCCTGTACTGGGCTGAAACGTCCGGCCCGTGTAGTGGCGCCATGACTCTCTCATGCACTGCCGGGCTCTACGTTTCATCCCGGGTCTGACACAAACATTTTGCACCTTTTCACTATAAACTCTGTGAGCTGGATGTGAGTCAGCCGTACCGAATGCAATTTAAAAATCCAACTTTTTTATTGCCTTTTTTGTTTTGTCTCCAGGCTCAGTGGCCGCACCTGAAGATAGTCGGGCTGTAGGTGGAAACGTTTATATTTGTATATAAATCCTAGAAGATGATCATTTAATGTAGCAGTATGTTCTTACTAAACGTAAAGCAACAGAATTTTACACTAAGATTATTAATAAACAACTAATGGTTAAGCTCCGTAACCTACAATAATAATGCATCATGTCCACGACTGTTAACCCGAGGAAACTAATGCGACTTTATCTTGACCACCAACCACGTAAACAAACCTAAGTGTGGGCGGTTACACGTATGAATAATTCATGACTATACATACAACATGAACCATCCAAACCTAACCTGACCAGCTACCTGACTTATGTTAACTCTTTGTTTATTTCTTAGTTAAGTTTGGTCTACTTAATGCTTGTTTACGTCGACGATGGACCTCAGTACGGACAATAATTTCAAATTATTTTTGTAAATTTTCCTTTGTCTTGGATGTAATACATTATTGACCCAGTAGAAATAACATTTGAGGTGAATATAGATGATCTTGATAAAATAATTACCATTGAGGTAATACAGTTGCAAATGTTCAATTTAATTTTCTGCCTTGATGCAAACCTCCAAGGCATCTGCTACCACATATGGCTCTGCCTGTGTCTATGGAATAAATAGCATGTAACCAATTGCTGTTACTGGTAAATAACACCGTGATATTTGTACCCCAAAGCTCCTGTAACTTGGTTTATGAGAGGACAAAGGCATGACAATATCCAGCATAGGTTAATGTTTTTTATCTCTGGTAAACCTGTACTTCGTTTCAGGAGCCTTTCAGTGATAGATAACATGATAACGATTAGTGTATTCAAAATTTAATTTGTTAAGGATGTTTCAGAGCTCTACTGGTGAATAGTCCTCTGAAATAGTTATACCATGCATCAACAAATACACAATTCAATGGCCTTTCAAATTTTATACACCATGAAACGCGTAATCAGCGCACTAATGATGTACCGTAAATCAACTGTGTCTGATAAATTTGCGGGCATCAAAACCATTATATGCATCTTTCAATAGTAGGTATTATTTTAGTCTTTCCCCTATTAAAATTCGGTACCCCCATCCTATTTTCATTCAAGGGAGATTAAGAATAAATAAAGACCCTCTACAGCTTGTTATCTAAAGTCAAAGTACAAACATTACTCGGACAGAACTTGGGTCTCGGACTAACAAGATTTCTCGTTTAAGATTCACACACACACACACACACACACACACACACACACACACACACACACGCACGCACGCACGCACGCACAGCCCTCCTAAAATGCGGCAGTTCTCTCACTTGTTGAAACGAGTATGACAAATTCTTTAGTTATGAGGGATAGTGAAATTTTCCAGCATATACCGAGGTTTTGTGCGGATAAACGTGACCACTGGACCCATAAACACTGTCCACACCACATATTTTGAGGTGTAGGATTGCGTAAAACTTGATAGTGTATTGTATTTCATTTAAGACAACCCTCATTACTTATCTCTTATGCATCATGGAGTACCACTTGTTAAACTCACAGGTAATACAAAAGATCTTACGATTCTTTTATGTTTTTTTTCTCATTTCAATAACAATGGGGTGAAGTAAGATTTAGTATTCATAAATTTTGCCTTTTTTCAGTATCTCGCTTTAATGTCAGGTACACATTTGCCTCTTGGTACTGTACATAAAAGCAGAATTTTTTTTTTTAAGATTTCCAGGACCACAAGAAGTATTTTTTTTTTCATTACAGGAAAAAATATCTTGATTATAATAACTTTCTTAAACAATTCGTCAGTTACGTAGAGTTACTGCGTTGTATCTCGGAGACAAATACTTGACATGTTTTATTTTCAATGTGATGCTTATGGCTTGAGTATATATAAAATTCCATAGTAAATTAAAAAGTGAATGAAACACAGCTTACATTGTGACTGATTTGAGGTAACATTATTAAGGTGTAGCTGTTGATAGTGAAGTACTGTAGTTAAACCTCTGCTAGGAAGAATCTTTCTCTTATTGAAGTGTTGGGTCTAGTTAAATACCTTAAATATATTTAGTTATTTACGAGTATGTGTAAATAAATACCGGGAAAACTGATTTCTTAGTATTTTATTAACATATTATTACAGAGAATATAACGACCACTGTTTAATGTATTACTAAGAACAGCCTAGAGTTACAGGTAAGACTCTTCACCTACAAGAACATAACTATCAATCTATTTATTATTTTATATTTTAAGATAAATTTCTAGTAAGGGACAGACAGCCTCTTGCCTGTCAGTGGGCGCGCGATGCTCCAAGCTATTCCACCAAAACCCTCGTAGAGAATTAACTGCCGGTAGGATTACATATTGTATATTGAGCTCATATTGTTGCAGCGACCAGCCATTGTTCCACTAGGACGCGATACATAATAGCAAGTATTCACAATTAAGCTTGGGATGAAGAATGGTCGTATAATAATTGAAACTAACTTAACTTTACTCTAGTTAATGTGAGTTCTTCAATAATTCCTGATTGTGTTAAAGTAAGGGAAAAGCTGTGTTGGCTCCACATATTTTTAGTTCTAGTTAGATTAAGATAAATTATGAAGCGTTTACAGTGAAATATCCTCAGGCTGATGTGTGTGTGTGGGGCCAAGGGTGCTCCCAGAAATTTAATAAGCGGGGTCGGTGGGGGGGGGGGGGGGAGGGGTTGTCGCAGCTTGTCCATATTATTATATTTTTTTTGCCCTCTGACCGGACACTAACAGACTGTCCATAACAAAAGGTCGAATTTATATATATATATATATATATATATATATTATATATATATATATATATATATATATATATATATATATATATATAAATCAAGAAGGTCACAACAAAATGATGGGGTGAAGGGGCTCACATCACCCCTTCAATGAGCCCTTCTCGATGGCTTCCTCTGCTCATTGTCATTCCCACACAATGTAAAGGATATTTGTGTGAGGTGGGGCGCTTTAGTGAGCCAGGAGGAGGAGGAGGAAGAGGAGAGGGAAGAGGAAGAGGAGGAGGCAGGAAAGAAGAAGAAGAAGAAGAAGACCCTCAAGCTCTCCAGCACATTGTCGTCTTGTGAGTTAAGTTATAGTTAGGTTATGGGTAGATTAAGGTCGTCTCGGTGACTTTTGTTTTAGGTTGAAGTTATCCGTGACGTCATCCTCTGTTGTTCATTTGTTTTAGGTTGAAGTTATCCGTGACGTCATCCTCTGTTGTTCATTTGTTTTAGGTTGAAGCTATCCGTGACGTCATCCTCTGTTGTTCATTTGTTATTTTGTGTTTCAGTCTGTTGTTTTTATTTATCTTTATTGTTCTTCCTCCTCCTCCTCTTGTTCTTCTTCATCCTCATCTTTTTCCTCTTCCTACTCTTGTTCTTCCACCTCCTCTTCACGTTCTACTTCCTACTCTTTTTCTCTCTTAGTCTTCCACCTCCTCCTCCTCCAGAAGAATAAGAATAAGAAGAAATGGAGAATAAAGAAAGTTCAGAATAAAAGATTGAAGTAAAATATAGAAACAATGTGAAAGTTACAAATGAAAGAACATAAGAAAAAATAGAAGAAAAAATAGAGAATAGCGAGACAAAATAGATTAAAAAAATAGAAATATAAACGAGAAAGAAAATGAAAATAAAAGAGAAAAAAATAGAAACACAAAGAAAGACGAAAGCTTTTGATACAATAGTGATCATTGTTGACCAAGTGTTGAGGGCTCTCTCTCTCTCTCTCTCTCTCTCTCTCTCTCTCTCTCTCTCTCTCTAACGGCACCTCTCCCCAGCTCTATCGCCACACCCCTCTCTCCTAACGGCACCACCCCTCCTCTCTCTCACACACGACACACCTCCTTCATCTCTCTCTCTCTCTCTCTGCACCGCCCTCATTCTTTCATTATCTTCATTCGAGGCAACTCAACATTGAATTCCCTCTCTGGAACATCACCAAAGGCCATCCTCCCTTCTTAGATGTAAATTTTCCAAGACCCTCTAATAGGTTTTACGGCCGGTGTTTACACAGGACCACCTTTTATTGGGTAGTGTACCAAAATCTCGTATTTCCAATTAACTTTAACTAAATTCAATTACTCTCCTTGACAACTGGGGGCATATAATATTGTGTTTGTTCATATTACCTTCAGTTACAGGGGGAGAGTGTGTGTGTGTGTTTTCAGTGTGGTGAGAGAGAGAGAGAGAGAGAGAGAGAGAGAGAGAGAGCCGCTGTAGATTTTCTGAGATGTTTGTTGTAGTAGGGAATGGATTTTCGGGGAAATTTCGGTGTATTGTATATTGGTAAGGCATTGCGTAAGCCCATTAACCCAACTTAAACCTCAAATTACTACAGTCCCTAAGCACATTGTGTACCGTTTACAGCCCGCCCCAAATTGCTTTTAGTTCCGTAATAACTTGAGTGAGCTACTTTTTTTTTATCCGGAGATTTCATTCAGTCATTTTCAAAACAAGGAGGCACTTTAAGAACGATCCTCTTAGGTTTAAAGATGAAATTTTTTTAAGATTAAACGGATTCTTATTTTTTCTTTTGGTTTGTAAATATTGTTCTTGTGTCGCAGCGGATGCCAAAACAAGGGCGACCCTGTGAGTTAACTCCCATCCATTGCTATTACCAGGCAAGATTTTTATAGCGTCAACCATACATCTGCTACGGGTTATGTGTGATACGGAAAATACGATAGATAATATAAACACGTGTATAGATCTACCAGTAACTCATAGTCATCCACCATTACAGCCACACAACCCAACCACACAATTAACCCCTTGCCAGACAACAACACGACCACGCCTCCTCCTTCAGCCCCTGGCAGTACTGGGCACACAACCACCCACCGCCGCCACACACACCTGACGGACACTCCCTCCCTTCCGCACGCCAGTTATATTGTGGTCTATTGTATACTGACGGAGCTCCTATGTTCCCTCAGGTATGATCACGTATTCACATTCTATTTATCACAGCCATTCCTTTTGTGTTTTAGTGTCAGGTTATATCCTGGGCTGGTCTGGTATTATGGTCGGGATTCATTTCGATTTTACGACACCAGTTTTATCGTGTACGTTCTGTCTGTGATTTAGCTGACAAGTTCTTGCTGTATGTTTGTTTTCGTTGTATTATATCGTTGTTTATATTGTACTGTGAGTGTTGTCATGATACACTCTTCTCGGGTGTGTAGTATGACTCCTGTGTCACATACAACCATGTTTTGCTGAAGCACTTACTATTGTGTACACTGTTTTTTACTGTACGGTCGCGGTGTTCAGAAAAGGTAACGCTTCACAGTCATTATTTATATATTAATGGCCACTGTTCACAAGGTTTGACGCCATACACGTTTTTACCGCAACTTATTTTAATTCATTTTGCCAATACGTATACAAAAGACAGTGAAATGCAAAGTAACACCACTTTGGTCTTTGCAGGACCTAAACTCCTGCCTCTGAGAGTGGTAGGTTAGGACTGTACGACTCAACCACTAATAACTAAAAGTTATGAGAGCCTGACCTTATCACAAGGAAGTTAACCTGACCTGTCAATGACTACAACAGGAAGGTTTTACCACACGACCCGATCCGCCCTCACCCGGGTACACAGGAACTTTTAATCACACCTACAAACATGCTGAACTATTGGTGGAATAGTTCACCATGTTTGTCGATTTGATTAAAAGTTCCTGTGTGTTCGTGTCTGCCTGAGTGAGGGCGGGTCGGGTCGTGTGGTAAAACCTTCCTGCTGTAGATGTAATCAGTGACGTCAGCAAGTATCTGTTCTAAGAGAAAGATCGGGAGTTGAGTCATGAAGTTCTCGTGCAGTATAGTGTTTGTATAACCGTAGGGGCAGCTCCTGTCAATTAACCATTCATTACCTAGTTGTATAGTTCGGGTGTTTCACAGTTTTGTGGATTATTGACCTTAGTTCTCCATGAAGACTTAAAATAGACGATTCATTTTTTAAAGTGGAGAGGATGGGTGTGAGTGTGGGGGGCGGGAGGTAAGTAGGGTGTGAGGGAAGGAAGGGTGTGTGGTGGGGAGAGAGAGAGAGAGGAAGGCTACGTGTGTGAGGCAGGGTGGGAAGGGGGGTACACGTCGTTGAGAGGAGTGTGGGGTTGAGTGCCGGAAATGCAGTTTTTAGACGCGTTTGAAGTTAATTTCTCTTTGTGTTATATCCTACTATTTTTTACCCAGTGATGCGAGGGTCATAAACGGCTTTGTCTCGATTTCATTTTACTTCATTCGGATTTACTTCTTTTTTCTTCTCTTTTTTCCTTCCCTTTCTTTCTTTTTACTTGGGGGACGTTCTTATATTGTGGGTTATTTTTGAGCCCTTTTTTTTAATGGTTTATTTTGGGAGTTTTCTTTCAAGAGCTCAATTCTCAAGGGTTATTTTTAAAGAGCTCGTTTTTTTACCCTTATTTATGAGAGTATTATTTTTTCAAAGCTTATTTTCAAGACCTAATTATTAATGGCTTATTTCTAATGGCTTGAAAATAAGGAAAGAAATCGCATCTCTCTTGACATTTCCAGTATTACTTCCATTATTTATTTCACAGGTTCATGACGTCATTTTGTTTCTGTATTTACGTTGTAACTCGTGTTTCCTCCGTCAGATGTCACTACGTTGTAACTCGTATTTCCTCCGTCAGATGTCAGTACGTTGTAACTCGTATTTCCTCCGTCAGATGTCACTACGTTGTAACTCGTATTTCCTCCGTCAGATGTCAGTACGTTGTAACTCGTATTTCCTCCGTCAGATGTCACTACGTTGTAACTCGTATTTCCTCCGTCAGATGTCACTACGTTGTAACTCGTATTTCCTCCGTCAGATGTCACTACGTTGTGACTCGTATTTCCTCCGTCAGATGTCAGTACGTTGTAACTCGTATTTCCTCCGTCAGATGTCACTACGTTGTAACTCGTATTTCCTCCGTCAGATGTCACTACGTTGTAACTCGTATTTCCTCCGTCAGATGTCACTACGTTGTAACTCGTATTTCCTCCGTCAGATGTCACTACGTTGTAACTCGTATTTCCTCCGTCAGATGTCACTACGTTGTAACTCGTATTTCCTCCGTCAGATGTCACTACGTTGTAACTCGTATTTCCTCCGTCAGATGTCACTACGTTGTAACTCGTATTTCCTCCGTCAGATGTCACTACGTTGTAACTCGTATTTCCTCCGTCAGATGTCACTACGTTGTAACTCGTATTTCCTCCGTCAGATGTCACTACGTTGTAACTCGTATTTCCTCCGTCAGATGTCAGTACGTTGTAACTCGTATTTCCTCCGTCAGATGTCACTACGTTGTAACTCGTATTTCCTCCGTCAGATGTCACTACGTTGTAACTCGTATTTCCTCCGTCAGATGTCACTACGTTGTAACTCGTATTTCCTCCGTCAGATGTCACTACGTTGTAACTCGTATTTCCTCCGTCAGATGTCACTTTGTTTTGGTTGTGAGTCTGCCCAGTGCTTGTCCAAGTGACCCACGAGTTAACGACTACGCTCTGGTGTGGTCCATAGAATGATTCTGCAGTGATTCGTGTGACTCTGTAGTGATCCATTTGATACTATATTGATCCAAGTAAGCGATTGATCTACTTGAATGATCCTAATGGTGACCTAAATGACCATATAGTGATCCAAGTGATCCTCTCATGGTGGACCGTAAGAGAGAGAGAGAGTGAGAGAGAGAGAGACAGACAGACAGACAGACAGACAGATAGATTGATTGACAGACATAGACAATCAGACGCATAGAGGCTGGCTACCTGGGACAGACAGACATTAGCCTACACTGCCAAGATATCAGTCACACCCTCGTAAAAAAACTCTAGACAATTGATTTGCATTATTAATTATTTTTCATTTTTATCAATATATAAAATCAACTTCCTGTGTCTCCGTACCAAATATTTACTGTACTATAATTGACAGTAATATGTATAATTTATCGATTATATTTTTGTGAGTTTAGATTATAGTTAAGGACAAAGATGACTATAATAATTTTCAGGTGGATTATATTTTCTTATAACACTAGATATAAGGATTCTTCTGGTCATAGTGTTACCTTAATTATATTTTGTGGTTTAGGTTAGAGTTGATGGTAATTTTAACATTATTGATTTCCAGAGAAATTACCTTTTTTGGAGTGTATAATGGAGATAGAGCCAAAATAATTCCTGGTTATATTTTGGGGATTATATTTTTGGAATTGAAGACCCTTGTGGCTATAGTAATTTATAGATTATATTTAATGAAGATGAGAAAGAGCCTTTAACTATAGTAATTCCTGTTAAGATTACCTTTTTTCGTTAAGTGTTAATGTTTTGGTTACGGCTCTTGTGCTTATAGCAATTACCAGTGGATTATCTTTCTTGGTTAGGCTTGGTTAGGTTAAGTAATTGAGGACTCTTGTTACTAGAGTAATTACCAAATAGATTACCTTTCTTAGCTATATACTAGAGTTTGAGAACCTTTGTAACTATGATAATTCCTAAATAGATTACTTTTTTATCAGTTTGAGGTGAGGATCCAGGCGATTATTCTGTAGTAATTCCTATGTAGATTACCTTTGTGATTATATTTTCATTAATTGCTTTACCTGTTATAGAAGTATTAGACTGAGGTACGATTTTATCTGTTGAAAAAAAAAAGGAATTTATAATTTAAAACAAAGGTATTGCTATTATTAAATTAAAGGGGGAAATTCCCAGCTCGTGTTGCATAATTAATGTATAAATAATTGAACTGGGAATAAGTATTTATTATTAACGCAATTAATGGATATGTTCGGGTAGGTAATGTTTTGTTTTAATATTGTTACCTGCGTTGGTTTGGGGATATCTCTCTCTCTCTCTCTCTCTCTCTCTCTCTCTCTCTCTCTCTCTCTCTCTCTCTCTCTCTAAAGTCACAAGGTGCTATGGCCTGAGAAAAACTCAAGGGTGGTGGGCGGCAGGGTGGGTGGAGGATAGTGGGTGGCAGGTTGGTGAGCGGAAGGTGTTGAGCGGCAGGGTGGTGGATGACAGCTAGTGGGTGGCAAGGTGGTGGTTGCCGGGTGATGGTGGGGTGGATGACGGTGAGTGGGTGGCAAGGTGGTGGTAGGGTAGTGGATGGTGGTGGTGTGATGAGTGGGTGAAAGGATGGCTGGGTGGTAGGGAATGGGTGGCTGAGTTTTAGTGGATGGGTGGCTGGGTGGTAGTGGATCGGTGGCTAGGGATAGGGAACGAGTGGATGGATGAAGATGGCTGGATAGCAGTGGCTGGGTGGTAGTGGATGGGTGGCAGTGGATGGATGGGTGGCAGTGGCTGGGTCGCAGTGGCTGGGTGGCAGAGTGTAATCAAAGGCACTGTGTTAAGTTGGGCGGTAGTGAAGGAGCTTGTTTGACTATACCTTCTGACTCTGTTAAGTTTGGTTCCCATGTTGAGTTGAGCCTCAGCCAAGGTGCTTTGATGTGTGTGCTCTCTCTCTCTCTCTCTCTCTCTCTCTCTCTCTCTCTCTCTCTCATTGCGGTAGAGAGTCGGGGGGAAGAGAGAGATATAAAGTCAGAGTCTATGAGAGAGAGAGAGAGAGAGAGAGAGAGAGAGAGAGAGAGAGTCGGAGGGCCAGAAGGTAATCCAAATTCAGCATCATAAAGGGACTACCAACACCTGTCCTATTTTGGTCTAGTTTTTCTTGTGTGACAATGAGACAGACAGCGTCACGAGAGAGAGAGAGAGAGAGAGAGAGAGAGAGAGAGAGAGAGAGAGAGATCCTGTGTGTGTGTGTGTCGTATTTTTCTTATTCCTTTTTAACCTTGTGGTGGCCTGGAGGGGAGAACCATATATCATTGTTATCCTCCGAAGCGTAATATAATTAACAGTGGGGAGAGGCTAAGACAAGAGGGAGGAATAAAGGCAGTGAATGATAGCAAAAGTTCGACTGTAAGCTATCAGCAACACATAGTAAAGAATAACATAGGTGATGGTGTTGTTATGATTGAAAGAATGGATGATGGATTGGGTTGTTAATGACGGAAGTGATGATGGAAATAGAAGTTGAAGAGAAGGAGGAAATAGATAAGGGAGATAATAGGAAGTGAGAGACTTTGTGGATACTTATGACTGTAGACTGGTTAGTACTGAAGTGGTGCCTGGGGGGGAGGACGTGACTTTGATAGAGTGTAAAGAAGTTTTGTGGTAATATAAGATGTAGGAGCTGAAAAAAAGGAAGAATTATAATCAAGATATAACAAAGATGATAGTTTAACGAGCTCAGTTTGGTATCACACCTTATCGAAAGCTTTAGAATGATTACGAACAAAACGATAAGTTTCTCGTTCAAGTTATTACGAGTAGAGTCAAGGAGAACGAACAGTTGTCTGGTACAATGGTTGGAAGGAAGGCTGTTATGAGTGATAGAAAGGAATTGTGATCGTGTTTAAGGTGTTTTAGTAAATGATTTATTATAACTTCATGTGACTTTAAAAATCATTGAGGTTAGACATGTGGGTCGATAGTTGGAGATAAGAAAAATGTATCACCTTTTTTGAGAATAGTGACAAAAATGTATCACCTTTTTTGAGAATAGTGACAAAAATGTATCACCTTTTTTGAGAATAGTGACAAAAATGTATCGCCTTTTTTGAGAATAGTGACAAAAATGTATCACCTTTTTTGAGAATAGTGACAAAAATGTATCACCTTTTTTGAGAATAGTGACAAAAATGTATCGCCTTTTTTTTTTTAATACATTGGCTACTAGTTACGTACCGAGACAAGAATGAACAACACAGCAACACAAGACAATGGGGGAAAAGCTTACAGAAAACAAGAGCAAGTTCTGGTACACATATTTTCAGGGTGAGAGGTGGGATACCATCAGGTGGGGGGTGTCTTTGTTTGGTCTGGACGAGAGAGAGCAGAAAACATTAGACAAGTACACAATTTAGGTGGTTGGCTGGCGTAGGAAAAATCTGGTGTAAGTACATTGTTACCAGGACCAGGGGGCGACTTGTGAGTAAACATGGAAGTAGAAGACTGGTTGTATTTTGTGCTGTGGTGCTGGTTGTAAGATTATGAAGGATGGGGAGTGGGTAGAGATAATGGTGGGGTTAAGAAGTTGGTGCAAAACAATTTAGTTTGTGGCCTATCCTTGTGTGTGTGTGTGTGTGTGACAGAGGAAGAGAGAGAGAAAAAAATGAGCAAGACGGACACACAATAACATATCCAAGTGGCAGGGCGTGTCTGAACAAGGCCAGTTAGGTTAGACACTCACAGACCAGTCAGTTCGTAATACTGTACTGCGTAGCAGACGTGATGACTGGTGTATAGTGCGCACGGTAGCTGGGGTCAAGGAGTCCGGGGGGGGGGGGGGGGTAGCTGGACACGAGCACAAAGGCAAAAATAAGACGGTTATGAAAGACAGCGAGGACTGGCTAAACAGATTCCAACTCCGTCTCTCTCCTTCTCAACATTCACACGTACAGTATATATATTCTCTCGTAAATGGGGGAATGAAGGAATATTAAAAAAATAATAATAGTAATCCTTAGGTACGATAGAGCAATGCCAAAAAAACCCCATTAATTAGGCGCGATATAGTCACAGTACGATTTTGATGTCATTTTCACAGCGTAATTGTTATGCCTTAGCTGGAATGAGACTGTTAGAGGCGTACTTATGTGCTCCAGCGAGGGAGAAATTTTACCAGCACGAACCTCTGAGTGTCAAGGCCCTGGATAACACAGTCATTCCTAAGTTCATTATTAATCCTATTAGCTGGTGATGGGAGGGGGAGAAGGCACCTCACTGACTTAACTCAACCTAAGGTATATACAAAGCTGGTTAACCAAAATGGCGACGGGATTGCACTGAGACTTTAGGGGAATCTTTAGGAATTTGGATCCAAGAGATTTAGCCCAGGGGGGGGGGGGGGGGGGCTTGTCTCCCCTGGCGCCAATTTCACGTTTACGGCCGCTCGTATTTTTTATCAAGTTTTCTGGTGTTATGTGTAGCAGTACTGGTGTTATGTGTAGTAGTACCGGTGTTATGTGTAGTAGTACCGGTGTTATGCGTAGTAGTACTGGTGTTGTGTAGTAGTAATGGCGTCTATGTAATAATGAGACTCTTTTATTTCCCACTTGCACATTTCTTACCTAATGAGCTGACATGGGTGGAATCTCCTAGAGCCAATCCTCTCCAGCAGCGGCGGTATCACTGACTAATTATCGTTGAGTTAGAACTTCCTTCGTGTGTGTGTGTGTGTTCAATAGACTTTTCATGTAGTTTTGATTTGGTTTTGGTCTAATGCTGTCTTCTGAATTTGATAATTATAAAGAGACAAAGATTTATAGAAGACAAGCAGAGAGAGAGAGAGAGAGAGAGAGAGAGAGAGAGAGAGTACTAAAACGCGTACTAATTGGGTATACAGCCTCAATTAAACAGTTGTATTAGGGTTAATTCTAGCTTTTATTCTCGACAAAAACTTTACAAACTTTCTCACCTCCTCCTTCAAAATATCTATTAATATCCACAAACGTATATAATCTTTTATTGTCCTCAAATCTATTTAACACTCGGATATTTCATCTACATTAGTATTACCTGAACGAGGCAGTGCCAACCTTACCCCTCAGTGATATTCTATAATTTATAATATTCTGAACTTGGGGATGTCACTTGTCATATATAGTGTCGAGGGGAACTTTTCTCTATCTCTGTTGACTAGAAGTTGCACGATTTCCAGCTACTTATAGTGATTTTTTTTTTAGCCTCGAATGAGCAAGGAATGAGCCCCTCACTACTGTTACTTACTGCCTGGGACACACAACAGAAGGGGGGCGGGATATACAACAGTGGGAGGTGGAGGGGGGGGGGGGGTTAGCTCAGTAAAACAGTGAGACGAATGACACGTCGGTACCAGAAGTTACCAGGAGGCTGACGTGTGAGCGAGGGTTGTCTGACGAGGAGGTTTTATTGTTTCTTCAGTCCACAGAGGCAAGAAAACTGACCAGTGGGTGTGAGTTTCTTTGTTATTTATTGTTACATATCAGTGTTGGTCAGTGACGAACTTTTGGGTTCTCAATACGTCACACACATCCCATTCTTGGAGAGTTCTTACATAACATGACACACATACACAAATATATATATATATACAGTATAGGACACGTGTATAGCCTGTCATAACTAAAGCTTGGTTGGGAGTATCATTTTAACTGGTTTTAAGTTGTAGATAAAAAAAATGGTTGTATGGGTTGATATTCCTTTACCTCTGTGAACTTTAGGAAGACAGGAGGTCGAAGGTCATTCAGGAGAGCCGAGAGTATTGGATTATAAAGACACAAGAAGACGCTACTGTTGCTCCCGGAATTTTTCAACAACACACCCCAAAAACAAAGTAATCCATGTCTTGTCTGGGGGCTGCTGTGTTGACGTTATAAGGGCTACCCTCTATTTATCGCCAGTGGTAGGGTTATAGCATGACAGCGTTTCTATGGGTCACATTCATAATGACAGACAAGCTAGAGTTAAGTGATATCATATAGAAACAACCTTTTAGGGCGGCTGGGGTCGAGTTGGAACCTCTGTCGATATCTAAAGGGCAGCCCCGGAAGTAAGATAACGGCCTCTGGTGACGTCTATTGTGTGGGTGGGTGAGGGTAGTGGAGGGGGCGGTGGATGGGTGGGTGAGGATTTGTGGATGTCTTGGTTGTCTTGCGGTTTATGGAGGGTGGTTGAGCACTGGTTGGCTGGGACGGGTTAGCACCAGCTGGAAGGGGGTGGGGCTGCGGGTCTCTCACTTTGGTGGACTGGCGGGTTGTGGGTTCTTGTGAGGTGGTTTGATGAGGGGTTGTGGTAGTGGTTGTGGATTGGTGAGTGGTTATGACATGTTGTGTGAGTGGCTGTCGACTTGTGATCTGCTTGGAGGCGACGTAACAAGCAACAGGTTGACGTCTCCTGGCGCGTTGGGGGGGTCGCAGCATGACTGGACTGCCGGTGTCGCTGTAGAGGATGTCGCTAAGGTAATCGGTGGGCAGGTCGGAGAGGTCAGAGAGGCCGTTCACGTCAGAGAGATCAGAGAGCCCCTCGTCCATCGACCCACACAGTGTTCGCTGCGGCTCCTCGTATATGTGACTGGTGGAGAGCTCGTCCCAGCTTCGACTGGCTCTGAGTGGGACCTGCGGCGAGGAGTACAGCTTGCTGCTGTCGCTGCTGCTAGAGAGGACCGCCGTGTCATTGGTGTGAGGGACCCCGTGCTCCAGGGAAGCCTTGGTCTCCTCGTCAAAGTGGTAACAGTTCTCGGGAGCAGCCGCGTACAGTTTGTAACTTGGGAGGGAACACGTGAAGACCTCGGAGGTTGGGAGAGGTTTCATGGCCTTCCGTGGGGTAAGGGGCAGTATATGGGCCCGAGGGAGGTCTTGGTCCTTGTCCACACGAAGCTGAAGAAAGTCGTCGCTGGCATCAAGGCGCCCAGCTGTTTGTGATGCTGTGAGCGGCCGCGCGTGGCTCCACACTAACTGAAAGTCTGAAGTCACGTAGTCTAGGCTCTTGTGATCACGCTTCACCTTCTGGTAGTTGTTGAGTGATAAAGCAGCTATAGTCTGAGCGTGTTCATTCTTGGGTCTGGCCTGTTGCAGTGTGTACACTCCCAGGGGATGGATCATTTTGATTGCAGAGGGATGAACAATCTCCACCGTCCTCTTCTGACAGCAGTAGCAGTTGAGGGCGCAGCACTGACCGGGTTGGCTGATGGTGAGGGCGGCGGCTGTGAGCAGCATGCCGCCCATCACCACCTCTAGCCCGCGGGAGAGAGTGAGGCGACACCACCACTCCCACGCTTGGTCTGTTGGGGACACAGGCACTACTAACACGTAGAGGTTGACGCCGGCCAGGAGGAGCTGTGTGACGGTGCCCACCAACACCAGGTGGGCGGGCGGGCTTACGCTAAGGCAGCTTTCATGACCGGGCCCCCCCACATCTGTCAAATGGGACGAATGACCTCTTCTCGCCGGCCACACCGCCCACATGCCACCCACTCCCATCGCACCACCCCAGGTCACAGAAGCGACTCTCGTGGTCAACATGATAGGCAGGTCAACAAGCTCCAGCAAGCCCACAGTGAAGTGAGTCACGGGAAGTGATACAAGATGCGTGGCGGTGATCAAGGTGATGGTGAGAGCTATACAGGGGCGGCGTGGGTGGTGCCACGCCACCACGACGCCCACTATCATTACTGCCAGTGCCGCCGTCAAACATGGCCACCCACTTTCTTCTACAGCCACGAGCATCGTCGCCGGCAGCAGGTGCTGGATGGCGTGAGCGTCGTGGAGGATGTAGAGTCCACGTGAGAAGGCTGAGAGGAAGACAAGGAAGTGGAGGGTGAGGTAGTGAGGCCGTGGCAGGAGGCGTGTGGCAGCAGCAGCGCGCGCCATGAGGCACAAGGACGCTATGGCCAGTAGAGTGTACAGCACAACGGACACGTACACGTGCGCCCACCAGGCCACGCCGAGGCTCATACGGACATCAGCAGTACTAACAGTCGTGTCTATCTTGATGGTCCCATCCTCGCCCAGGACAACAGTGGTGGTGGTGGTGGTGAAGGAGCCGCTGATGACACGCTCACTGGCCCCCGGGGTGGTCCCGGAGTCACCACCATAGGTTGGCACAACATCAACTTGGTATGATGTGTCTTTTTTACCGCTGGGTACTTCGTACTCGATCTTGGGCACCTTTGATGTGCGGTTGGTGGGTTGTCGTGGGCTGTAGCTCTTACTATCGGTCCCAGGTGTTGGAGGAGGCGCTGAAGGTAGCAAACTTTTGAACACTTGATCATTGCCAGGTGCAGCGGCAGGAGTAGGAGGGGCAGTGGTGGTGGTGGGGGCACCGTAAGCTACACCCCTGAAGATGGCAGCGATCTCCCTCTCCCTAGTAGAGGCTCCTGGCCTGGGTAGTGCCTCGCCCTCCACCACCGTCTTGGTCATACGGCGAAGCTCCCCCGCCAGTGAACCATCACTGGTCCTGACGCAGAGGAGACAAGAACCGAGGGAGAGGACTAGCACGGCCCGGAGCGCCCACATGGCCCGCTGCCCGCCCATGCCGCCGCTCAACTCAGCCGCCTCACACACACGCTGCTCCTCACGCTGGCTGCGGGAACAATAACACAAAGTTAGATGCACAGCGCATATGAGTCTAACGTACACACGCGCCCAGAGAAGAAGACAGGAGTGGTAGAGGAACTAAACAAAGCCATCTAAAAGCATAAATCTGGTGTGGACGGGAAGGTGCGGTGCCGGAGAGGGGCAGAGGATGACTGAGAGAAATTATGATGTGTTACTGGTAAAGTGCTACTAGTAGTGAGTGAATGAGTGAGAGTCCAGTACATAAAACAGAAGAAGGTAAAAATATAAATCCTGACTTATAGATAATTGTCATCTTAGTACTGTTAAGAGGACAACTATGACCCGCTGGTGGGAACACAGTTAGAATTTGGGAAGAAAAAAGTTAGAAATATCCCAGATTTCTTTTAACACCTGCAATTTGTAGAGAAAGTTTAAGAAGAAAGGAGAAAAAAGTTGCTGCATTTATGAAGTTTGAGAAGGCACGTGATAAAGTCAGCTGAAATGGACCTAGAAGTTTTAGTTGCATACCTATCTTAAACTAACCTAACCTAACTGAGCCTGGGAGATTGTTGTATGATGTTACGTGTTCCTGTGGAGGAGAAAGTGTAGTGTGTGTGGGGGAGGGGTGGGTGGGTGGGTTATAGGGAGGGAGGGAGGGGGTGTATGGATTTAAGGGAGACGGGATGGGAGTTGGTTCATGAAGTTACAGGGGAGGGGAGGGGGCTTAAGGAAGTGAATAGTCATATACTGTACAGTGTTGAAGTTGAAATAGATTTATGAGTGCACCACCCGGGCCTGTGTATTGTCACCGGGGCCGTGCTAGATATTTATTGGCGGGGGGGGGGGGGAGGTGAGGAAGATGAAGCTGAGAATTGTTGGCTGTGGCTGAGGGATAAATCATCGAGCCACATAATGGATGCCGTCACAGTTGTTGTTGTGTGTGTGTGTGTGTGTGTGTGTGTGTGTGTGTGTGTGTGTAAGCAGTTTAGACTTGTTTAGTCTGCAACCAGTATAGCAACCAGAGTATTATACATTATGGATGAATAAGTTTTCATTATGCATTTTACACTGAGCTGTTTTCATAGCAAGCATGTAGTAAGCATTTATTTAGCCTGCTCAAATGCAGCTGCTTTGGTCAGGTATACGGTCTGGCGACAGTATGTCGACCAGAGATGTCTCAATATGACGATATCACCTTTGAAGCTCATTACTTATTCAATTAATGACTCTTACTTGTTAACTAGGTACAGTTATTATCACTAGTAGACTTCCAAGTAATTGATGTAAATTATTAGTCAGATTAGTTAGAAATTTGCAACGTCAATTAAGGATGATTCACGGTTCAACGAGATTATTTTCCAGACAGCTATTTCAGTAACGCTGCTGACACTGATTCAGGTGTTCATGCCGAGGAATTGTCTCATACCCACACTCCCTGCTGGTAGAAGCTTGAAGAAGCTTGAACTCACGCATCATCCTTCGTGACGTCATTGTCAGTTAGCCCGGGGTTAGGTTCGCCCTGGAAGAGCTAGGCAGTCTTTAGCTGGACACTACACATTACTGATCTACCACTGAGCAGTAGACTGGGAGACCCCTTCAGTCCTAGCAGATCTGAATAGTAACTCTAACACTGCTCTCAAGCTCACAGTCCTCAGTGTCCGTCCACTTATCTCAGAGATGAACTAAGATAGATGGGATAAACACGATTACATATCCTCCCAGCCAATGACGAGTCACGTAGGGATATAAGGACTGAAGCCTAAAAATCCTTTGGATTATCCCCTAAACAACAACTAAATTATCCGTCATCCAACAAGGTAACAGTTCACGAGAGTTGAAGTGTGAGAGTAATGCAAAAAATAGATACATAAATAGATAGATCTCAGATAACATAGTGTGGTAGCTCAGTTTGGTATAGTTATATTGTGAGATACTGTAGTCAAGGAATGTGCAGGCCTCGATTTAACTGTTTCACTGCACATGAGTCTGCCGTAAATGAATTTATAGTAGTTGCTTATAAGGCTCAATGCACCTGCTCCTACCCCCCAGCGCCACTTACCTGGAGGATGGAGGTGGCATAGACAGACAAAGAGACGGAGAGATAAAAAGGGGTAGTAAATGAGGCAGGCAGGCAGAGAGGGAGAGAGGGAGGAGAAAGAGGGAGGGGGAGGGAGAGGGAGGGGGAGGGGAGAGGGAGGGGGAGGGAGAGGGAGGGAGGGAGGGAGGGAGGGAGGGAGGGAGGGAGAGAGAGAGAGAGGGAGAGAGAGAGAGAGGGGGAGAGAGAGAGAGAGAGAGAGAGAGAGAGAGAGAGAGAGAGAGAGAGAGATAACAAATAAGACGACAGATAAAGTCACACTGTGAGAAGCGGTGAAGAATCCCCTTAAAATTTCCAGTTAAAAAAAATAAGCATAACATGACAGAAATTCACAAAAACAAAACAAAAATATATACCTAATTTTACCCATTCCGGCCACAGCCAAGACTCGTGTGGTGCTCCTCTGAATATATACGAAATAAGGGTGAGAGAACAGCACGTGTCAGACATTAAAGCCTGAACATTCCGTATATAATGTAATGTATTCATCACGTAAATACAGACAACCCTCACTGGCCCCCGTAACTGCTCTCACAATTATATAAATACGTCAACACATCATTTAAGCAGTAAATAAGAATAAGAAAAAAAATTGGATGGTGGTAATATTTTTTTTTTTTTACTTTATTGTTCATTTCTAAGATTCAATTTCGATTTTTGTATCAAATATTTCAGAAGACATTTCCTTATCGCGTCTCTCCCGCTGCTCACTCGCCATCACTGTATCTTGAAATGTTTGTGATGTTATTTCCATTTATTACTATATATATCAAAGTACAGATATAACCCACATAAACATTATTAAATACCCACAAAATTAATTAGATTTGTAAGAGAATAACAGTTTAGGTGTTAACGTAAGAGATGAATGACGGACATGTGTTGCGTGAAGCTCTACTGTATGCCTGTGTTCATACTTCATGTTGTTATTGTCTGATTTTATCATATTGGTCGGTCAGCTATTTTTATGGCGTTGTCTTCCTAGTCATAAGTGCCGTTGAATAATAATAATAATAATGATGATGATGAAACGTAATGTAAAAATCTCACTCTTATTTTGTATAGGAATATGTACAGTAGAATTAGTACCAAAGCAGTAGGAATATTTTCATCATAATCACATCACTGAATATTGTCATCAAATCATTCTCTCATATATTTGTCTCTCCTCCCCAGTCAGTCGTCGTCACCCTCCTCACTCCGGGATCAACGTCGTCGTCTTCAGCCACTTAGAAGTCTGTCAGCTGAGGAACACACGCGCATAACTCAAGGTGGTGAGTACAACCTTCTGACTCTGAATGTCTTAGTTTGTTGATTGTCTTTAAAGGAAGCGTTTGTTGATGTTAAGACACTCGAAATTGTTTTAAAAGGAAAATTTTGTTAATGGTAAGAAAGCCGACATTGTCTTAAAACAAGTGTGTGTTGTGTTAAGAGACCGAAATTATCGTAAAACAACGAGTTTGTTATGTTAACTCGAAATTGTCTAAACAGGAGACGTGTTTGTTGGCGTTAAGAAAGTCGACAATTGTCTTTAAAACAAGCGTCTGGGAAAGAAACTCCCTGACCAAAACATCTTAAGATATGTAACTTTTAAAGCGGAGTGTTGGACAATAAGACTTTCAGCCCCCAAAAGTTTTCAACTCCCAAGATGTCTAAGGGGGAAATATCGAGGGGCCGAAGTCTGTCTGCTGCGGAGATGTCCGAGGGGGAAAATACTGAGGGGCCGAAGTGTCTGTCTGCTGCGGAGATGTCCGAGGGGGAAAATACTGAGGGTCCGAAGTGTCTGTCTGCGGTGGAGATGGTCTCACATTCCAACCCGCGTACTACATACTACATATACTGGTGAAGGCTATAGTATGAGCGGTGGCTTAGTGTGTCCAATAATACTGTACTCGTCTGTTCCCTTCCCCCCACAACCCACACAACGATCACCACCCACCCCCTTCCCGAAAGACACGCACATAAACACGCATATCCTACCCACACCCACACACTGTTTGTAACTGGTGAGTCCCTCCTTGTTTCCCTCCCTACCCAACACCCCTACATTACACAACACTCCACTTTCAACAATATCAACACCCCACCTCCAAAAACACCACCCCACCTCCAAAAACACCACCCCCACCTCCAAAAACACCACCCCACCTCCAAAAACACCACCCCCACCTCCAAAAACACCACCCCCACCTCCAAAAACACCACCCCACCTCCAACAACAACAACAACACCACCCCACCTCCAACAACAACAACAACAACACCCCCACCTCCAACAATAACAAAACATGATCCACCGGGAGAGAATTAACAGTGGCTGACTTGTGTTCTCTCCAAAATATCAGACTGTAAGAAATAAAGCGTCTTTTAGGTACAATTTCCCACTGGACAATTAAGCTTCGGACAGCTCCTCGCTCAGAAAATGAAAAAGCAAATACCTCCCCGCAGACGACTCGTTAAAGCTGTACTCTGGATTCAGTCTCTTAATTGCTGGAATGTTGTGTGGATTTGTTCAGAAACATAGCATCATAAGGGGTAAGGTAGAGAGGCGTGGTGGTAATGGGTGGGGTGGTAGTGGGTGGGGTGGTTGGTAGGGCGTTGTGGTAATGGGGGCGTGGTGGTAGTGGGGGGGTGGTAGGGCGTGGTGGTAGCGGGGGGGGGGGGTGGTAGGGCGTGGGGCGGTGGTAGAGCATGATGGTAAAGGTATTGAATTGAATTGAAACAGTTTATTTAGCCAGAAAAACACAGATACAGAGTGGATAATAATATTAATATTAACATGGCTGAGCCAGTTGAGAACCTGGGCTCTCTTTTAGGCATGGTTGTAGGGCGTGGTAGTAATGGGGGTAGGAGGGGTTAATACCTGGCCTATGGTGTTACAGTAAGTAAATCGTATATACAGAAATAAGGAGGATTTATTTTTGTGGGGTGTGTGTGTGTGTGTGTGTGTGTGCGTGTTCCTGCAATTTAAAATAATAATAACTACAACGCGTACGAAGACAACAAAAGTATACATATATATATAATTCCTCTCTCCTTTCTGGCAGTTTTAAAATTATCGTAACTTCAACACACACACACACACACACACACACACACTACTAATACAAAAGAAAGAATATATAGTATTTTCTCTACTCGTTTAGTCGTGAAAGTTAACAATGGACTGAACTAAAATTGGTCACAAACTGTCGTATAAAAGTATTCCCACGCCCACTCATTAAACACTTCTTGCCGTCTTGTGTTCAGTCCCCCCTAACTTTCAACCTTATGGGCGGGCGGTGGGCGGCGGTGCAGGAGTTCATTACGGTTATGTAATATAAAAAAAAGACTATCTCTCTAATATTTCCGGTAAGAGAAGGAGAGAGGAGAAGGAAGGAGGAGAGGGTAGGGAAGAGTAGGGGAGGGGAGTGTTGGGGAAGGCGTAGGGGTGGGGAGTGTGGGAGAAGGAGTAGGGGGAGAGGAGTGGGAGGGGTAAGGGGGATGTAAGGGAGGTGTAAGCCCCATGGGAAATTGATAGATGGGGGTAAAAGTTGTTTAGTTTGACTCTCGCTTACTAGGGTGAATTTCCAGCTTGAGAATAATTATCTACGGGAGTGAATTATCAAGGAGGGAACATTCTTTACATCTACGTGTTTTGGGGGGTAATTATCTCCTAGGGAATTGCCATCTAGGGAGTTGTAGAGCATTAATAGGAGAACAATCAGGTTGGGATTCCTCTTGTGTGTTATTATCTAGCAGGGGAACCATCTAGCGGGGGAATGTGTAATTGCAGGACTGATACTTTAATTTGTAGTTGGGGGAAGTGTAGAGCGGTAAAGAGCCAAGCCAACCGTACTTTGTCTCCTTATATAAACGAGGCTTAGTTTCCTTTATCCACAGTTCCACACAGGCCTATGGGACCCACTCGCAGATTTAATGTTTTTTTTTTTGTTTTATACTCACTGGGGATTTATTCTTTGAGGTGAAGTGTAGTGGGGAAATAAATTTTATGGGAAATTATCAAGTGAAGATTCTGTGGTATTGCGTAGGGCTATAGTGCATTTGGCTATTATGCTAGTAGTCTGATGATGATACTACTAATTCTACTACTACTACTACTACTACTAAATAATAATAATAATAATAATAATAATAATAATAACATAACTCCAAGCCTTATTAAAGTACAAGAAAATGTTCACCAACACTTAAGGCTTTAATACACATCCAGACTCAATACTGAACGTAGCAGCAACAACATCAACCGCTACGTAATAAAAGCAGTGTCGCTTGATCTTCACTTTACCACACCATCAGCAGTATCATATGTTGCTGAAGAGAGGAAAACCCCCTTATATGCTTCCCTTAAGTCTCCACCCAGTCCAGCTGCTTCAGGGAGATAAGCAACAGACGGTATAATCGAGGCGCTGTGGGGAAAGATGGGAGAGGGGGCGGCGGCGGCGTGGTGTGGTGTGGTGTGGTGTGTGGTCTGGTCTGGTCGAGGGGTGAGGATGTTGGTTGAGGTTTACACTCACTGGATGGCCATATTTAACATACAACAGTCCTATTTATATCCAGCCTGGTAGTCGGATACACACAAGCCTCTTACTGTTGCCAATATCCTGTATACACGGTGTTATATATGTTCTGATTTAAGTAGAATGTTCACCCATACTGCGGTCAGTGGTGTGTTCCCTCGAGGATATCAACAATTTCGCCCATTACGTGTGTGTGTGTGTGACTCTCCAGGGCAGCCCGTCTCCAACTTACCCGATCGTCTGAGCTTCGGCCATCACACCTCCCACACGCAATTTCCGTCCCGTGGCAACAAAGTTGTCGCCGTCAGTGTGGTGTGTGGTTTTGACCGCTCTCTAGCCCAGATCTAGATTCTCTTAAGATTCGCACGATGGCTGTTTCTCTTAACTGGAGATGTTAGAACGCACCTAACTGGATTACATGAACAAATGCACAAAAAGAACGTCCCCAAAAATATCTTGGAAAATACCCTGAGATCTTACATTAACTTGATACGTTCACTTAGCACCAGTTAAAGGGACAAATTTTATATTAAGAATCCCTCCGTTAAGTGATGTTTAATGACTGCATCTAAGGAGTTGAAGTAGATTTTCATTTTAATTCTCAACTTATTGTCTTCACGTTTTATTTGTGTTTCTGCTTAAGTCAGCCATTCAGGTGTATTCTTATTTCTTCAGTTACGAGGACTGTCCATCTTTTGAAACTTAAGATAATCGAGACCCAAGAGGACACTCAGAAGTCTAGCATAGTAGACAGAGAACGAAGTCGTCTAGAAAGTTCACATTGATTCAGTATGAACATAAACACTACAACTATATAATGTACATTGATAGTACAGGTATACAAACAATGTGTGTGTAGATATTACGGGTATACAAGCAATTTATATAGATGATCGGGTATATATATATATATGCTGATAACCACCAGGAAAGAAGAAAACACGAAGTTCCCAAGCGCTTTCGTGTACTCACCCCTGAAGATGTGAATTACACGAAAGCGCTTGGGAACTTCGTGTTTTCTTCTTTCCTGGTGGTTATCAGCATATACCTAGATCACGCGCACCTACAGTGATTTACTTGCATAAATATATATATATATATATATATATATATATATATATATATATATATATATATATATATATATATATATATATACCGTCATCGCTGTTAGTTTGGGTGAGGACAGTGTTTGAGTGTTTGAGTTTAGCGAGTTTTCCGTGGTGACTGGACCACACGGCTGACAACTTTTTAAAAAGATTTCTCATGTGTGTGTGTCTAGTGGGGGGAAATGACCAAGCTTATCCCTGGAATACTATATAATGGCAAGCTATTCAGGGTCTCACTTGTCGCTTGTATCAATAGGAACAAAAGACCTTCACTATTAACTCACCATCCCGCTTATGGTGAAAGAGGTTTACAGTATTCTTCCCCGAGTCACCATCACGTTAACGTCATGGTGACCGAGGTTTATTACTACCCTCCTCGTGATGTTTACACTTCCTGGGTCCTCATCACGCTCACGCTAATATCACGGTGACTGAACTTGATAATACCCCTTCCCCCATTTTTACATTCGACGGGAAACTTTCTTGGCCATTCACGTCCCTCTGTAATTCTTCCACGGATGTAGCTTAATTAAATGGTCTAACGGTCTAACCTAACCTAACCAAACCTTATCTAACCTAACCAAAGCTAACCTAACCAACCTAATCTAACCTGATTTAACTTTAGCTGACTTTAACCTAGCCTGACCTAACTTCTCCTCGCCGATATTAGCCGTGTGGACCATCAGGACTCGGCCCCCAGCAGTTCTGCTGGTGAGACTTGATTAGAACCGATTAGGAAAAGTCATTTGACCAGGACACTTCCTCACTCCTACCTCCTGTGACCTCTGACCTCCCCTCCACACCCTCCTACCCCTCCACACCCTTCTAATCCTCCACACCCTTCTACTCCTCCACACCCTTCTACTCCTCCACACCCTTCTACTCCTCCACACCCTCCTACTCTTCCACACCCTCCTACTCTTCCACACCCTTCTACTCCTCCACATCCCCCTCACTAATCCTTACTCCCTCCCCCTCACTACCCTCTCCTTCTCCCATCACTACTCTCACACCCTCCACCTTTTTACCCCTCACTTCCTCCCACTCTACGTCCCCTCCCCCCCCTCACGACACCTCTTCTGCCCCCTCCCCTCACTACCCCCACCTCCCCCCTCACTACCCCCACCTCCCCCTCACTACCCCCACCTCCCCCCTCACTACCCCCACCTCCCCCCTCACTACCCCCACCTCCCCCCTCACTACCCCCCCCCCACGACCCAGTAACTCATTCCTGTATCATTATTCCTCGTCATGTAATTATACCGACCCAATAAATTTGCCTTTGCCTCTTTGCTTGGCTACGTTCCCAGTCTTGATTCATGTATGAGTTGTCCTCACCTCTCGTAGTTACATTATCTGTCTGTCTGTCTGTCTGTCTGTCTGTCTGTCTGTCTGTCTGTCACACCTTCCCAGAGAAAGGTCCTTTGGTGGTGACTGAAAACCGTTACTACATGGGCACCGTATTGGCCTGTGTACTGTACTATATGTGTACGTATAGCTGTCTCACACATCAACTAACCTAACCTAACCTAACCTAACCTAACCTAACCTATTCTATTCTATTCTATTTACCCGCTTTGTTTTTATACACATTATTTGCCCTCAACACTCAAGCGATCACCAGCCCTCAAACACTCAAGCGATCACCAGCACCTCAACACTCAAGCGATCGCCAGCACCTCAACACTCAAGCGATCACCAGCCCTCAACACTCAAGCGATCACCAGCACCTCAACACTCAAGCGATCACCAGCCCTCAACACCCAAGCGATCACCAGCACTTCAACACTCAAGCGATCACCAGCCCTCAACACTCAAGCGATCATCAGTCATAGTCCTATATCCTTAAGAGATTCGTAAGCTATATATTATACGCTTTTTTTGACCCCGTAAGGTAATACGAGAGAGCCTTGTTGTGATGGTTGAGTTCCTGTGTAATTTCGATACCGTCTTGGGCCTTCAGCGTAATGTAGAATCCTTAATTAAACCTCCGCCGTTGGATACGTTTTCACATCCTCCTCAATGCAGTTCAGTTCAGGTGGAAGAGAAAGGTGGGGAGGGGAGAGGGTGGGGAGGGGGTTTGGCATTTGCATATGTATCATCGAGAAACCAGACCATGTACCGTGCTATCTTCTTCAGATTTTCATACCCCACAGTGATGCATTATCCGCCCTCCCCGACTCCCGACCCTCACCTCCCCCCCCGAATCCCGATCACCCGACCCCCCGAGACTCCCGCCGACCCGACCGACGAAGAACTTTTTCCTCGCGGCGTTCATCTTCTCGTTCCGGCAAATTTGACGTTCACTCTACGCCCTGTGATGTGTTGGTGTGTGGTGCTGCATCCTGGAAATGTGATTGGAATTTGTCATTTTTCTGCTACATACGATAAATATTTGTATTCTTGTCGCCTTCGCACACCTGTAACCATACCAGTCTCCCAGAAGCACCGGTCTCCCACAAGCACCGGTCTCCCACAAGCACCAGTCACCCACAAGCACCGGTCTCCCACAAGCACCGGTCTCCCACAAGCACCGGTCTCCCACAAGCACCAATCTCCCACAAGCACCAATCTCCCACAAGCACCGGTCTCCCACAAGCACCGGTCTCCCACAAGCACCGGTCTCCCACAAGCACCAGTCTCCCAGAAGACCGGTCTCCCAGAAGACCGGTCTCCCACAAGCACTGGTCTCCCACAAGCACCAGTCTCCCACAAGCACCAGTCTCCCACAAGCACCGGTCTCCCACAAGCACCGGTCTCCCACAAGCACCGGTCTCCCACAAGCACCGGTCTCCCACAAGCACCGGTCTCACACAAGCACCAGTCTCCCAGAAACAGCGGTCTCCCCACAAGCACCAGTCTCCCACAAGCACCGGTCTCACACAAGCACCAGTCTCCCAGAAACACCGGTCTCCCCACAAGCACCGGTCTCCCCACAAGCACCGGTCTCCCACAAGCACCAATCTCCCACAAGCACCAGTCTCCCACAAGCACCGGTCTCACACAAGCACCAGTCTCCCAGAAACACCGGTCTCCCCACAAGCACCGGTCTCCCCACAAGCACCGGTCTCCCACAAGCACCAATCTCCCACAAGCACCGGTCTCCCCACAAGCACCGGTCTCCCCACAAGCACCGGTCTCCCACAAGCACCAATCTCCCACAAGCACCGGTCTCCCACAAGCACCGGTCTCCCACAAGCACCGGTCTCCCACATTTCTCCCAGCACGAGACAACTGGTGTTAATGTTAGCTGTGCTCCGCCTCTCTACTGCAGCCACAAGGACATCAAGCCTGGAACACCACCCTCTGTTTAACCCACCCTTCACCACCCACTGTTTGACCCAGCCTTCACCACCCACTGTTTGATCCAGCTTTTAACACCCACTGTTTGACTCACCCTTCACCGCCCACTGTTTGACCCACCCTTCACCCACCCACTGTTTTAATCCCCTTCCACCCTCCCTTCACCACCCACCCACTGTTTTAATCCACCTTCCACAACCGCCCTCCCCCACCTTACTCTCTCCAGCCCTCCCTCCAACCCACCCACCCACCCACCCACTGTTTAACCCACCTTCCACCCCCCCTCACCGCTAACTCTTAATCTCCCTCAACAACTTAGGATCATACTGGGAGGCTTTTTGTTTATGTCTGGTTAGTTATTATTGTACTCTTGTTCTTTTGTACTCTTGTGGTGCTTGTACTCTTGTGGGGTTTGTACTCTTGTGGCGTTTTTCGTACTCGTGTGATGTTATTTATGCACTCGTGTGGTGTATTTTGGTACTCTTCGGGTGTTACTTTGTACTCTTGTTCTTTTGTACTCATGTGGTGTCTGTACTCTTGTTTCTTTGTACTCTCCTGGTGTTCTTATGTACTCCTGTTCTGTTTGTACTCATTCTTATGTATTCTTGTGTTCTTTTGTTCTCTTGTGGTGTTCTTTTTGTTCACCTTATAGTTCACACTTTCACTTTTATTATATTTTCCTGGAAGTTTAGTTATAATCTCGACCATCATAACATCTGTCGTGTTCGATCTCACTTTCTCCTTTCTGTCTCTCATTTCTTACTCTCTCCTTTCTCACTCTCTCCTTTCTTACTCCCTCCTTTCTCACTCCCTCCTTTCTCACTCTCTCCTTGCTTACTCTCTCCTTTCTCACTCCCTCCTTTCTCACTCCCTCCTTTCTCACTCCCTCCTTGCATACTCTTTCTTTTCTCTCTCTCTCCTTTCTCTCTCTCTCCTTTCTCTCTCTCCTTTCTCACTCCCTCCTTTCTCACTCCCTCCTTTCTCACTCTCTCCTTTCTCACTCAACCTTGACATTGGGTTCTTTTGTGGTGTATATATACAGCAGAGAGAGAGAGAGAGAGAATACACACACACACACACACACACACCTTTCATTACTTTACTGTTAAAAAGAGCTTAGGTAGTGTGACTGCCTTTCAGAAATGGTGATATTTCAATTTTTTTTCTCTCTCTCTCTCTCTCTCTCTCTCTCTCTCTCTCTCTCTCTCTCTCTCTCTCTCTCTCTCTCTCTCCGTCCGTCCACCTGTCCGTCCGTCCACCTGTCCGTCCGTCTATATACGTATCTTTATTTTCGTTGGGGTACCTGGATACGTTTTCATCTCTGGGGCAAAACACAAATATCGATCCATTTTATCTGTAAACGTCTTACTTAACATGTAATCAGAGTCTTTGTTCTTTTTAAGGTCCACAACTAAAAGGTTAAGATCACACGATTGAAGAGTTAGTGTCTGGTTTATAATTATTGACTTGTTGATTTAAAGAAGGTGAATATAGTCCTAAAGTAATGCTCTTTTGTTTTTCACGCCAATACCTCTCATGACGTCATTACTATGGACTAGACAGCAGGATTTTATAGTCCCCCCCCCTCCCCAACACCTCTCATGACGTCATCGCTATATGGACTAAACGGCAGGAAAATACAGCTTACTCATGCACCACCTTCGCTGAGTCACTACTACAGGCAGGTGTTGGCCATGACAGTCAATCAGTGGAACTCTAAAGTCACCTTATTCATCTGTAATTACACCCGCAAGGTCATTCAAGGTCAAATTTAAGGTCATTTTTAAACCCCTCAGGATCATTCATGCCCTTTGAGGAGGATCATCTTTCAGTTCAAGTTACACGAATACACTTAATTAAGGGATCACCTGAAGATTAGACATCCCAGCTTAATTCACCTGGTGATTAAACATCCTGCCGTTACCTGGGATGGTTAGGTTTGGTTAGGTTAGGTTAGGTTTGGTTTGGTTTGGTTAGATTAGGTTTGGTTAGATTAGGTTAGGTTAGATTAGGTTTGGTTAGATTAGGTTAGGTTTGGTTACCATTAGGATTTAAATTATCGAGAAAAGAAAGAGACAAAAAAAGGGGGAAGGAAAGGGTGGATTGAGAGAGAAGAGAGAAAGGGGAGGGACTGGATGAGCGATAAAGAAGGAGAGAGAAAGGGCAGGGAGAGAAGAGAAAGGGTAAGGAAGAGAACGAGAGAGAGAACAGGGTGTCTAATCTTCACGTGACCCAATAATTAAAACAACCAAAGATCATATACGAATCCATTGGTCATCCTGCCTCTGACTCGTCTCTGGGGAGGCGAGAGGAAGGTGTACTGGTCTGACCATCACCAGATTTAGACATAATTTATCCAGATTTTATTCAGATAGGAAACAAATATTCACAGTAGGGGACGAGGAAGAGTAACCACCAGCCTATCATACAAGCCATTCAGCCATTCAGCCATACAGCCATTCAGCCATACAAGCCATATAGCCATACAAGCCATATAGCCATTCAGCCATACAGCCATTCAGCCATACAAGCCATTCAGCCATACAGCCATATAGCCATTCAGCCATACAAGCCATACAAGCCATATAGCCATTCAGCCATACAGCCATTCAGCCATACAAGCCATACAAGCCATACAGTCATTCAGCCATACAAGCCATTCAGCCATACAGCCATTCAGCCATACAGCCATACAAGCCATACAGCCATACAAGCCATACAAGCCATTCAGCCATACAGCCATACAAGCCATTCAGCCATAAAGCCATTCAGCCATACAGCCATACAGCCATTTAGCCATACAAGCCATTCAGCCATACAGCCATACAGCCATTCTCTACACTTGATGGGTTTTCCTCAACAGATACTAAATAAACAGTGAATTAATTTTGTTTTTTTACATTGTTTTTTTTCATTTACATTTTTATTCAGCGTCATGGGGGGTTGAAAAAAAGATAAAAATAAATACCGTTGTTTTAAGGATGTAAATGTCGTTTTGATCTGTAAATGCTCTAGTGTTCGTCTGTTAATTTGTGACCTTTGACCTCCCCCTGTGTCGCCCATCCCTGTTTTACACTGTACCATTGTGTTAACCCTCAGGCAGTTTTCATAAGGGGGTATTATTGTCACCATGTGTGTCTGTCTGTCTGTCTCTGTGGCTGTGTGCGTATGTTTGTCTATCTTCGGTGTGTGTGTGTGTGTGTGTGTGTGTGTGTGTGTGTGTGTGGAAGCTGTCCAGTATCTCGTCAACATAAGTTTTAAAGTAGTGGAGAAATTGATTTACAACTTGAGATAATCATTCATATTACTCAGAGACGCAAATGTGCTTCTTCTTTCTTAGGGGGTCATGGGGTCAAAGTCCGGGTCACGGGGTCAATATCGAGGTCAGTGGGTAAAAGTCAGGGGTCATGGGGTCAAAGTCTAGGTCACGGATTCAACATTGAGGTCATGGATTCAAGATCGTGGTCACGGATTCAAGGTCAGGGGTCACGGGGTCAAGTTCGGGGTCACTGTAGCCTTAAAGTAATCGTGGAATCTTTAGTGATGGCCTCTGCTATTTTAATGACAATGTTTTTAATGCGTATCTTGATTATCGTCATCGTTAAGTGATATTGTTTGACTTAATATAATTAGGTTAGGTTAGGTGACTTTTTTTGATTTCGTATACTTAGACCGTGGAACTGGTTATTATACTCTCTCTCTCTCTCTCTCTCTCTCTCTCTCTCTCTCTCTCTCTCTCTCTCTCTCTCTCTCTCTTATTTCACTCTTTATCTTCACTCTCATTCTTTCCCACTTTTTCTCTCATTCACTTTCTTTAACTTGCTTGATCTCACTATCTTTATTCTTTCTCATTCCTTACTCCTTCTCTTTATTCACTCTTTTAACGCTCTTACTATTCACTCTCACTTTCTACACTTTCTCTTCACTCACTTTCTTCACTTTTTTCCCTTCACTCTCTACTGACTCACTCTCTACACTCACTTTCTTCATGCACTTCAAGCATTTCTTTACGCTTCTCTCACTTCCTTCACTCTCTACACTCACTTCCTTCCCTCTCTACACTCTCTTCCTTCACTCTCTACACTCACTTTCTTCCCTCTCTACACTCACTTTCTTCCCTCTCTACACTCTCTTCCTTCACTCTCTACACTCACTTTCTTCCCTCTCTACACTCACTTCCTTCCCTCTCTACACTCACTTCCTTCCCTCTCTACCTACTCACTTCCTTCACCTCTCTACATACTCACTTCCTTCCCTCTCTACACTCACTTCCTTCCCTCTCTACACTCACTTCCTTCCCTCTCTACACTCACTTCCTTCCCTCTCTACACTCACTTCCTTCCCTCTCTACACTCACTTCCTTCCCTCTCTACACTCACTTCCTTCCCTCTCTACACTCACTTCCTTCCCTCTCTACACTCACTTCCTTCCCTCTCTACATTCACTTCCTTCCCTCTCTACATTCACTTCCTTCCCTCTCTACACTCACTTCCTTCCCTCTCTACACTCACTTCCTTCCCTCTTTACACTCACTTCCTTCACTCTCTACATACTCACTTCCTTCATTCTCTACATACTCACTTCCTTCCCTCTCTACATACTCACTTCCTTCCCTCTCTACACTCACTTCCTTCCCTCTCTACACTCACTGCCTTCACTCTCTACATACTCACTTCCTTCACTCTCTACATACTCACTTCCTTCACTCTCTACATACTCACTTCCTTCACTCTCTACATACTCACTTCCTTCCCTCTCTACACTCACTTCCTTCCCTCTCTACACTCACTTCCTTCCCTCTCTACACTCACTTCCTTCCCTCTCTACACTCACTTCCTTCACTCTCTACATTCACTCACTTCCTTCCTTCTCTACATACTCACTTCCTTCCCTCTCTACACTCACTTCCTTCCCTCTCGACATACTCACTTCCTTCACTCTCTACATACTCACTTCCTTCCCTCTCTACATACTCACTTCCTTCCCTCTCTACATACTCACTTCCTTCCCTCTCT
Organism: Homarus gammarus; assembly: GCA_958450375.1. Lineage (NCBI taxonomy): Eukaryota > Metazoa > Arthropoda > Malacostraca > Decapoda > Nephropidae > Homarus > Homarus gammarus. The sequence goes on along the minus strand of CAUDMG010003307.1, from coordinate 303,250 downwards.
ACACTCACTTCCTTCCCTCTCTACACTCACTTCCTTCCCTCTCTACACTCACTTCCTTCCCTCTCTACATACTCACTTCCTTCCCTCTCTACACTCACTTCCTTCCCTCTCTACATACTCACTTCCTTCACTCTCTACATACTCACTTCCTTCCCTCTCTACACTCACTTCCTTCCCTCTCTACACTCACTTCCTTCCCTCTCTACACTCACTTCCTTCACTCTCTACATTCACTCACTTCCTTCCCTCTCTACATACTCACTTCCTTCCCTCTCTACACTCACTTCCTTCCCTCTCTACACTCACTTCCTTCCCTCTCTACATACTCACTTCCTTCACTCTCTACATACTCACTTCCTTCCCTCTCTACACTCACTTCCTTCCCTCTCTACACTCACTTCCTTCCCTCTCTACACTCACTTCCTTCCCTCTCTACACTCACTTCCTTCCCTCTCTACTCACTTCCTTCCCTCTCTACACTCACTTCCTTCCCTCTCTACACTCATTTCCTTCCCTCTCTACATACTCACTTCCTTCCCTCTCTACACTCACTTCCTTCCCTCTCTACACTCACTTCCTTCCCTCTCTACACTCACTTCCTTCCCTCTCTACATACTCACTTCCTTCCCTCTCTACACTCACTTCCTTCCCTCTCTACACTCACTTCCTTCCCTCTCTACATACTCACTTCCTTCCCTCTCTACACTCACTTCCTTCCCTCTCTACACTCACTTCCTTCCCTCTCTACATACTCACTTCCTTCCCTCTCTACACTCACTTCCTTCCCTCTCTACATACTCACTTCCTTCCCTCTCTACACTCACTTCCTTCCCTCTCTACATACTCACTTCCTTCCCTCTCTACACTCACTTCCTTCCCTCTCTACACTCTCTTCCTTCCCTCTCTACACTCACTTCCTTCCCTCTCTACACGCTCTTCCTTCCCTCTCCACACTCACTTCCTTCCCTCTCCACACTCACTTCCTTCCCTCTCCACACTCACTTCCTTCCCTCTCTACACTCTCTTCCTTCCCTCTCTACACTCACTTCCTTCCCTCTCTACACTCTCTTCCTTCCCTCTCCACACTCACTTCCTTCCCTCTCCACACTCACTTCCTTCCCTCTCTACACTCACTTTCTTCCCTCTCTACACTCACTTTCTTCCCTCTCTACACTCACTTCCTTCCCTCTCTACACTCACTTCCTTCCCTCTCTACACTCACTTCCTTCCCTCTCTACACTCATTGTCTTCACACTTCTCTCATTTCTTCATATTTTTTCACTCGGAAATGAAAACTTCCACGTCTCATATTCAATGAAATTTACTTAATTTCTTCAATTGTCTCCCTCCTTCCGCTGGGTCTTGTCTTGTCTTGTCTTTTCTTATCTTGCCTTGTCTTTAGTGTCTTGTCTTGTCTTTGCTGTCTTGTATTGTCTTCCCGGCCTTGTATTGTCTTCCCGGCCTTGTCTTGCCTTCCCCGTCTTGTCTTGTCTTCTCCGCCTTGTCTTGTCTTCCCCGCCTTGTCTTGTCTTCCCCGCCTCGTCTTGCCTTCCCCGCCTCGTCTTGCCTTCCCCGCCTCGTCTTGTCTTCCCCGCCTTGTCTTGTCTTCCCCGCCTTGTCTTGTCTTCCCCGCCTCGTCTTGTCTTCCCCGCCTTGTCTTGTCTTCCCCGCCTCGTCTTGTCTTCCTCGTCTTGTCTTCCCCGCCTCGTCTTGCCTTCCCCGCCTTGTCTTGTCTTCCCCGCCTCGTCTTGTCTTCCCCGCCTCGTCTTGTCTTCCCCGCCTCGTCTTGTCTTCCTCGTCTTGTCATGTCTTCCTCGTCTTGCCTTCCCCACCTCGTCTTGTCTTCCCCGCCTCGTCTTGTCTTCCCCGCCTTGTCTTGTCTTCCCCGCCTTGTCTTGTCTTCCCCGCCTTGTCTTGTTTTCCCCGCCTTGTCTTGCTCTCTTTGTCTTCCTCGCCTTGTCTTGCCCGCCTTGTCTTGCCCGCCTTGTCTTGCCCGCCCGTCTTGTCTTCCCCGTCTTGTCTTCCCCGTCTTGTCTTGCCTTGGCTTGCCCACCTTGTCTTGCCCGCCTCGTCTTCCCCTCCTCGTCTTCCCCGCCTGGTCTTCCCCGCTTCGTCTTGCCCGTCTTGTCTTCCCCGTCTTGTCTTGCCTTGTCTTCCCCGTCTTGTCTTGCCTTGTCTTCCCCGTCTTGTCTTGCCTTGTCTTCCCCGTCTTGTCTTGCCTTGTCTTCCCCGCCTTGTCTTGCCCGCCTCCTCTTGCCCGCCTCCTCTTCCCCGCCTCCTCTTCCCCGCCTCGTCTTGTCTTTGCGTCAATCCTCTTTCTTTCCTTGTTTTAATTTCACTTACTTTCATCTACGTCTCTAAGTTTTCTTTTGTCACTTCCTCTCCTCCTCTTCGTCTTTCCCTCCATTGTTTATCATCTCGTCTCATATTATTTTCATCTATTTATGTAGCCAACTTTTATCCCATCTCCTTCATCCACCCTTTTATCTTATTTTTTTTTAATGTGTCGTACCATCACTTCCTTCCTGCCTCTCCTCTCCTCACTTTCCTTCCTTCCTTTCCTCCCCTTCCTTCTTTCATTTCCTTCCCCCTTCTTCCCTTTCCTTTCCTCCCCTGCCTTCCTTCATTTCTTATTCCTTCTTTCATTCCTTCCTCTCCGTCCTTTCTGCATTTCCTCTCCTTCTTTCCTTTCAGGTTCATATTTCCTTCATTTTCCCTTTCTATGTTTCTCCTTTACCTTCCCTCCATACACACCTCAGAGCCTTCCTTCCCTATCCCCCCCACCTATCCTCCCCCGTCCCTCCCCTCCCTACCCCCCGTACCTCCCCTCCCTACCCCTCCCCCGTCCCTCCCCTCCTTACCCTCCCTCCACCCTCCCCTGTGTTTTCAGGTTATATAATATACTTTTGTTTATATTTTTTATGGAGTCTTTTGTTATCTTCCTACTACTTATTGCTACTTTTTATCAGCTTACCTATTGTTACTTTTTTCTTCTTATCATCCCACACACTGCTCCTCTCATCCCACACACTGCTCCTCTCATCCCACACACTGCTCCTCTCATCCCACACACTGCTCCTCTCATCCCACACACTGCTCCTCTCATCCCACACACTGCTCCTCTTGTCATCCCACACACTGCTCCTCTCATCCCACACACTGCTCCTCTCACCTTAAAGTATGTGCTTTATGTTCCATTTCTAATTATTTAAATGTTCTACCATACAGACAATTTTTTCCTCCCTTACCTCTTCTCTCCCTCCCTCACCTCTTTTCTCTCTCTATCACCTCTTCTCTCCCTCCCTCACCTCTTCTCTCCCTCCCTCACCTCTTCTCTCCCTCCCTCACCTCTTCTCTCCCTCCCTCACCTCTTCTCTCCCTCCCTCTTCTCTTCTCTCCCTCCCTCACCTCTTCTCTCCCTCCCTCACCTCTTCTCTCCCTCCCTCACCTCTTCTCTCCCTCCCTCTTCTCTTCTCTCCCTCCCTCACCTCTTCTCTCCCTCCCTCACCTCTTCTCTCCCTCTCTCACCTCTTCTCTCCCTCCCTCACCTCTTCTTTCCCTCCCTCACCTCTTCTTTCCCTCCCTCACCTCTTCTCTCCCTCCCTCACCTCTTCTCTCCCTCTCTCACCTCTTCTCTCCCTCCCTCACCTCTTCTTTCCCTCCCTCACCTCTTCTCTCCCTCCCTCACCTCTTCTCTCCCTCCCTCACCTCTTCTTTCCCTCCCTCACCTCTTCTTTCCCTCCCTCTTCTCTCCCTCCCTCACCTCTTCTCTCCCTCCCTCTTCTCTTCTCTCCCTCCCTCACCTCTTCTCTCCCTCCCTCACCTCTTCTCTCCCTCATCTCTTCTCTCCCTCCCTCACCTCTTCTCTCCCTCCCTCACCTCTTCTCTCCCTCATCTCTTCTCTCCCTCCCTCACCTCTTCTCTCCCTCCCTCACCTCTTCTCTCCCTCTATCACCTCTTCTCTCCCTCTATCACCTCTTCTCTCCCTCCCTCACCTCTTCTCTCCCTCCCTCACCTCTGCTCTCCCTCTCTCACCTCTTCTCTCCCTCCCTCACCTCTTCTCTCCCTCCCTCACCTCTTCTCTCCCTCCCTCACCTCTTCTCTCCCTCCCTCACCTCTTCTCTCCCTCCCTCACCTCTTCTCTCCCTCCCTCACCTCTTCTCTCCCTCCCTCACCTCTTCTCTCCCTCCCTCACCTCTTCTCTCCCTCCCTCACCTCTTCTCTCCTCATCTCATAGACTCTCACCTGTTCAACATTTTGCGTCTCATTGTTCAAGTTATTGTTATGTGTTCTTCTATGACCTCCCCTCCCCTCCCCACACCCCACCCCCTTCCACCTGTGTACGAAGCCTCCAGGTAATCTCATTATCTTGTTTATCGGTCCATGTTACACAGGCTCTCCCCCTCCCTCCCTGCCAGCCTGTGTTTCATGTTGTTGTCCAGCCCGTAACATACCTCCAAGCTCCGTTCATCCGAGCCATCATGCATAGGTATCATCCAATTTGTCGTTGGCATAAAGAACAACAAAGAGTGGTGTGTAATATCCATAAGCAATTCACCAGACGAAAGATAATAGGTTATTGTCTTTTTCATTTCACTCCCGGGTCGTTTCTCTCTCTCTCTCTCTCTCTCTCTCTCTCTCTCTCTCTCTCTCTCTCTCTCTCTCGTCTCCATTATTACCTCCCAAGTTGCCTCCATCACGAGGTAATTCCCTCCCTCCCTAAAAAAAAAAAATATATCGTTGAGTCTTGTCATAACAGTCAACTCGTCAACCACGGGGTCATAATACACAATAAACCTTTAGTTATATCCAGTAAATCCTACACTTAAGAATGAACGAGTTTAACAAATTGACAGCGTGAGAAACATGGTGTGTGTGTGTGTGTGTGTGTGTGTGTGTGTGTGTGTGTGTGTGTGTGTGTGTGTTCCCCCCACTGTGCACTAACACACACCATACATCTTCCTCCTAGGACCTCCTGCGTGTAGTTGGTCCTGACCCTATTGTTCAATTACCATCCCAGTGTTTTTCTTCCTCACCTCCACCTTAGACCCCCCCCCCCCACCCACCCACACACACACACACCATTACCACTCTAACAAAACAACACTTCTTAGTCACATCATTTACATTATTTATCAGGACACTCATACGTCACAAATTTAATACATTGTAGATTTTTATACAGCAACAAAACCTATAAACATTATACTATAAAACAAAAATGCACCTTACAAAACTCTTGTGTCCATCACCGCGTCATTAAGCAAAAGTACCACTCGGGTATTATTTTCAAAAAGTAACCCCTTAATTTTTATCGCTCTAGTTTTCTATTTGGTCTTCCCCTCCGCCTCTACCTGTTTGCTCACTACCCACGGTATAGTAATATTTTGTCCATCTTCGTTGCCAGTGAATTTAGAATGAGGTCTTCCATAATTTGACGGTACGGGGAGGGGAGAGGGAGAGAGGGGGTTATATTCAACACAGCCTCACCGACCATACCAAAATACTCTGGGGTAATACACCATTGTAGTATTTTCTGTATTTTTTGTTTTATTTACTTTTTATTACTTCTGATTGACACTGGCTACAGGGGTTCAGAAGGACGCCGTGGCCAAGGCTCTAGGGCGACACCTTATGTATATGTCTTATGTATACATTCATAAATCCACATGTTTATATTCATGTATACTTATGAAGGTGTTGCGTGTGCGTGAAGGTGCTGAGAAATATTTAATTTCCTGTACCTTGAAGTTTATTCAAAGGAAAATGTAAAGAGAAATCTATTGTGTATGTAATTAAGTCTGTATGTATATTAATGTGTCTGTGTGTGTTAATGTCTGTCTCTGTGTGTTAATGTCTGTATGTGTGTGTTAATGTCTGTGTGTGTGTTAATGTCTGTCTGTGTGTGTTAATGTCTGTCTGTGTGTGTGTTAATGTCTGTCTCTGTGTGTTAATGTCTGTCTGTGTGTGTTAATGTCTGTCTGTGTGTGTTAATCCGTACATGCATGAGTGTACGCGTCTCCAACTGTGTGAGTGTGTTTATTATATATATTTGAAAGGAAGGACACGCACACACACACACACTCCCCTAACCTCCACCATAACCCAATTTCCAGCCCTTGTACACGGCTCTCCCAACCATACTCACCCATTGCCCTCTCCTGTCGGCCAGCCTCGTGTCTCCCTCTAGGCATCACAACATCACGCTCCACTCTATCGCCAGGACACATAAATACCGCAGTACCGCCTCTCTCTCGTTTTCTCTGTCTGTCTGTCTTCTTATTTCTCTCTATCTGTCTCTTATGTCCTTTCTAATCGACAGGTCAGTTTGGCTGCTGTCTGTCGTGGCGGGGGTTTCCGTCTGGATGTTAGTTTCACCGCTGCTTCCTTCCCGCTGTCGTGGATTCCGTCGATCGCGTCGTGTTTCTCGGTGTTGACGTGTCGCAGCGGCCGGCGTCGTTGACTGAGGGGGTCACCGGGTTTAATCTTCCGTCGTTTCGGAGTCTGGTCGTCGCTCCCTCTGTCGTCGTTGTCGTTGCTTATCGTTGTCCGTCAGAGCCTCGTGACACTAACGACGTCCATTCAGAGACAGTAGGCGAGGAGGGTTCCAGCTGCGTGTTGCCTCGCTGCTGTCTGTCGTGATTGTCTCGTGGGATGCTGTCTGTGAGGGTGAGTGAGTGAGTGTGTGTGTGTGTCAGCCAGCCAGCCGTCACTGTCCACTCCCCCTCCCCAGGGTGATGGCACATACAAAACTTTTCCCTTTTGTATTGATTTATGGATTGACGAGAATCTTTACTGTCTCTTCCAACCATTTAATGTTGAGTTAAGTTGTTTCAATTTACTTTTATGGGTTTTGTAAGTATCGCCTCTGGCTATTTAATGTTTTTATGAGCGTTTAAGTTGTATCCCCAGTGGTTTACGATCCTCCTGGAGTGTGGGTTTACGCAGCCTCGATCATTTACAGGTCAATCAATCTCCTTTTTATTTATTATTTCTTTCTGTATTAAGTTCTCAACGCGGAGGCATCTGAACTAAATTCCCGACAGTCTATTTCCTCCTTGCATCGCATGTTGCATCTTGATGGTGGCAATAACAGTGCAGGCGCCTCCAGCTGCTTAATATTCAACTAGTCTATAAAATAACTGCGCGTGTTTCCTGCCAGTATAATGTAACCAGTTTTATGCCTCTTTCATACTTCACACTCTAATAACTTTTCTTCTCATGCTTCTTCAACTTGTATATTTGCATTACTGATTATTTTTCTTCCTCTCTTATGTTGCTTACGTATTTTTCATCTTTGCTGATGTTCTTTATCTAATAAAACTCGAATGCATAAAGTTTGTCTTTCAGAAAAAAATTCTTAAAAGTTAATGCATCATGGAATCATTAAATTATTTATGTAGAAATTATTTTAAGTCGAGCACTACAGAACAATCTTATTTTATAAAGTTTTGTGTACGTCCCTCGGAGCACAATAGTCCATAACGTAATGTAGCTTCCGGAAGTGCAAGAACCAAACTTTGAAAAAGCTGGAGGGAAACTGACGTGAGGGGGAAATTGAGACCTCACGCACGCACCCAGAGAGAAGTTATCGTACCCTAGCGTCCTTGGTCTCGCTGCCTGGCGCACGATACGTTTTAATGGGGCTCAATGAATACCACAGCGAGGAGTCATTGGCCGGCCTTGGCAGACGAGTTACGTATTATTGATTTTTTCTCCACGAGGCAGCAATCAATAAGATAATACGACCAGAGAGTGAGATGAATGGTAGCTTGGGGAGATCGATGGCCCGGTGTACAAGAATCACTTGGGATAGCAATAGACCTTACAAACTGCCCGCGCTAAACGTTCTAATTGTCGGGATCCGAATGTGTCGTCCATTATACTTGACAAGGATTTATTCAATCCCACCAGAGTGAATCACCAATAGCAATTTATTAGAAACTTCGACCGCGTCTTGCGTTAGCTTTCGTGTTACGACGTTGTTTGTGGTGCGCTAAAACTTATTACGTTTTATAATATATATATATATATATATATATATATATATATATATATATATATATATATATATATATATATATAAAATCACGATTGAGAGTTAATTGGCCAATTAAGGCTTAATCCATAATGTTTTCTTGCCAAATAGCAATAATATTTTTGTTATAACCACGGAAATTAGTGGTTGTGGTAGACTTTATGTAAGGCGTCCCTTACTGTTATCACCTTACTGAACTTAACCAACTTCAGGTTAGGTTAGCTGAGTTAGTATTGATAGTGCCCATCTGTAGTTAAGTCGTTTGATATACGTAACTTGTTGTAGGTGGTGTTCATCACTTCAAGTTTCCGTAAAAATTAAGAGTTCATTGAAATTATTGCTATTGCTATTTATTTTTCTTTTATCCCGTTTCCCTTCTGCTGACGGTGGACAAAGTAACAAATATCTCCCATTAGTAGCATTCATTCCTTGTGTCTTCTGCAACAACCTCATCACCCACACCACCCACCCACCCACCCGCACCACCACCCACCACCTCCGTTCCTACACCCTACCTCACGCACACACACACACACACTTGCTTGTGATAGACCATCTTGTCTTATGATGACATCTTGTGGTCTATCGGTGAGTCCTTTGATGACTGTTGAATCCTATCCTTGATGCACACACACACACACATATTAGGGACTGACATACGTGGTCCGGGTTATAGAGGGAGGGGAAGGGGTGGAGGAGCAGCTCTACGTGTGTCTCCTCTCATGTCCTCCTTCATGGCAGCGTGATCATCATCATTATCATCATCATCATCATCATTATCATCGTTGCCATCACCATCATTATCATCACTATTATCATCATTTCATCATCACCACAACAACCATCATCGCCACCAATACCACCATCAATCATCGTTACAATCATTATCGTCACCATCACCATTATCAGCATTTCATCATCATTACCACCACCACTCACCACCACCACTCACCACCACCACCACCCACTCACCACCACTACAGGATAAATTTAACCCTTCCATTCAGAATTTCGCTCTCATGGTCTTTAAATATTCAAAATTTTGCATTTAATAAAAAAATAGTAAATAAATAAATAAACACAAATTTCGGGAGTGACCACGAGGGGATGTATGTGCTCACTGCCTGGTAACAAAACATGACTGTGTTTGTCCACAAATATTAAATACTATTCAATTTCCCAGAGTAAAGAAAACTGTTCATATCATGTGTTGTTTTACCTCTCAGTGTTATATCATTGTCCACTTTTTTAATATAATTCTTTATTGTTGTTTTTTTTGTCATTGTGTATTTTAATGTTGTTGTACTGGTGTTACTATTGTTGGTATTATTATTATTATTATTATTATTATTATTATTGTTATTATTATTATTATTATTATTTATATTATAATTTTACTATTATTATTATTATTTATTATCATTGTCAAATAATAGATTCTAGTAGAGTATTATACAGCATAAGACTCACTAATGTACCCGGGAAGGGGGGGGGGGGCAGTATTCTACCTCCAGTCATAAAACTACTAGTGACGGTAGACTATTTCACTATCCAAGGTGTGAGGCGATGTAGCCGGAAGCCTTTTTCGTGCACGCGGTCGGTCTTGCTGTTCCATTAGTTTGAAAAGGTTGGTAGTGATGCAGCCCTGGTTGGTGAAGCCTCTCCCAGAATAATAAAAAAAAAGTTTAAAATGGGTAGTGGGCTGTCGATAGGTTGGTTAAACGGTTAGTTAGTAAGTTAGTGAGCGAGCCAGGTTGTGTGAGATACGGTTTTTTGTTATGTAGCGTTGTGTTGAAAGAGCCCAATAGAATAAACTGTGCAGGTGTTGGGGGTGGGGCGGTTATACTGACAATACTGGCTGATGGATAATATGTTCACTGAGGTGTATGTTATTGATTACTCGGTGTTGAAATATGAGAGTCACCGAGGGAGGGAGGGCGATGCACCCACACTGTTGTAGAGCCACGTAGTGTGACAGATAACGCATTACTTGGCCTTCACATTCTCGACGCATCCCTATGAATCGCTTTGAGTTGCTGAGTTTCCTTGGTGATGGTGGTCGCAGGTGTGATTGATCAGTGCCAAGGCTCTCACTTGTTTCTGAGCAATAGGACATGACTGGTACATTACGTCATTTGTTTGTCACTCACACGGGCTATGTAGTCATGACAGACAGCCACAGATGCGCGAGACACACACCCACCCGTGATTTCAACAACCGTAGAGCATTTTTTTTTTACGATAAGAGGTGTGTAAATTCATATGGTTTGGTAGTTTTCAATGTAATGTCCCGTCACTGGTCTAAGTGTTGTACTTGAATGGTTGATATGAACATCACCAGATGATTCAGCTCAGATGACACGCGGTAGATATACGGCCCCGTGTTGTCTGTGTGTCAGCATAGTTTGTCACTTGAAGTAGATTCCTCTCTTGTTCTAGCGAGGAAATTTTCAGAGAGAACGACCCAGCGGGCACCTGACGATCACGGTGTGTTGACAGCAGAAATGCAACATTTATTCAGCATATTTTTCACAGCAGTGAGGCGGGTGAGTGGACGACGTTGTTTACTGTCCAGGTGTTGTCAGAGACAACTCAACGTCTGTACGTCCACCTTTAACCGACACACCGGTATTAACGTATTTAATTTTGACAAATGGTTATAACTAATTTAGAGATTTAAAGCTGTTCTGTGTATATATATTCGTAGCGCTACAACGTGATGCCGTTATTTGTCTCTCATTTATGGCCAACACTGCCAGAGATGAGTGGTCAAAATGTACACTCAAGAAACTATCTCTTCTTGCGGGGGGGGGGGGGGGGCGATGAATTTCAGAATGAACGCTGTGACTCCTGTTGTCTCTGTGGGGTTGTCAAAATTCTTCGTACGGTGTCACTTTTTCAGCACAATTTTGTATAGATATTTTTTTTAGTGACTGTACGCGGGGATTTCATCCGAAATCCACTATATAAATATTTAATTCCTTGAAGCATGTCATAACTTCACACTATTTTTCGTTTTCGCCCCTCTGCTGCCGTTAATCACATGTAAGGCAATTGTTGCCATTTTTCGTTTTCGCCCCTCTGCTGCCGTTAATCACATGTAAAGCAATTGTTACTTTAATAACTGTTACAACATTAAAATATTCCCCGCTACATCGATGAACAAACAGCACATATACTTTAAAACTGACAAGGAAAAAAAGTAGCATTTTACGTTGGTGGAAGCTGATAGTTGAGACATGGAAAAATACCATTCAGTCCATGTTCATCCTCAGTTCTATGTTAGAAATTGATGTTTTCATTATTTTTATTGTTGTTCGTCCGATGTACACACACCAACCCATTCCATGTATGTATATATTTTATGACATTTGCGAATACATTTATCGTGTGGTAAAAATATTCCATCTAGACAGCTTAAATATGGAACATGGAGTACCTGCTGTATAAGTATAAAGAGTAATGCCTTTTATATAAATAAAGAATAATGCCTTTTATATTAGTGAAGAGTAATGCCTTCTATGTAAGTAAAGAGTAATGCCTTCTATGTAAGTAAAGAGTAATGCCTTCTATATAAATAAACAGTAATGCCTGCTGTATAAGTAAAGAGTAATGCCTTCTATGTAAGTTAAGAGTAATGCCTTCTATATAGGTAAACAGTAATGCCTTCTATATAGGTAAACAGTAATGCCTTCCATATAAGTAAACAGTAATGCCTTCTATATAAGTAAAGAGTAATGCCTTGTATGTAAGTAAAGAGTAATGCCTTCTATGTAAGTAAACAGTAATGCCTTCTATATAAGTAAAGAGTAATGCCTTCTATGTAAGTAAAGAGTAATGCCTTCTATGTAAGTAAACAGTAATGCCTTCTATATAAGTAAAGAGTAATGCCTTCTATATAAATAAACAGTAATTCCTTCTATATAAGTAAAGAGTAATGCCTTGTATGGAAGTAAAGAGTAATGCCTTCTATATAAGTAAAGAGTAATGCCTTCTATGGAAGTAAAGAGTAATGCCTTCTATATAAGTAAAGAGTAATGCCTTCTATGGAAGTAAAGAGTAATGCCTTCTATATAAGTAAAGAGTAATGCCTTCTATATAAGTAAAGAGTAATGCCTTCTATGTAAGTAAAGAGTAATGCCTTCTATGTAAGTAAACAGTGATGCCTTCAATATTCTGTAAGTATAAACATTAATGCCTTCTATATAAGTAAACAGTAATGCCTTCAGTATAAGTCAAAATTTATACATGAAACTGAAAGACAAACACGATAGTAGTAGGAACGCCAGTGAGGACTAGAGAGGAGGACACTGCTTCAGGATGAGGGAGATTAAGGTTACTCTATGTGGGAGGACAATGGTTGAGGGACAGAGAGACTCACAAAGAAGTGTTAGTAATGGTAGAGAGGCAGTCAGTAAAGTAAGGTTTATGCTACAGTCACGTATACTCTATCTTAGAAGGGAAATATTACAGTTAAAGGAGAGTGTCGTAGTACATGGATTATTGTCACTGTGGAGTTTAAAGGAGCACATTAATGGCAAATAGTTCGTTCTTAGTATGTTTGTCCATGATAAAAAAAGAATTGTCCTCGGCTGAAATTCCTTTAAATGTAGTGGTGTGGTGGCTCAGTATCTAGGCACCGATAGCTCTTAACCAGTAACTGTGTCTGTGTGTGATTTTATTGTCTTTAGATTGTGGAAAAAATTGACAAAGGTGTTACACGAATTCAATTTGGAAGGGAAGAAGGTGTCTGATGGGTAAATGATGTAAATATAATGTGATCGATCATCTCGTTCCAAATCTTGCCGCGTGGCTGTGAAACCTCAGGGTGTTAAAGAGTATAGTGAAACAGATGGACAGTTTGAGAAGGTGGGTGTGGGTGGGTGTGGGTGTGGGTGGGTGTGTGTGGGTGTGGGTGGGTGGGTGGGGAACTGGCTGAGTGTGGAATGGAGACGTAGGAAGAATGTATGGGATCAAAGAGTCTCTAGGGAGTCCAGGAGGTGAAGAGAACCCTCAGATGGTATGGGCGTGTTGGGCACATGACAGATGAGATATTGGTTGGAAAGATTTACGACAACTCTGTTGAAGGCAAGGGAAGGGGGAGGAAGATTGAGTAAGAAAAAGAGGGAGGGATATTATGGGTGATATCAATGAGGTCTTGAGCTGTCTAGTTTAATTTATAATTGTGGTTAGTGATTAATGGGAGTTGTGTCCTGTGTGATGATGAAACATTACCGCACCTGATAATTTAATTTGGCGTCCTCAGTGAACCGATATGAAACAACGTGAAGGAATATAGTTTACTCATATTTCCTCGCTGTAGACAGTTTCAGGATATGTGGAAGTATGTAGGGGTATTTCTATGTGTCTTAAAACTATGTGTGTCATGTTCCACGCTTTCCCTTTTCAATAGATAGTTCCAGTCAGTGTTCAGACGAGTTACATTGAATAGGACCACCAGCACGCCCCCTCCAACAGCATGAGGGCATCAGGGGGAGGACCCGTGACTTTTCTGCTGATATTCCATTTTGCAGAACCTCAGGCTACCAAAACTCATTTCTAACCCGGACTAGCATTCTGTGTAACTCCCTGCCACAGTTGTGTTTTCCCTGTGTCATATAACTTCCATCAGATCAAAAATATTTTACTTCAAATGTCTTCAGTCTTTGGCAAGAGAACGCCTCGGTGAATAGATTTGATAACAACATTGTCTGTTGTTCCCCAGAGCTTTTAACATTAGAAAAAAGAAATAATAATCTTATACGCTGTTTCACACTCATCTCTCTGTTAGATCTCCCTTGATCCACCTCCGCACTTAAACAAATGTTAAGTGAATATACTACACAGGCACTGAGAAACAAAAGTATAAATATAACTTAAGCCACAAGAGTGTAACACAGACTCATAAAAAGTTACCACACTACCAGCCTGGATTTTCCTGTCTCGTGACTCGTGGAGCTGCGTTTTGTTCCTATCAGGGCGAGTGTTGTCGTGCTGGCTCTCTACACTACTCAAACCTGTTAACTTTATATTGTTACACGAAGCTCAACTTCTACTACAAAAAGGCGAAAACAAAAACAAATTCTTTATACCATTGCTTCTGTGTTAACGTGTATAAGGAAGTACTATACACATGTTGTACTTATAGCCTCCTCTTCCTCCCTGTACCTATATACTCCAAACGTAACAGAAATTGCCCTCGGCGGACTTTCTGTATATACCCTGGAAATAACGTGAGATCATGTTGTAGTAAGTGTGAAAATAAAACAATTTTCTCAGTGTAGAACGTGAAGTCGAAGAATTTTACTCGACGGAATGTCACTCGTGTTTTATTATTGGAGGTGGACAGTAAAATATACTGTTCGTCTTCATTTTGTGGTATGATGAATATATAATTAATCTGAGATACTGGATTAATAAGAGTGTTTGAAGCCATGTATTCATCAGTTTTGTTGAGGCAGGTCAAGAAGAAGTTTGCGTTGTTTTAATTATATAATATTATATCTGGGCATTGTTTTTGATCACCCTGTAATTTTTTTTTTTTTTTTTTTTTTAATTCTATGAAAGAGGTACGGAGTCTTTGGGTGTTAGTATAAGATAAAAAAAATTACCCTACTGTACTGATATATTGAACGGACTTTACACATATATTGTTTGTATATGGAAGTCCGTGTGCTATATGGACTGATGATATACTGTATATAGAAGTTAAGTAATTGACATACCAGTTTATTAGAATTAATTTATTACTTCAAACGACAGGAACCCATACTAACATTATCAAGGGATTATTACATCCACAAAGAGTTGGTCCCACACACAGCCATTATATCTTTGAGTGTGTTGACTTAGTATTTGGTTTGTGAGAGGTAATGCTAATGGACGATGAGTATAGGTGAGGATTATTTGACGTGTTTTGATAATTTTTTCATTTATGGCAAGTTAATATCTTACTTTTTTATGGGAATTTATTGGGTGGTAGCAGATTTTTTTCAAGATATTACGTAAACGATGAAGAGATAATGATAGTGTGGTGCGGTCTATACACTATGAGCTGCTTGGCTGGTGGGTGTTGTGAGGGTTGAGGAGACGTAATCCATATCTGGGGAAGTTGAGACAGACACCAACCAGGCTCTTCTTCCCCTGCTGGCTCCCTCAACTCGTGTCTGATGGTGAAAATTCAAAAGTTTAAGCGAGAGTCTTGTCATCTAAGAGCCAGATATTGAGCTCACTTGACAACTCTGTGACTTTCTTAATTGCGAGGAAAAGGACAAGGAAATGAGGAGATCGTCCTGACTTTCACAGCAGTTTCCCACAGAGCAGCTGTGAGTCACCACATTAACAAGGTCTGCTGAAGGGTGGGAGGCACGGGGAATGTTTTTTAACTGCTTTAACAATTGTCCCTCATGACCAAGTTGAAGCCATTCTTGTTATCTAGTTTGGCCAAGATGTAGGTCTGTCGCCTCACAGTCCTGGGGAATTACGACCCTCAGTCTTGGTCTCAAGATGGCAGAGGCTTCTCATGACGACAAGGCGGTGATGGTCCGACTCCGACGTCCTTCTCTCTCAAAGCACAAAGGGAACCACGTAAAAATTAGCCTAATTGACTCGGGAATATTGCCTGCCAGGCGAACATTGACGAACTTGGTGCGTTTGAGCAGAAGACATTCAACAACGGGACCGAGAACTGAATTGGTCATTTAAGTTGTGATGTTTTAACCCCGGGGCGCTACCTGTAGGTCCAGCCGCTGGGGAGGACCTCTCTCTTTTATAGGTATCTGTCTTTTGAAGTAACAGTGTTCCATATTGCTGACTGATCACTGTTGCCTGAGGTTCCGGGTGGATATATGTACATCCTACACACACACACACACACACGTACATACATGTATATCCAAAGTTAGGCTCACACACATAAATGTATATCCAAAGTTAGGCTCACACACACACAAAGTCATATGGACCGAGTAAGTTTTAATCCATAGCTTTTTAAGGCTGATGTAATTCTAAGAATTTTAGGGAACTTTTGAGAAATAAGTTGGTTGTTATTTACCTTGTGCTGGCCGTCGGGATTTTGGATCGTAGTCGACCCAACACTCGCACGATGATTCTCAGTGTCTCGTCCGATAAAAAAAAAAAAAAAAAAAATCCACAACCCGTGAACCGTGACGCTACAGCAGCTTCCACTCGCCTGGTGTAAGGTATGACTTGGAGGTGGCGGCCATGATCACGTCGAAATTGCACCCACCAACACACACACACACAGAGGCAGGGCTCAAAGCCTTCTCCCATGCCTTGTTAGAGGGATAAAACTGCTAAGACGCTGTGGGACTCCGGGCTGGTGTGTGTGTGTGCAGTATTGTTAGTCAGAAATATCGGCGCTGAACGATATTTACAGCTGGGTCGAGCGATCCTTAGTGGTCCACCTTCTACGAGTGCCTTTGTCATTTCTGAATAAAAGTTTATGCGTGTCGGCTGTATATATCTGCGTGTGTGGGGTGGTTGAGGGTGGGGCGTGTGTGTGTGTGTTGGGGAGGGTCGTGGATAAGACGTGTGTGGGGAAGAGAGGGTTATGGGTGGGTCGTGTGTGTGTGGGGGGGGGGGGGGGTTGAAGCTGGGGCGTGTGTGTGGGTGCTGGATGGGAGGGTTGTGCGTACTACTGTATTGTGTGGGTGTCATGATGTGGGAATAATAATAATAATAATAAAACAATGAAGACTGAATATTTACACCATTCAATCTCAGACCACAGTGTAAAAGGTGTTCCTAAAATCCCACATCCCTTTGGACACGACAAGTTTTAAGTCCTCAGGTTACTTCTTTATTGAACTCGTGGTTAGTTTACTGAAAGAACATATTTCATCAGTAAAATAAAGATGTTAAAAGCTTATAGTAAGTATTGGAGGTGACCATGGCGTCCCTAGGAGCATTTATTGTGACACTCATATTTCTTGTCACCTAACAGTGTCACACAAGATGGCCACTAACTCCAGGTACAGTATTTATCATCAGGTTTATTTTACAATTTTTCTCGGCATTGTTTGAAAGATTTTGACTCGGAATTTGCGTCCATAGTAACAAACGCTGCTGGTGGTGCTACTTCCTGTATTGTGTTAAAAACTGTGGGGTAGTTGGCTTTACACAGCCTGTCACTGTCTGTCATCAACCCCGTGCATGTTGCTAACTTTTCCTACGCGGTTTCACTTCCAACAATACTACATGGGCGTTGTGTAAAGTCTCTTTGGATTTAATATTTAAATTTCACTTACCCCAAAGGGAACACGATGTATAAAGGCGGTTATCTTAAGAACGACCTGTAGTAGACAATATAAAATACATTATTATAGGAGATATAGTTATACAGACCTATTGTATTATAAAAAATACATCATTTTATATAATACAGACACGTGGTACAACAGAGACACACCATTAAAACATCTGGGATATAAACAATGACAAGATGACATCACTCAACAGGATAACATGGAGCTGAATGAAGCCAGTCAGTGTAATTATTCAAGTAGGTGGGTTGTTTTAGTGGCTAGTTCTGGATCCTGGAGCAAGAGGTGATGGTGTGGTGTGTGGCAGAAGGTGCAGGTATTTGTGTGGTGAGTGACTGAAGCATCAGGTGTTGGTGTGGTGGGTGACTAGAGGTGCAGGTGTTAGTATGCTGGAGGTGTAGGTGTCTAGACTCGAATGGCACCCTTCTGTACGTTTTCATCATTTTACTTGGATCTTGTGTGAGCTCAGGGTGTCACAGTGGGAAGAGAACCCCACATATATAAGGTGTATATACTTGAAAACCCGAATTGTTTCCCATAAAAGGTAATATACATTGTTCTCTAGATTGTTTTGTCAGTCTTGGAATAACCCGCAAGGTAGAATATTTCCCACAGATGTTTTTAACAATAGCACTGTGTTTCCTTTGTACTCCGCTACCCATGTGAGTGAAGTGTTATTTGTTGTTGTCATGTCTTTCTCTTGATCTATGTGTGAAGGTACCACTATATTGCCTCTTCCTTTGAGCTCTCTGGCCTTGTTTCATCAGCTTCTTGATACGATAGAGTAGCCTGTGACTCATCATCTGGTCACACACCCTGATACTGGTGTGAAAGCAACTCATTACAGAAGGTTTTAATGTTAACATTCGCCGTATTGACATAGTCAGCCCCGGCAAGATTCTCACAGTTCATCCACTATCCATTGACTTATCGTCGTATCGAAAAGGTAGTGTTGTAGTGGAGCAATATGACCACGAGGTAAACACAAGGCCTGCCTCCTGGCGCTTCACTTCAGGTGGTGGTTGTACAGTACAGGCACGTCGTGGTGTGTCCGTGGCGTCCGTGATGATGAGGTCCAGCGTGGAGTCTTCCTGTGTTGGTTTGTGAACGAGGCGTGTCAGCTCCTGGACTACTGCTGTCTTGGTTATAATTGAAGTCATTAAAGTGTGTTAGGATGATGATTAAGGAGTTGTTGTAGATGTGTGTTAGTGTTGTGATTGTTTGGTTATTTCTACATGGTGTGTGTGTGTGCGCGCGCGCGCGCGTTGTAAGGGGGACATGTTTAGGGAAGTCTGTAAAACATCACACTATTTCCCTTCCTCTCTTGTCTTCCTCCATTATCTTACTACACTATCTTACCTCTCCATCTTCCTGCTTCTCTTCCTCTCACTCAGTCTTAAACACCAAGGCTTTCACTCCACACGGTTTTATCCCACTGGTTTTCTTTCCTCGAGTGAGTCTATTGTCTTTACCTCAGTTGTCTTTCTCGGGGAGGACAACAATGACATACACAGTCAATAGTCTTTTAAGGGGGGGGGGGGGGTGGAGGCAACAATTTCGCCCCCGTTAATATTCTAGTCTGGCGCGGGTTAGAGGAGGAGACACCGGGAGGCAACACAGTGCTATTACTCCTGGGACCTATACGGGTTGTGGGGGGAGGGTAAATCCGCCTCTTCTCGGCTAAACAGTTCTATACCTGTGTGTCACCGTGGAGAGAGAGGAAGCTACTCCTTTCCTCGGCTATACAGTGTTATGCTTCACATGTTCCTCAGTGAGGGAAATTTCAATTTATATCTATACAGTGCTATACTTGTTAGTGTCACAGGGAAGGCGACCATCCCTTTCCTCTGCTATACTGTGCTATGCTCTTGTATTTCACGGCTATATAGTGTTGTCGTCTTGTCTTTCACGGCTATACTGTGCTTTACTAGACGTGTCCCAGAGGAAAGTAATTCGTCTTTTTTCTCGCCTTAATAGTGCCATACTTGTGTTAGCTGGGCGTTGCTGTTAATAAATCTCGACTACACCCGTGTTATATTGAGTGTCCTACAGCGAGGGCAACCCTGTCCTCGTCTGTACAGTGTTTTATATGGCTGCACCTCTGGTGTCCGTAGAAGAAGAATCCTCGTCTAAGTTATACAGTTTAGGCTACATGATAAGCTTTGATAAGAAGGTCCGCTCAATGATCTGCCATATGTCGTGTCCCTCTTTATCAACTGTGTGTGTGTGTGTGTGTGTGTGAGATAATAATAATTAACGGTTTATTGAAAAATTTCTGCAGCCCGAAGGCTAAAAATGTACAGGTACATTGGACAAAAATTATTTATTGCATACAAAGACATGGGGTAGGTGGGTCGTTTAACAAAAGCGTGCATTACTGAAAGAAGATGGAACATGAATTGAACATACAAATTATAATAGTTTACAGTTGATGGCCCGGGCCTGGACCGGTCATGGAGACACCGGGTGGTGTGGTGTTCACGTGGTGCGGTGTTCACGTGGTGCAGTAACTCGTCCTCGGGTGTTGATATGAAGGACCTCACGTGGTCATGGGATTGATTTAATTTTGCCGCTTACAGCAGCTACTTTATTGTGCACCCTACAGTCATCCTGTGAGCGGTAGCGCAAAAGGATTACAAAGTAGAGTTTACAACGGGTCATAATAATTAACCCCCGTTGTCAGGATATTATGGCACTGAATGTTACACAGTATTTCAATTACATTATTTGTTTAGTTCTGTACATAAAGGGTAACTTATGGGGACACCGTGTGGTGGGGGTGGCGTCACATTACCTCACTCTGCTGGGTGTTGTGTGTGTGTCCGTCCGTCCGTGTGTGTGTGTGTGTCCGTCCGCCTTACCTCTGGTCAGTGGGACTTCTCTGGTTTAAGGAAGTTTGTAGGGTTGGTCACTATAAACGCCTTGGTTAAGGACGTTCAGGTGACGGGCAAATCGAAGGGAATGATTGAAAGTCGCCTTTTGACGCATTCAATATTTATTGATGTGGTCAAAACCTGCAGAGAACAAGGCGTTCATTAGTATTACATGGTGATCTATCTGACACATAATTAGTTAGTCTCACACAATTTATCTTAATCATAATTGATTATTGAGCATAATGACATGATACAAAGTTCATAGCTCTATTAATCTTAGCTACACTTCATTCTGCGTTGTCTTATTGCTCCAGATAAGGCAGGAACGAGTGCGCATAATTAGTCCACAATATTTCAGTACTGAGGGGTATGTCATCACTTTGGCTGTACTTACAAGTGCGGGTCAATGCGAACCAGTATGGTGTTCCAAGGGAAGATAGTTCTGTGTAAATTGTTCCAGCACAAAACTCGACCAGGATTGGGAGTTGTTGTTCACCACTGCTAGCAGAGGGCCGGTCCTCACAGCATCACTTGAGGGGGCAGTCTCCTGGAGTCCAGGCAGCCACGCCGCCTTTTAAATCATACATTTAGCAGAATCAGGACCTCTTGTCCGTAAACACCGCCCACCCCCCAATCTTTGTTCGGGTAAGGCAGCAAGACGCCAGTACTCACACGCCAGCGCTGACGCCAGCGGCGATAACAGTCACAATCCCAGACAAAAATTAATTTGTTGGAGAATGACATAAACGACGTAAAACAAGAAAAGTGAAAAAGAGAGAAGTTGAAGTTTAAACTGCTCAGCTGTTCACTGATCTTCAGTCAGACAACTCGGCGGCCAGGTCTCTGAAGAAGTTTTAGATTAAATACAATGACTGAGGCTAGACACTACGCACCAGCTTGCTGACACTACTGTCCGGATGTGCACGAGGACACGAACTTCAAACACACTGATACAGAGTATTGTGTCTAACTCTGTTCTGTGGTTTAAGCAACCTCGAGTGAAGTCCAGAGAGGAATCAAGAGAGCAGATGTAACAGACTGAAGACCCTGGCTTGTTGGTGTTAATACTGTAGTGGGAATGTGTTGTTTGTTTAACCAGATCCATGAACTCCACCGCCAGGGTGTGTTAGACGTGTACACGGCGGTGAACTGAGGGATGTGTGCCACCTGGCCTGGACCTCATCTATTTTCTTGGCCTATGTGACTTGCGGTAATGGTGGTAGGCCTACTGGTCGGGATATGCCCAGCCACACCAAGACTTAGGTTGGGCAGGGCTGTCTATCCAACACCTCCCTCTTAACCATCACCATCCCTCCAAGTTCCCCTCCAGCCTTGAACATCCTCGCTGTGGATGACTCAAGTATTCATGTAATAGATAAGCTGTGCCACCTCCAGCCCAAGATATTTAAAGTACTTTACTCACCACTGTCACTGAAACTACAAATTCAGTTATGTAAGAGGAATTGAGAAAGTTGCCAAGACTTGTTAATGGACTGTTGGCAACGATTAAACTGAGAGCGACAGTTTACGTTATGATAGTGTGTGATGGAGTCGTTATATCTAAATTAATAAGGAGTTTTATCCCGTGTAGATGATGATTTAATTAAACACGGACCTAACGTTATGCTGAAGTACAGTGACTCATAGCAGCTTACGCAGTGAATAAATTACCTTGTTGTGTTGTTAATTAAAACCAGAACAATACCAGTAAAAGTATTTGACCATGATTGTTTATATTAACAATTTTCAAGCCCGAACTTTCATCCTGGATTTATTTCTATCAACGTCAGTCGGTGTGAATGACCGCAGCCCAGGAGACGGCTGGCCGGTGGGTGTGTACAGGTCTTCATATTCACACTGTCTGTGTTGGCTTGCCTGTCATTCTCTGCGATATTTTAAACAATATTTTGGGTGACGAGAAGTCAGTGTCTTTGGCATCCTGCATTCTATCTCTCGCAGAAATGTTGGGGGCAGCCAAGCGCAGGCCTTTGAAATGCAGTTTGTTGACTGGGATTTTTTCGCTACAGAACTGCAACCAAAATATGAGGGAGAAACTGTGAGAGTATTTGTATCTCCAGGTTCTCCTACACTCACAACGACACAACACAACTTTTAACTGACTTTATGACATGTGAGTGTCTTAAAGGAGATAGACTGATAATAACTATACCCAGTGTGTATTATCGTCGCCAGTGTAACATATAACACGCGACAACCACCTACAGGCTATCCGAGTTGTCTTTCTCGAGCTGTTTATACACGTCCTAAAGTGTTTCTAAGAGTAGAGAGTCGTGTTGGGGGTAAGGAGGAAACTCAGGTGTGGTGTGATAGTGTTCGGACAACAACGTGAGCCATGATAGGATCTCCACGTTGAAATTCCATTGGGTTTCGTTTCCTTTGTCTTATCGGTAAAAGATGACGAAATGACAGATGGTGGACAGGTAGTGGACGTACGGACAATGTTGTGGATGATATATGACTATTGTTTTGACAGTTAAAACTATTCATGTGTTACTGCTAGTACAATAGACAAGAGGTTATCATGATACACCTTCACTATAACTAGAATAGACGCATTTAAAACTAATATATATTATGAAGAGAGAATAAACATGATATTGTAAATGTATTTGTTTATCCAGGAACAAATATTATCAACAATAGCCGCTCAAGCATCACCCTAGGGGCTCCAACTCGCCCATCCCTATTGTTTTAAATATTATTACGTGTATATTAAGTTAGTTATTGGCCATTTTTATGGGAATTAGATTATTTTGTTAATTTGTGGAAGTGTTATTGTAGATGTTATTGTTAAAATCCTTGGTTGAAGGTCGAGCCATTTTACGATAGCAGTTAATGGTTTGGTATATATGAAGTTAAATTGGTAGGAATATATTCAGTGAATGTCCTGTTTATAATACTCTTTAGGGGGTGTAGGATCTCTCTCCTCTCCCCTCCCCTACCTCCTTCCCTCCAACCCATAATATTCGTTATCATGTTTTGAAAAGGGAATCCGAAATATTGCAATTAATATATAAGTACTAGTTGACATTTGTAATATATTCATTGGTTCTTATGTTAGAGAATATTAAAAAAAAGGGGGGGATGGTGTTTCATAACGGCTTCAGTAGTGATATTACATATGCCCAGGTGAAAGTTTTATACACACTCCTACACTCCTACACACCTGACACTCCTACACACCTGACACCGTTACACCTGACACTCCTACACTCCTACACACCTGACACTCCTACACACCTGGCACTCCTACACACCTGGCACTCCTACACACCTGACTCTCCTACACACCTGACACCGTTACACCTGACTCTCCTACACACCTGACACGCCTACACGGGAGCCTCATCACCCTCATCTTACCAACTCCATAAAACCAGCATAACTTTTCCTGTTTACCGACTCTGTGTGTGGTGATGAGAGGTTAATGTAGCCATAAAACTACTTGTTATGGTGAAATGGATTCGTCTCAAGTCTGGGTTGAACTTAATGTATATACAAGTAATTGAATGATGTAGATGAATGTATATGGAAACATTATTGATAGATATGTATGGACTATAGTTTGGTGACATAACTCCTTGTTGCCTCCTTCTTTCTCGGTCACCTTTCCTTCCTCTTCCTTCCTTTCCCCTTCTTTCCCATTCCTTCCTTTGTTTCTCTTTCTTAACCCCTTCCTTCCCCTACCGATTCCCCTGTTGCCCCCCCCGTCTTTCTCTTCCTCTTCCCCTGCTTCCACTTCCTCACCCTGCTTCCCTTACCACTTCTTTTGCTTCCCCACCTTCCTCAATTCTTTCTCCTCTCCCTGAACCCCTTCCCTTCCCTCTCCCTCAACCCCTCCCCCTCCTCTCTAACCCTCCTCTTCTCTACCCCTCCTCTTCTCTACCCCCTCCCTCCCCTCTACCCCCTCCCTCCCCTCTACCCCCTCCCTCCTCTCTACCCTCTCCCTCCCCTCTACCCCTTCCCCTTCTCTACCCCCTCCCTCCCCTTAGTTACACGCTGGGTGAAGGATCTGGTGATTTTCCACTCCCACCCACGTCTGACAAACTGACACACGAGATCATGACACAACGGGGTCACTACGGGCGGCTGCTGGAAGGGTATTTGAATAGTACTTCTCAAAGAACTATACCGAGCTGTTAGTGGAGCGGCCATAGCTACCTCTCTCCTTCCATACCACGATGATTGGTAGCACAGGTAAATACCATCTATAGGTTTTGTAACTGTTATGAGTGTTTGTTTAGTCGTGTTTCAGAGATGTAAAGGCTCATTTGAATCTAAACTCGTACTCAGGATTCCAATATAAAAAATGGAATTGTGATATTGAAATGTTGATTGTGGTTTTGAATTCGAATGATGGATTTTTATGTTTGGGTGTGTCTGTCCGTCCGTCCGTCTATCATTCCGTCCGTCCGTCCGTCTGTCCGTCCGTCCGTCCGTCCGTCCGTCTATCATTCCGTCCGTCTGTCTGTCCGTCCGTCCACCATTCTGTCCGTCTGTCCATCATTCAGTCAGTAATTTGAGTTCCGAGTCAAGTTTTATGTGAACTGATGAACATGATAATTTTAAGGTCACTTGTGTTGTAGTGTCCAGGCAGTGACACGAGTTTCCATGCTCTGAGGAACAGGGTGTTACATGGGTCTCTGGGCCCCCCTAGGGAGATGGACACTATTAATTTTAGGGAACATTTTAGACCCCTTACCCCCTCCTCCTCCTTCCCCCTCCCCTCCCCTCCTCACCCCCCCCTACCTCCCTCTCCTCCTCCTCCCTCCCCCACACTCACCCCCCACACACTCACCCCCCCACACACTCACCCCCCCACACTCACCCCCCCCACACTCACCCCCCCCCTCCAAAGTGTTAAAAATAAGACTCAATTTTCTGCATAATAACGTTACTTTCCAGCACCGTCGTGAAGGAGACATCTGTTGGTCTGGGGTCAAAGGGCAGGGTCACTGGTGATAAAAATAGAATACCGCTTCCCCTCTTCACGCTACTCCCCTTCAACTGATCCACAAGACGACCGTGCTACTGCCCTTGTCGATGCTTGTGTTAAGTCACTTTTATACTGTCGCCCTTCCTTCCTTCCTTCCTTCCTTCCTTCCTTCCTTCCCTCCCTCCCTCCCTCCCTCCCTCCCTCTCTCTCTCTCTCATTCCTCCCTCCCTCTCATTCCTCCCTCCCTGCCATCCCATCCATCCATCCATCGGATCTTTCCTACCATATAAGATCATAATTTTTCACCCATCTATAACATCGTCAATGACGTCACCTCAAGTAATATAATCACCTGAACACAGCTTCTATAATATGATGTCATTTAATGATGACCATAATGACTATCAGTTGTAACACTAGTCTGCCATTATACCGTGACAGCTGTACAGTCTCTCCGTATAACTTGTTCTGTGTATCGTCAACACAGACCGCCTTGTACCTGTTTACCACTGTATCCTGCATTACGCCCTCCTCAACTGTATCCTGTACTACTGTTCATTGCACTGTAATAGTCCGTCACGCCCATGTGGTGGATCATAGGGTGATGTAAAGACAAAACACTAACATGAAACAACTATCTAAATCAGAGAGATTGAGTTGTATTGACTAATATTAATCACTCGGCCGCTCATAACGTGTAACTACTGTACGTCAGGTAGAATATAGTTCAGCTAGGAAGGGATGTGATGGCGACTTATTTGAACAGGTAACTGAGGGGGAATTTTGAGTTATGCTTATTTAAATATCCATTGACCTGAGGGCCCAGGGCCGCCCTACACCAGCTACACGTCAAAGGAAGGGAAAAAAATGTAGTTTGATATTTTTTTTTTCTGGTGAAGAGTCATCAAAGGCAACTCTTGCCGACTGACTGAAAAAACGAAACAGCTCAACCAAGAGCGGTCCCCCTTATGGATAGGTTCCTCTTGTTAGTATGTTTACCTGTCTCACCTATGTGTTGGCAGGATAGAGAACCGTGACGAAAGGTTTTGTTGATGGACTGGGCCCTCTAGCCCCGTGATGTGGTTGAAGGATAAGTGGATATAACCCTCATGTGGTGGATGGATAGGTGGATCTAGCCCAGTAAGGTGGTGGATTGATAAATCGATGTAGCCCACGGGTTGAACAGCTAGACAGGGGGGAGTGTGGAAGGTCTACGAGTATATATAGGGATCTACTTCGGGAGGGTGTAGCCTGCGGGTCGTGGGGGAAGTCTTCTCGACGGGGCCCCTACAGCGAGGGAGACGACGGCGTTGAATACGTAATGAAAACAGTAAAAACTTAGCCAGTGTATAATTAGAGCTGTTTGATGATTCAAGACCTCGTTGGCGACATGATTTTTCTCAAGAATATTTTATTTAATTTTAATATTTTCTCCGTGAGAGGAGGAGGCTGAGGTGGAGTTAATGGAGCAAAGGATTTTTATTTTTATTTTTTTGTCTTAAGATGTTTAAGAGAAAGAGACAGAGAGAGAGGTTGGTGGTAGGTGGAGGCGAGAGGCCAAGTTGGTGCATTAAGAGATATGTGTTTATATTATTAGGTGGAGCGGACCACGGCACTATTAGCATAATCTGGTTTAGTACTTTATCTACATGGTAATTTTCTGTATCTGAGGCGGCAGCTTGTGTACAATATCTCCCAGTGTAAGTGTAAATAGTGGTCGTTTAATTCCCAGAGGTTGGGCAGCAGTTACAGTGGATAACATACATGGTTAAATATCATTATACGAGTAAGTACGAGTTTAGTGTTTCACAGCAGTACATAGAATATTTTTTCCTCCTTCATCTCTTCCAGCTTGACTTATTTTCATCAATTGTCACTTGTTATATACACTAGCAGCCTTCCTCTGGTACACATCCACCCATCCTAACATTGTAGCTTCTGTTGTGAACCACACACCAGCCAACACCTAACCTAACCTAACCACAGTGACATGACCTACGCTTGACGTGGTTCTACTCACCAGGAACTTGTTTATCTCTTCCCAACGCACCCTAACACCACATTAACGCACCCTAACACCACCTTAACGCACCCTAACACATCTTAACGAACCCTAACACACGTTAATGCTCCTTAACACAACTTAGTGCACTTTAGCACACCTTAACGTACCCTAATACCCTAACGCACCCTAATACCCTAACGCACCCTAATACACCTTAACACACCTTGACGCACCCTAGCACACCTTGACGCACCCTAGCACACCTTGACGCACCCTAGCACACCTTGACGCACCCCAACACACCTTGACGCACCCTAACACACCTTAACGCACCCTATCACCTTAACGCACCCAAACACACCTTAACGCACCCTAACACCTTAACGCACCCAAACACACCTTAGCGCACCCTAACACACCTTAACACACCGTAATACACCTTAACGCACCCTGACACCTTAACGCATCCTGACACCTTAACGCACCCTAACACACCTTAACGTGGCCTAACGCACCCTAACACACCCTAACACACCCTAACGCACCCTAACACACCCTAACGCACCCTAGCACACCCTAACGCACCCTAACGCACCTTAACATACCCTAACGCACCCTAACACACCCTAACGCACCCTAACACATACTTCACTCTCTCTACGAAAAACGCGCAATAAATTCATTCCATAGTTTCTCATCTACCTTATACATTCACGTATTTAGATCAAAAGTACATACAATATTAATATACACAGCAAACATACAAACTTTATACAATTGGTCTCATTATTCACAAATCATTATTCATCGTTGTATATTAATTAATCATCTTGTATATTTATGGCCATGAATTATACAGTATACATTCCTCATATGGACAAAACTCACTATTGTCTGTTTCTGTTATTGTAATCAACCGAGAGCGGTGTATTGATGGGGGGGGGGGGGGACTTACTACACGAAAAGGTCACATTTATGCCAGATCGTAATTTATTCGTTCTATTGTGTTAATATGTGGGCGTGTGTTGTGTATCAGTGTAAGTGTGTTAATCAGTGTTTCCTGTACAACGAAGAACACACAACCGCACCTTAAAAACACTATCAGTATTTACTCCTCATAATATAGTACAGGGGTAAAGGTGTTGTCTCTCTCTCTCTCTCTCTCTCTCTCTCTCTCTCTCTCTCTCTCTCTCTCTCTGCTTCGTTTTCTGTTTCGCTTTCTTTCCATTTCATTCTTCTCTCTCTCTCTCTCTCTCTCTCTCTCTCTCTCTCTCTCTCTCTCTCTCTCTCTCCCTCTCCTTGGCTGAAATAATCCTTTCTCGTGTATTATTTTGTATTTAATTTATCATGCTTCACGCTTCAAGTATCATGTTAATTAATGTCAACAACAACAACAAAAACGTGAATATCAAGAGGGAAAAATAACAAAGACTTTTATTTTTATGTTTTGGGTGTGAGAGTGGAGGGAGGGGGGGGGGAGGAAGAGTGGAGGTAGGGGGTAGAGTGGAGGGAGGGGGGGAGGGAGAGTGGAGGTAGGGGGGTAAAGTGGAGGGAGGAGAGGGGGAGAGGAGGGAGGGAGGGAAAAATCCTTGTAGTGGTGTTAGGCAAGGGAAAAACCACCACCACCACCACAACACCACCACCACCACCACCACAACACCACCACCACCACCACCACCACAACACCACCACCACCACAACACCACCACCACCACAACACCACCACCACCACAACACCACCACCACCACACCACCACCACCACCACACCACCACCACCACCACAGCACCACCACCACCACAGCACCACCACCACAGCACCACCACCACAACACCACCACCACCACAACAACACCACCACCACAACAACACCACCACCACAACACTACCACCACCACAACACTACCACCACCACAGCACTACCACCACCACAACACTACCACCACCACAACACTACCACCACCACCACCACAACAACACCACCACCACCACAACACTACCACCACCACAACACTACCACCACCACCACAACAACACCACCACCACCACTACCACCACCACCACCACAACACCAACACCACCACCACCACAACACCACCACAACACTACCACAACACTACCACCACCACTACCACCACCACAACACTACCACCACCACTACCACCACCACTACCACCACCACAACACTACCACCACCACCACCACCACAACAACACCACCACCACCACCACCACCACAACAACAACAACACCACCACCACCACCACAACAACACCACCACCACCACCACCACAGCAACACCACCACCACCACCACCACAACACCACCACCACCACAACAACACCACCACCACCACCACCACAACACCACCACCACAACACTACCACCACCACCACAACACTACCACCACCACCACAACACTACCACCACCACCACAACACCACCACAACACCACCAGCAACAACAACCCTAGGCAAATGTTATTCACTGACCTTAAACATTGGAAACAAC
The DNA here is from genome assembly GCA_958450375.1 of Homarus gammarus. Classification (NCBI taxonomy): domain Eukaryota; kingdom Metazoa; phylum Arthropoda; class Malacostraca; order Decapoda; family Nephropidae; genus Homarus; species Homarus gammarus. Next base: position 273,582 of record CAUDMG010003307.1, on the reverse strand, counting down.
ATGGTATCAAGGTGTTGGATCTCTGTTTATAAACGCCAGTAATATGATGAGATATAATCAATGGTATAATTTGATCATCTTTATAGGTTAATGGCCACATTATATTATTTATGGTCGATAATTATCTTTTCAATACAGGTGACAAAGTTAATTAAAGTTAACATTTGTTTTAATTTTTTTTAACACGTGGCAGTAAGATTTAACCTGACTTTTTTTTTAACATACGTGACTAACAATTATCTAAACAATAGTATTTTGTAGTCTTTTAACATGAGTGACTTAAGAGTGAATTAATGTTAATATTTTTTTCTTTGTTATTATTAATTAGTCAATATCAAAAAGTTCTTCATACGATTAAAAAAGAAACGTAGTTGGCAACCCTCCCTGGGCATATGCTGCCTCAAAAGGAATTTTTAATAAACGTTGAATAATTTACTACGTTTTTTTATATTATGAAAGCACTTTTTATACATATATTAGTGTAGGAAAAACTCTCTCTCTCTCTCTCTCTCTCTCTCTCTCTCTCTCTCTCTCTCTCTCTGCATAAATGAACGTAACTGAACGAAAAATTTTAGAGAGAGAAGAACGACTAAAAAGAAAAGAAATAAAGAGAGAGATAAGTGAGAGACATTGGAGACGAACATTGTGGAAAAGTTGATATTCTGAGGTTGTTGGGCGTTATGAGGATGGTAAAGAGAAGCTGACCTCCACAACTACCTGGTGAACAGCGTTATTATTCAAGAGTTTGCTGGTAGGCGTCAGGTGAGTGGGTGTGGAGGAGAGTGGGTTGGTGTGAAGGAGGATGGGTTGGTGTGGGGGAGAGTGGGTTGGTGTGAAGGAGGATGGGTTGGTGTGGGGGAGTGTGGGTTGGTGAGATGAAGTTTGTTTTTGTTTTTTGGATTTTTTTGGGGGGGGAGGTTAGTGGGTCGGCTGTAGGGTGGGTGAAGGAGATTGGGTAGGTGAGTAAGTTCGCTGGGAAGACAAGAGAACAAATACCAGTATTCTCGCTCACACCAACTGTACGAGCATCGAGGCTACGATGCCTTATCCTTGAACAACTACGCTGGACTGGCCCTGTTACCCGCATGGACGACAGTAGACTGCCAAAGCAGCTACTTTACAGTCAATTAACGAATGGTAAACGTTACGGGCAAATAAGGTATATAGGGATAGTCGTAAGACTAACCGGAATAAAGCGCAAATTTGACCCCCTCACCTGGAAGTCGATTACTCCACACCGTTACGCTTGGAGGAGCACCACACAAGAAGGTGTCAATACTTTCGAGTTAGCCCGCCGGAAAGACGCTGCCGCCGCCCTCCCGCACTAGATGTAGCCCTCCATACGTAGAACATCTGTGGACGGCCCTGCCGGTCCCGTATCGGTCTCTCGAGTCACCTCAGAGCTCACCAACAGAGGTGATAGGTTGAAGGGTGTGGGAGAAGTAAGGGAGAGTGGATGGTGTGAGGGAGGGAGGGAGGGAGAATGGATGGTGTGAGGGAGGGAGGGAGGGAGAATGGATGGTGTGAGGGAGGGAAGGAGGGAACGAAAGTGGATGGTGTGACGGAGGGAGGGAGAATGGATGGTGTGAGGGAGAGAGGGAGGGTTGTTTGTTTGTTTGTGTGTGTGTGTGTGTGTGTGTGTGTGTGTGTGTGATGTGGTTATCTAGCAGGCTGTATTGGTCACTCATACCACGTACGTCCTCGCCCTGCCTGCCTCTCTCTCTCTCTCTCTCTCTCTCTCTCTCTCTCTCTCAACAAGACATGCCTCCCCCACACCCCAGAGACAACAACATTGGCGTCGGTTGTCTAATGAAGCAATTCTTGACGCAGTGGTTGTGTAATACCGTCCAAAGAGGCGAGTGTGGTGGAGATAGGTGGCGGCGGCGTCTTTAACTACACCTTACCACACTTTTTCACCACTGTGGTACGACATCTTGGACTGTGGCGCGATAATTTCCAAGTCCCAGAGTACGATAATTTTACTTTCTCAGTGGGAGGAAATTTTCAGTCGAGTTAGTGCGATATCTTGGCTCTGAGGATGCAATATGTCCTCTCCCCCCACTCACCCCCTCTTCTCCCACCACTCACCCCCTCTTCTCCCACCACTCCTTTCCCCACCCCCTCTCCCTCCTCCACCCCCCTCTCCCTACTCCACCCCACCACCCGGAGAACGATAATTTGGTGAAATGGCTACGATAACTTCATCCAATTTATACGATAATTTGGAAAACAGTGGCGATAATTTAGTCTTATGGATACGATAACTTTCACTCTCGATACGATAAATAAAACTCGCAATATGATAACTAAGACTCCCCGCGATAACTAAACACATACTAACAATAACGAAAACTTATAAACAATAACTCACTTACAATACGATAACTTTCACTCGCAATGCTATAACTAAACTCATAATGCGATAACTAAGACTCACAATACTATAACTAAGACTCCATACGATAACTAAACATATAATAACAATAACAAAGACTTATAAACGATAACTAAGACTTATAAACGATAACTAAGACTCAAAATACGATAACGAACTCGCATTACGTTTTATATATCACTTAGTTTTTCCTCCTTTATAAAATTAATTACACTATGTAGTAATGATAGAGTCGTGGGGTTGAATTAGTCCATAATAACAGACTGACATATTGTTTACCTTACATATTGTTTAGTATTGTTTACATGGTTCGTATCATTGTGTTATCATTCCCAGCCTTCCCTCCCCTCGCCACCGGTGCTGTTGAAGTGGGATATAACAAGGCTCTCTCTCTCTCTCTCTCTCTCTCTCTCTCTCTCTCTCTCTCTCTGTCTGTCTGTCTGTCTGTCTGTCTGTCTGTCTGTCTGTCTATGTGGCTGATACCATCCGTGTTAATTCTTTATTCATTGACTGTACTCAAATGAGATCCGGGTTTAACCAAATTTTACTTCAGGTTCGCGTTTTAGTGAATGTTAATTGTATTTCAGAGAGTTAGAGCACTTTGATCACCTGATAGATCGTATAAATATACCTTACATAGAGATTACTGTGTGTGTGTGTGTGTGTGTGTGTGTGTTTTAATGATTACTCAGGACGCATAATCGTACGCCATACATCAGATAATACGCAAATATAGAAATCCAGACTATACGCCAAATAAACCGTCAAAAATACGCCAAATAAAGAGCCAAAAAATACGCCAATTAAAGGGCCAAAACTACGCGAATTAAAGGGCCAAAAATTACGTAAAATAAAGCATTCAAATTACGTCCATAAATACGCCAAAAGCGAGGCAGCACCTGGATGATGGCTACTACCTGTTGCTACTAATTTATTCAGCTTGTGCGTACCAGACGACCACTCCGTCTCGGACACTCTTGAATATTACAATCAATTTACAGGCTCTCATTATAACCATTTATCTTATCATGACGATTGAAAAACACAATGATGATGATGATGATGATAATAGTGAGTTTACATATTACACATAGCACTTTTTTTTTTTACACCGGATGTTTTTTTTTTTACAGGTAATTTCATTTCGTTTTTTTACTCGTATGATCAAAGACAAGAGGGTGTCTAAGATCCCGTGTATTTAACTCGTGTATTTAACTAATATTTATCCCGTGTATTTAATTCGTGTATATAACTCGAGTATTTTAACCCACTTATTTAACTCGTGTATTTAGTCCGTATATTTAATCTTTTTTTTTCCCGTTTGTTTTGGCTAGTGAGTTGACGACCTTCTCCCCTCAGGCTCAATAAATACGAAGAAATCTAAAAAAAAAATAAAAATAATAATAATAATAATAATAATAAAAATAAAAATAAAAATAAAAATAATAATAATAATAATAATTTGGGCTCTGAAACCCTCAAAATACGACAAACCAAAATACCTCAAAATAGAACAACATTTTTTTACTATATGTTTCTTTCAAAAATATTAATAAGTAATTTTTATTGAGGTTCTTGCTATACATGTTATTTTTTTTTCTTCTTCCATTCGTTGGTGTTTCGGCCAGACGATAGAGCCGGATGGTACAGGGTGTTTCAGAATTATATAACGTATTCCCGAAACACACTGTATATTTCAATGAGAGAGAGAGAGAGAGAGAGAGAGAGAGAGAGAGATCGTTTTCACCCTTGGACATTGATATAAACACATCTGGAATTTTGTTTATGTCCCCCCCAACCCCCCCTAGTGATGGCGTGCGACATAATAGTGCATTCCCTCGTGGGTGTGTCGCCTTCTCTACAGTGTTTACATGAAGCTATTGTGTATTGCTTTATTTACACGTTACTATATTATTTACTTGGAACTGTTTTGTTTACATGGAGCTCAGTTAGTTATTTATTTAAGTGGGATTTTAGTTTGTATGGGAGGGGATTTTGTTTATGGGAGGGGATTTTAGTTTGTATGGGAAGGGATTTTGTTTGTATGGGAGGGTTTGTATGCGTAAGCGTGTGTGTGTGTTAGTATGACTTTTGATGACAACCAAAGTACCTCAGCTGACCATCTCAACCTTGGCTAGTCAACCCAACTTCAGCTTGCCTGGCCAACCTCAGTTAACTAAACTAATTATAGCTAACCAACTCAACCTAAGGTAACCAGTGCTAACTAAATCTAACGAACCCAACCCAAAACCCAACCCAACCCAAAACCCAACCCAATCTAACTAACCCAACCCAATCGAACCCAACCCCAATCGAACCCAACCCCAATCGAACCCAACCCAACTCACTGCCAGCCTACCCCCCCCCCCCCCACCCTTTCCTCCCGTCTCTATATATATATATGTCATTTCGGCCGCACGTGGCAGTCAACTCATTTAACAAATTATCACGCTGACTTCACCCTATTGGAGCCACGAATATGTTATTGGGAGTAGGGGACAACTTATTGAAACCCACCACCACCACCATCGCTACCACCACCATAGCTGCCACCACCAACTCTGCCGCCACCAACTCTGCCTCTACCTACATCACCACCACCACCACATCCTACACCACCACCATCGCTACCGCCATCTCTGCCACCATCACCATCACCCACCACCACACCCACCACCACCTCTACCACTACTCTTCCCTTTCCATCTAGTAGTCGGGGGGGTCAGACACCGTGGAATATTAACCGAAGGATGGGATGGGTAAAGGGGCCGTGTACCGTTGAGAATTTGGTTATTAGTGTTAATATGTCACTGGCTGTAAGGAAAATTAGGTTTCGGAGATAATGTTGCGCCAGGGTTTTGGGATTATTGAATACAAGAGAATTTGATTATTAGTTTTTGGTGTGTGTGTGTGTGGGGGGGGGGGGGGGGAGGGTATGTGTGCTTAATAGTTAGATGTTAGGGAGAAAAATACCACTGAATATTGGATACTTGAAGAATTGAATTATTAACCTCTTTACATATTTAGCTGTAAGGAGAAGTGTGTGTCGAGGAAGAAAAACCCAATTGAATTTCGGATAATGGAGTATGTGAGAATTATAGTGTGTGTGTGTGTGTGTGCGCGCGCGCTCTGAACTTCACTGTTTGTAAGGAGTCTTGCGGCGGGGGGAAGAATACGACTGAATTTCGGATTGTTTACACGGAGGATCCTGATACCATGGAAATTTTGGTGGAGTTGACAGTGTGTTGGCCTTAGGTCTATTATATCAGATCTATATTAGTATAAAAGAGGAGCTAATAGTAATAGTATAAAAGAGGAGCTAATAGTAATAGTATAAAGAAAGGCTAGTAGTAATAACAGTATAAAAGGGTAGCTAGTGGTAATAGTATAACAGTGAACTACTATTAAAAGTAGAAACATATTCTCCACCGGGCCGTCGTAAAACCCAGCTGGTTCACAAACACACAGCCAAATAAAGGGAGGTATAACTATCCTATCTTTCCCTGTCAGTGATATGTAACGCGAGGCCCCGCAACGACTGACGGCTCGCTGGTCTGCCGTTAACTCGTAAATATTCAATGTAAAGACCCACACAGTGACCATGGGCCGAACCTTACCATTCAGGCTTCTGTAAATATGTAAATAAATTAGGTGTTGATGTTTATATCGATGGGTGTTAAGTTGTCCTCGAGGTGTTGTATGATACGTGGACGAATTTGTGTACCACTGAATGATTGTTATGTTAGGGAGAGGAGGGGAACCTGATACAGTGGAATTTTGAGTCCTTGCGTACCTTTGGATGGGAGAATAGTCACGTGTGCTAAGGAAGAATATGATTGAATTTCTGAATATTAGGTGAGGGGTTCCGTGCCCCGTGGAATGTTTAATAGGAAATATATATTTGCTTGTCAGGAGGAGAATTGGGTTATGAAACCACGGAATATCAATCAGGAGACACGTGTACCGATGGAGAGTTTATCCGCATAGCCCGCTATATGTCGCAGAGTAATAAGATATAAGGAGTGTTTAGGCAGGGCGGGGACCGCTGTACGTGTTTCCAGTGGTGTGAGAAGTTAATGATGATTTTTTTTTATTAACATTTTCTGGGGCTGTTAGATTAGGTTAGGCTCTCAGCCACCAATAAATACATCACAATTATCTGGTACAAATAAGTAACGACCAACAGCAGTATCGTCAATGACTCCTTGTGGTAAGACCCTGACAGTAGGACCATCGAGACAACAGTGGAGAGTATTAGCAGTGTGTTGAGAGAGAAGTGTGGGACATGGTCTGCCTCAGAGACTTACCAAATAGGTCTGTATCTCAGCGTAATGTGAGCCGAGGCAATATTGCGTCTCAGAGCCGTAAGTCCAGGTCGACGATACTTGTGTTGGGGAGGAAAAAGAAATTGATTATCGTGTTGTAGGATGTAGTGTTACTTATTCATACGGTGGGCTGTAGGGAGGCGAGCAACTGGTCGTGTCCTCCTTCTGCAGCACAGGATATATATGATGTGATTATGTTGGTGTCTTTGATCTTTGTGGTGGCACACACACACTCACACACTCACACACACACACACACACACTCACACACTCTCACACACACACACACACACATACACTCACTTATATATGTTCGTTATGCTATTTCATTTTTGTATTATTATTTTTATTATTATTGTTATTGCTTTGGTTGTTACTGTTGTTGGTAGGCATAGTAATATTAGTATTAGTAGTGGTGATGGTTATGTAACTCTCCCAGTTTACATTAAAGATAAAGCAACAATGCTACAGTTACTATCAAAAAAAAAAAATTCTATGGCCCGAGGCTCGGTGGTAGTGTTTTTCAGTTGGACAAGGCTCGGTGATGGATAAGCCAGCGTGACAAGGGTCGTTGATATTATATTCAGTGACACGAATAGTGAGCCACCAGCTGTGGTGTCTGTGGTTGCCTATTCACTGGGACAAAAGTTGGGGAGGAAATTTTCAGTGGCAGCATCATCGGGGAGGAAATTTCAATTAGATGAGGAACCAAGAATCCGTGTTTCAGTGGGAATAGTACTGAGAATGATAATTTCAGTGGGAATGTTGTCAATGAGGCAAGTTTCAGTGGCACTAGTATCGGAGACCCAAGTTTCGATGGCATAAAAACCAAGAAATACGTCACAACATATTTCAGTGGCCCTGGTTTCACTGGGGACTATTCACAGGCACCAAACATCTGAAAACATGGTTCTAGTGTCGTGACGCAGTCACATGGGAATACGTTTTAAATATTTTCACCGGTATAAAGTTCCAAAGACCATAGTTTCAGTGGCACAGGTACCATAAATTAAACATATCAGTGGAACCTGAGTCTTAGAGCATAGTTTCCGTGGCAACAGGGCCCTTGGTTAAGTTTTCATTGGGACAGAGACACTGAACACTGGTGAGGTGGAGAGACGCCGAGTGAGAAGCAATAATATGCATCAGTGTGTCGGGCTACTCCCCTCCCCCTTCCCTCCCCCATTCCCCGTCCTCCCACTCTCCCTCATTTACCCCTCCCCCTCCACCCCTCTCTTCCTCTCTCCCTCCCTCCCCCTCCTCCAGTTGAAGGCCTCATGTTTATTCATAGTGGGTTAGCGGGGGAGGGGAGAACGGAAGGGGAGAGGTTAAAAGTGGGAGGCTTGAGGGGAAGGAGAGAGAGAGAGAAAGGGAGGGGGAGAAGTGGAAAGGGGAAGCCGTGATGGGAGGGAAGCAGGAGGGTTGGGTAATGAGGGAAGTTAGGTGAGATGAGATACCGGAGGGAGGGTGGGAGAGGAAGGAGGAGGAGAAAAGGGGTAGGGGGAGACTGAGGGAGGAGAGGGTAAGAAAGGGGAGGCTAAGGGGGGTGAGAGAGGGGAGGATAAGAGGGGATACTGAGAGAGGGTGAGTGAGGAAAGTCTGAGGGAGGGGAGGGGAGGGTGAGAAAAGAGGGGAGACTGAGGGAGGGGAGGGGAGGGGAACAGAGGGGGGGGAAGGGTGAGAAAAGAGGGGAGACTGAAGGAGAGGAGAGGAACAGAGGGGAGACTGAGGGAGGGTAAGAGAGAGGAGGGGAGACTGGGGAGGGTAAGAGAGAGGAGGGGAGACTGGGGAGGGTAAGAGAGAGGAGGGGAGACTAAGGGAGGGGAGGGTGAGGTACACAGCACACTTCAAGCAGTAACTTCACGGTAAATTGTTTCACCAGGTACTCCACAGTGGCCCTCCTGCTGAGGTACTGGAGAGAGAGAGAGAGAGAGAGAGAGAGAGAGAGAGAGAGAGAGAGAGAGATAAACTAAACAGATAAAGTTAAGACAGAAAGAGAAAGAGAGACATAAGAGAGACAGGCAGATACAAATAGAGATAGAGAGAGACGCAGGGAGACAAATTAACAAACAAAGAGAAGATGGAAAGAGAAAGAGACTTATCAAAGAGAATCAACAACAGACAGATTAAAGAAAACAATAAAAACAAAACACAAAAGACCAACAAAAAACGAGTAAATGAAAGAGGAGAGAGAGAAAGATAAATTAGAAATGAGAGGACAGAGAGAGAAAATATATAGAGAATTACTAAGAGAGTGACGAACAGAATGGAGGAAGGTAGAGGGAGGAGAGAAAAAGACGAATCAAAAGAGGAGAAAAAGATAGGAAGAGGGGAACAGAAGCAGGTGTGAATAAAAATTGAAAAAGAGAGAGAGAGAGAGAGAGAGAGTGAGAGAGAGAGAGAGAGAGAGTAAGTTAGGTAAATAAAAAGAAAGAAAAAGTGTGTGTGTGTGTGTGTGTCAGCAGCGAGGTGATCGGAATATATAATACAGATGTGTGTTGGTTTGTGGTGCTGTATATACGTCGATACACATTCTAGCCTCCCTCCCTCCCTCCTTCCCTTCCCTTCTTCCCTCCCTCCCTCCCTCCCTCCCTCCCTCCCTCTCTCTCCCTCTCTCTTCTTATCCATCAATCATTCCCTCACCACCTCGTCCCTCTCTGAGCCCTCTCACACTCACGTTACCCTCCCTCTTACTCTTCCACCTTGCCGTTTTGTCCTCTCCTTTCCTCTTGATTCACAGTCGTTATTTCTTTTCCATTATATTCCTCTTCCTTTCACTCCTTTCCCCTCGTCTCCTCTCACTTTCTCCCTCTCTCACCACGCTTTTCATCTCTACTATGTTTTCTCTTTCTCACCCTGTTTTCCACTTTCACTTTCTTTCTTCCTCTCTTTCTTTTTTTTTCTTTTTCGTCAATTTTGCAAATCCTCTTTCCTTCACATCGGTTCTCTCTCTCTCTCTCTCTCTCTCTCTCTCTCTCCCTCTCTCTCTCTCTCTCTCTCTCTCGCCTGCCAATTAGGAAAATCAGATTACAGAATTGTACGTGAGGTTCTACCGTGTTTACTGAACCAATTTTCCGGCTGAGAACTTTTTCTTTTCCGAAATAGGGTTTTAAAGTTGGGAAAACTCCTCTAAATGTAAATGTTTTTTTTTTGTTCCTAGTTTCAGGGTTAATTTAGGGAGAGACTGAGGTCATTATGAGTGGGGGGAAAGACACGGCGGAAAGGGGTGAGAGGGAGAGAAAGGGGTGAGAGGGAGAAGGTGAAAGGGATATTAGACACAGAGAGAGAAAGAGAGAGAGAGAGAGAGAGAGAGAGAGAGAGCTAAATGGAAGCCGCTAAGGAGATGGTTGAGGGAGAGCGAGCGAGCGAGGGAGAGTGAGTCACCAGTGGTCAAAGCGATAGAAAGAGAGTTACAAGGACACTAAAACCTATTTCCAATTACCACTCTTTCACACACTCTCTCTCTCTCACACACACACACACCACACCACCAGCCGTCCACACAAAGTCTGACTAACTGCTCCAATACTCACATCCATCAGGTGGCAAATCGGCTGAGTGTCACCACCGTGTTATACCGTGAATTTGATATCTTTAAGCTCTATACAAAGTGGTCTTCACATAAGGAACTCTAGGCACGGGAAGCATCAATAGGTATCAACCCACAGATATGTCAAATTAAAATGGTAAAAGGAATCAGAACAGGAATGGGAATTGTGTTATTTTATCTCCTCTCTTGGAAAAAAAAATATATCATCCTTCCTCCCCCCTCTTCCCCCCTCTCCCCCCTCCTCAACGCTCTCCATTTACGTCAAAATTCGTGAAGTTTATCAGTCATAAATTCTTCTTGATTCTTCACGTCTTGGAATTCGTTAAAAACTTTCATCAAAGATCAATTCTCTCTCTCTCTCTCTCTCTCTCTCTCTCTCTCACACACACACACACACACACACACACACACAGCTATTACCGTGTGTAGAGGGGCGCTAGCCAACCCTCCTCCACGGAGATCCAATCTAAAGTCATACATCTGATCAACGACCCGACACCACCCTTGTCCCCCTTCCTGTTTATTGTTTCAGTGTCCTCTCACAATTTATCCACCATCCCTCGCCTACATCCATCACCATATTTCAATGTCCTAATTTAATGTCCTTCAGTAATTAACCCCCTTTCATGTCTAATTTTAATGTCCTTTTCGATATCCTAATTTAATGTCCTTCAGTAATTAACCCCCTTTTATGTTTAATTTTTCAATGCCCAAACTAATTTTCTTCATCGTTTAACCCTTCCATCTCCTTCTCTCGATGTCCTAATTTAATGTCCTTCAGTAATTAACCCCCTTTATGTTTAACTTTTCAATGTCCTAACAAATTTTCTCTAATATTTAACCCTTCCATGTCCTCCCAATGTCCTAACTAGTTTTCCCTCGTCATTTCCAGTATTTCTCAGCCTTCATGTCAACCATTCAATGTTCTCAATCATTTCCATCTCCCCTTCACTCGCTTATGTCCACAATTCGCTATCCTCAACTTCCATTTTATTCCTGGGTTGTTCAGGTGAGGTTTTGTCAATAGTTCAGGTGATCTTTTGTTAATTGTTCAAGTGATCTTTTGTTAATTGTTCAAGTGATCTTTTGTTAATTGTTCAAGTGAGCTTTTGTTAATTGTTCAGGTGAGCTTTTTTTTAGTTGTTCAGGTGAGCTTTTTTTTAGTTGTTCAGGTGAGCTTTTTTTAGTTGTTCAGGTGAGCTTTTTTTAGTTGTTCAGGTGAGCTTTTTTTAGTTGTTCAGGTGAGCTTTTGTATATTTTCAGGTGAGCTTTTGTTAAGTTTTTCAGGTGAGCTTTTGTTAATTGTTCAGGCGAGCTTTTGTCAATAATTCAGGTGAGCTTTTGTTGATTATTCATATGAGCTTTCTTAATTGTTCAGATGAGCTTTTGTTGTTTGTTCAGGTGAGCTTTTGTTGTTTGTTCAGGTGAGCTTTTGTTAATTGCTAAGGTGAGCTTTTGTTAATAGTTCAGGCGAGCTTTTGTTAATTTTCATTGAGCTTTTGTTAATTGTTCAGATGAACTTTTGTTAATAGTTAAGGTGAGGTTTTTTAATTGTTCAGGTGAGCTTTTGTTAATTTTTCAGGTGAGCTTTTGTTATTGTTCAGGTGAGCTTTTGTTAATTGTTCAGGTGGGCTTTTGTTAATTGTTCTGGTGAGGTTTTGTTAATTTTTCAGGTGAGCTTTTGTTAATTGTTCAGGTGAACTTTTGTTAATAATTCAGATGAGAGCTTTTGTCAATAATTCAGGTGAGTTTTTGTTAATTACTAAGGTGAGCTTTTGTTAATAGTTCAGGCGAGCTTTTGTCAATAATTCAGGTGAGCTTTTGTTGATTATTCAGGTGAGCTTTTGATAATTGTTCAGGTGAGCTTTTGTTATTTGTTCAGGTGACCTTTTGTCAATAATTCAGGTGAACTTTTGTTTATTGTTCAGGTGACCTTTTGATAATTGTTCAGGTGAACTTTTGTTATTTGTTCAGGTGAGTTTTTGAAGATTAACCACCTGAACGCTAACCTAACCTAACCTAACCTAACCTAACCTAACCTAACAACTTAATCTACCTTAATCACCCCCCCCCCCCCCAGGTAACGCTAGGGTGGTTAAACTTTAGGTGAAACAAGCTGGGGTAATTAATCCACTAACATCACTATCCAATCGTTAAGTCTCGTCCTCGCTTCTGGCTCACACACACACACACCAATGCCTTACCTGTTCAATATTCATATCCGCTATTCTTCTACACTTGAGCGTATGATTTCCTCTCGCTCACTCTCCTAACTTCATTTATGGTCAGTTGGAACTTTTCCCCAACTTCCTTTAAAGGAGTTTGTTAGCTCCACACTCTCTCTCTCTCTCATTCACCTCTGCTGTAATGTCCATATCATCCTGGCAGGTAATGAACTATATGGATGATTCTCGTATAATGGCGCTAATTTTAATACATTCATTACTAATCTAGCCTTAACTATCACTACTACCATTATCACTATACCAATCAGCACCATAATCACTATAACTATCCTCACTACCATATACTTATAATGGGCTGTAGCATAACCTGACAAAAGCCTGACTCATCTTTCGGTCAGCAACATCATCATCATGCAAACTTTAAAAAAAAAAAAATACAACTTTTTTTTTTATTCAAATTATCCCTAATAAAGGAACTTTGGCAATTTTCCCGCCGACGACCGCAAGTTTGGCTATAAAAATGAGAGCCTGGCACGTACACACTTTACTTTTTCCTATATTAATAATCCTTCTTTATTAGCCACAGATTTGGTCCCGTGTTAGCTCCCAGCCTTGTTGTGGTACCTGGAGGAGGGTGTTGTGGTACCTGGAGGAGTGTGTGTTGTAGTACCTGGAGAGTGTTGTGGTACCTGGAGGGTGTGTTGTGGTACCTGAAGGAGTGTGTGGGTGTTGTGATACCTGAAGGAGTGTGTGTTGTAGTACCTGGAGAGTGTGTTGTGGTACCTGAAGGAGAGTGTGTTGTAGTACCTGAAGGAGTGTGTGTGTGTGTTGTGGTACCTGAAGGAAAGTGCGTTGTGTTAATGATGTTAATGTTAATGGTGGTGATGTTAAGAGTGATTAATGACGAATTGGTAGCGTTATGGGAATTGTTGAAGTAATAATTATGGGGGGTGTTCATAACGTAATAAAGAGGGGTTGATGACGTCATAAATGGTTTTAACTGCGCAATCATTATATCATTGTCCAAAGTAGTGACGTAATAATGTTGATGACGTCATAACTGGTTTTAACTGCGCAATCATTATATCATTGTCCAAAGTAGTGACGTAATAATCCACGTCCGATTGTCGACCACATTCGTTCGATTCTCAGTAAATTGGCCTTAGTTTCCCAGCGACGTACAGGATGTATCTTGAGTTTACTGTACAGTGTATACCACATTGGATACTGAATAACTAAACCCCGCTATAGAGAAAATATCGCCTATTACAGCTAACCCTGCTATAGCGACCATCCGCCATGCATAGCTAAACCCCATTATAGAGAACATGCTGCATAGAAGAATACTAAACTTCGTTAAAGTGACAACGCCGCCAATTATAGCTAAACTTTTTAGTGACAATGCCGCCTGTTACAGTTAAACCCCGCTATAACAATCCCGCCCCCTAAAACCTGTTATGGAGAACCTGCTTTCTAAATTGGTATAGCGAACCCATGCCTAAACCTCGTTATAGTAAGCACGCCCTTAAATCTCTTTATAGAAATACTAAGAATTAAACCTCGTTTTAGTGTTCTTATGTCAAGTTAGAGCAAGTTTATTAAAGTTAGAGCAAAATCGTTCCCAAAGTTTTGTCGCTTTTGAACTGGACGCAGGACGATACGAGTTGACTTGGTTCATTTATAACGTGAGGTCAAACTAACATCAAACACCTACACATGAACATGTGAATAACAATTAAAAAAATATACATATATTTTTCCTCTTAAAATTGAGTCTGGTTCTGGCCATGTTACAGCGGAATACAAAAACCTTGCCAAAAATGTTCACCGTTGAACGTTCACAAAAGCAAAACAAAAAGTAATTGGTTTATCCCGCGGCCCCGCGTCCCTCAACCTCACCAAGATCAACAAAAACTCCGGGATAACATGTGACTAAAGAGCAAACTACACACATTATTAACTGACCTGAAACACACACACACACACACACACACTATATATATATATATATATATATATATATATATATATATATATATATATATATATATATATATATATATATATATATATGTGTGTGTGTGTGGGTGAATTATATGTACTGTACAAGTTTTATGTATACACGTGTGGACATGTTGAGTCATGTATATATTTGAATGTAACCCAATATCAAGTGTTTACCCTGTATTTGTAAAATAAATTCATGAAAAATATATAGTAATTATTAATTCGTACGTATAAAACTAAATGCAATGCATTTGCTCATGTAAGTATAGAATGCAATCATACCTGCGTATACAATAGTCATACACAGTGATCATACGCACGCGCATACAGTCACGCGCGTACATACAAAGAGAAACACATACAAAATCTACATAAATGGACAGTTAAATGTAATAACCGCTGTCCCATTTCCTGGCTCGAAAATACACCTTATTTATATATGCATTGGATGCAGTTAATACAAGGGGAAACGAGCACCTACACACGGCCCGCCCGCCAGCCAGCCTCTCTCTTTGTAACAAATATAACAGTCATATAAATACAGAAAAACGTAAATAAAAATCATGTGACCTTTAAATAAAATAACAAATGGACAATATTTGATTATAAGTCTATTACAATGGATGATTTACGCTGTAGGGTAAAGTTTGGAATAAAAATTAAATTAATGAATATTTGATTATAAATCCATTGCAATTGGTAAACTGTTTTAGGCACGTATTCGGTTAACCCAACAGGTGGTGGGGGCATGGTTAACACATCTCAGGCTACTGTGTTGTAAAGTTAGGCGTAAAAATGCCTGGCTATGATATAATATGGAATGGAATTGACGTATAATCACAGATCTCCTATTTCAACACACACTATTAATTGATCAGTTACTCAGCTCTCTCTACCAGTGTCGGGAAACGTGGTCTATTGCAGTATACATCAAGGATAATTATGTAATAGGCCTAATAATAATAATAGTTATTATTATTATTATTTTAATTATTATTTTATTATAATTATTGATGTTGTAGTTGTTGTTGGGGGAGAGAACTAGCACCAAAACATATTAATGAACGTGAATCAACAGTGTTAAAGCCACAAATAGATATTTCAAGAGCCAAGGTCAGTGGCATCCCTGGAGGTCAGTCAAGTTCGTCAGCTGGTTAATTTGTTTTTGATGCTATTAACTACCTGGGTCATGTGGTCATTTTTGTATTGTTATTTCCCCCCATTTGATGTCAATTGCTTGGTTCATTTGCTGTGGATGTTGGTAATTAGCAAGGTCATTAGCGCGGTGTGCTTTTAATGGTCGTTGGTGTTCATTAAGAGTGTTTTATGTAATCCAATGGCCAGGGTCTTTAAGCAGCGTTCACCAGGTTTTAATTTCCTCACGTGATCAAAACTTTTTCAGATTTATGAAGGATTTTATTTTTGTTTTCGTAGTGTGGATGATGTTTTGTGGGTAGCCGCCGCCCAGGGTAGTGCACTGACAGGAGAGCTTAAGAGGTGCCCAGATCCCTTCCTTCCTTCCTCCTCTGTCACTAGTGCTGGTGTTTATTCTCACTGGGTTAGCCTTCCTTCATTAATTATATCGTACACACACACACACACACACACACACACACACACACACATACACACACACACACGCACACACACACACACACACGCACACAAGTCAACATTATCGACATACTTGACGTCACTTTACCAAACCAAGAGTCATGTACACAAGTTGGAACAGCTTTAGACTTGACCCTGTTCACATCCTTTTACATTCCACTTAATTTAATATCCCTCAGAGACTCTCAAATGCCTCCCTCCTCCCTATCATCCAGTGGTTCAAGTCTCCTGGTCATAGTCTCTTTCACATCTCACAAGTGGCGGTGGTCTGTCATGGTCCGTGAAGTCTGACAATTGCTTTCAACATAATTTCCAACTTTTCCTTTTTCTTCTCTTCAATTTAACTTCTTCTTTTTCAAATTCTTATCTCCCATTACTTTCTCTTTCACCACTTCTGTCTGTCTCTCAATCTCCTAAAATTCTTCTGGTGTCATCTAACCTAACCTAACCTAACCTAGTCTGTTTGACACTCACGCTGACATAACATTCAGCCTGAACCGAAAGCCGAAGCCATAACTCTGAGAAATGTCAATATTCAACAGCACAGAATAGTTAACTTACTCTGCTCACACTGCCCAAGCAGGTGGAGCACACTGTGTCACCTCAGTTGCTCACTCCTACACGGGGTTCCAGGGACACGTGGACACCTGTGGACACCTAGCTATATCTCTTCAGTTTATCTCGATTGTTATTCTCTCAAGCACATTTAATCTCCCCATCGAACACTATCTCCAAAGACCACATCTCCTCATCACTGTTCTGTATCTCCCATCTGTGTAACAAATTCTTTTTTCTCAACTCCCGTCTTTTATAGGTTTGTAAAAGTGCACAACAGGGAGGAAGGTGCGTTGGGAATTCTCTTTTTTGTTTTTTTTGACACTTCCTTCTTCAAGTCGCAAGTAATCCGCGTCAACACACATCTCCCGGCTCTTACATGTCATTGAATTTAATTATGATATATTCAAGGTCTTTTACTGTTATTAATTTTGGAGGGAGTTGAAATCCTCCGGCCATAAATGTGTAAATATAGGCTAAAATTTATTATAAGTACTCACAGTGGACCACTTAAACACTCAGACTGTATTATCTGATGCAATGTAAATGTCAGTCATATGATGAACTTGATACACACAAACAATACCCAACGAATGAAGAGACATTAAATCATCACAGACAGACAGACATTCACACGACACCTGAACAATATTATAACAATAACACACAAAATGGAAGCTTTGCACAGTTTTCTCGTCCGTATTTTGAAGAAGATAAATATTGATGATATCTGTTGAAGTTATTGTGTATAGAAGAGTCAGGTGTAAAGTGTTCCCGCCCTGACTACCACAGATGAATTAATAAGTGAATGACGATTATACACGTGCGTTGACCTTGTGTAGCTTAAAGTAGATGTAATAACTTGTCCGAGTTGGTTCTATTACCTTAATTGAAAGGTTAATTGCTGTCATTATGCCCCAACTACGTAAATCAAGTCAGGTGTGAATAGCTGAATTTGTAATTAACTAAATCACCATTACGATAATTACCTTCACTACAGGGGGTAAAAATGTCTTTTGATGTTCCTTACTGATCTTAAATGTGATATGCTAATTGTCAATTTTTTTTTTCCACCGGCGAAAATATAATATTCAGACGGGGTAATTTTGATTGTTAATATCATGATGTGTTTATACCATTATCTGACCTGACAAGCGCTATCTAAAGCACCATGTAAACTTGTTTCCTTCCTTCACTGATTTACCTTCTAAACTCTACCCAGTGCGGGGGGGGAGGGGCGCTACTTATGTCTCTCCACTCAGTAATACTTTCCTCCAAAAAATCATTCAAGTCAGATTTCGTAAACTCTCAATATTTTTTTATTAGTTTTATGAATTTGCTTTTCATCGGATGTTAGGATTGGAATTTAGTCACTTGTGTTTAGAGTTTGTTAGCTGGTTTATTAGGTATCAAATGTAGAGTAAAAAATTTTGCCTTTTTCTTTTTCATTCTTACGTTGAGCTGATTGTAGTTTAAAATGAATAATTGAGTTGGGATTTTTCTGTTATTCTTTTACGGTATATATATATATATATATATATCTTGATAAAATCACACGGGAAAATGGAAACAACGGAGTACCTTAGCTTTCGTCTTTATTCAAGACATCTGAAGATGTCTTGAATAAAGACGAAAGCTAAGGTACTCCGTTGTTTCCATTTTCCCGTGTGATTTTATCAAGATTTATCTTATCCACGTTTTCATTGTGGATTTTCATAAAATATATATATATATAATTTTTTTTTTTTTTTTTCGTTTTTTTTATTATGTTCCCAATTTGTTCGTGGGATTAACAGGTGTTGATCATTAAAGTTGGCTTCTTTAGTCGCGTCTCTCTCCATGGACAGATTTGGTATTGAGACTTGATTGATTTTCACTAATAGTTTTTCTCTACTGTGTGTGTGTGTGTGTTACCATTAACAGGACAACAGTAAAGACATAGTGTGTTTCACAAGAGTAACTCATTTATCTCTCCTCGCCAACTAACTGCGGCTATACCTCTTTCTTCCCTTCCACTCTCCTTCACTCCAACACCACAAAGCGCTCCAGCAATTTCATCTTTTCATTCCTAAAAACTCCGCTCTTGGCACTATCGAAGGCTACGTCCCTTATTACGGGTTTTTCACCAGTCTTTCCAGAAGTTCGACTTTCAGTTTCCAGTAAGCATTGGTCTCTTGACCCAGCTCACTTCACTCAGACCAACAGTAACAATCATGTCATTTTCTCTTATCGTTTTCGAGCGTTGTTCCTTAATTTAATGTCCTCACACCCTAAGTTCTAATTCTGATATCACTAATTTGATACATCTGAGGCTTTCGCTTGATGACGACCTGAGAGGCCTTGTTCACGTCGTTGTGACTTCTTTTGTCTGAACCACATCTCAGGGGCAGTCGGCCTCACCATATGCTTTTGAACTTTTTGGTCTCCTTACAGGATGTCCTTCAATAAAGTCTTTAGCACATCGCCTCCACCGCCCTACAGGTTGTGTCAAAAATTGGTAACATAAGGATCTGGGTTCACAACTAAAAAATTTAACTAACTAGTGTTAATTAATGACCTTCGAAATAATTAAAGATGTTAAGAATATTTAAAAAGTCAATTCCGTTGTGCCGGTAAGTCTTAAATCGCCTTAATATACATTTTCTTAAAAATATTGCAGACTATCTTTAATATTTAAACACGTTAGTTTTCATCCCCCCCCCCCCCAAAAAAAAATAAATACAAAATAACATAAATAAATAAAAGAATTTCGTTTGACGTCAAAAATTCGCCTGACTTAATAGCTTGATTTTTGACACTTGGGGTCATAAACGGATTTCGTTCAAATTTTATACAAAAGTACTACTTCACATGTTGATTAACCTTGCTATCTGCTATGATTTTATATCACACGCACACATACGTACATTTTAATGTTCGGCTGCCTTGATCATATGCTATAATATTTACATAATATGGTAACAAATACGGCTGTACTGTGTCTATGAATATGTATATTCTGATCAGAAAGCATTTGTTAAATTAGTTCTGTTTGTGTTTTTATGGGAAAGTTCACTGCATCATTTGTGAACGTAATTGGATTAAGTAGAAGCATGTGTGTGTGTAATGCTCACATCGACAAAAATCTGTTTCCATGATTATACAAGTTGTACCACAAACTGGTGTGAATATTTAGATAATTAGATTCCAGTTGTCTAAATACGGGTTCTGGTATAAACATTGTATGCATTGATTTTTTCCAGCCATCTACAGTAAAGTCCGTTTCTCTCTGGATGCGGCGGTACAGTGCGGCACTGTTCTGTGTCGTCCACAACCTGCGGCCCAACGCGGCATTGTGTTCATTGAGGTCCGTCGGGTACTTCACTAGTAACAAGAAACGCGCCCCTGTTAGCTTTGTAGACTCTTGACCAACAATGAAAAGATTTTTTAATCCAACCTTCTCATATAAAGTGTTTAGTGAATATCATCACCCCATTACTACACCTTCTACTACACAAACACACTGAATAATAAAACACACACACACACACACACACACACACGCACACATTTTTTCCCTATACTTCTCCCCAGATGTGATTCTTTGTTACAATAAAGACTACCACAACACATTACGGTCCTCCAGCAGTTTGTTAACGAGTATATCTTCTGGTAATGTCACCTCAAATCACCATCCCATTCCAGTGCGACGTTGTGTTCATTACGTGGATGACTTAAACCAACACTTTGTATCCATAATATTGAGGTAATTAAGTATATTATAGTATATAGGGAGAAATGATCTGTTTTTGACTGAGGCATTTATTGTTGATGATGTGATAAGATTATGTGGGTTAGTCTTACATACCATAGAGATCTGTCATTATTATAGGGGTGAGTCATCGTTATAGGAGTCAGTCATCATTGCAGGGGCAGTCATCGTTGCAGGGGTCAGTCATCATTGCAGGAATCAGTCATCATTGCAGGAATCAGTCATCGTTGCGGGGGTCAGTCATCATTGCAAGGGTCACTTCCCAAGGTAGAGTTATCGTACTAAGTGAGGGGAGGGGGGAAGGGGGTATGGTGTCAGGTTGGGTCAAGGTAGTGTTCCTTAATGCGTCGTATGGAGGGAAGAGACTCACGAAGCACAACACCTGGATGCCAGTTCTGTCACAAGGCTGAGGACGGCGGCCAGGTAACCTACACCCAGCACGATGAACGCCCCCTGCATGTGCTCCACCGTCAGCACCTCCAGGAGAAACAACACTTTACTGAATATCTCTCTCTCTCTCTCTCTCTCTCTCTCTCTCTCTCTCTCTCTCTCTCTCTCTCTCTCTCATATATCAGTGATGCATGGTGACCACTAACACACCGGCCCTTGGAGACCCACCTGAGGACCACTGGCAATGCGGTCCTGGTCGTGGAGACTCAGCCAGGAGGGTCGGTCGTCGTCCTCGTCGTCGTGGAGGCCATCATCAACGGTGGATTGGAGGCCTTGTGTCAACACCTCCTTGAACATCTTGTCTGTCAACCCCCCGGCCTGCATGTAGTGGATGGCCTGATGGAGACGGGAGGATTAATGCTGGAGACGGGAGGATTAATGCTGGAGACGGGAGGATTAATACTGGAGACGGGAGGATTAATGATGGAGACGGGAGGATTAATGATGGAGACGGGAGGATTAATGATGGAGACGGGAGGATTAATGCTGGAGACGGGAGGATTAATGCTGGAGACGGGAGGATTAATGCTGGAGACGGGAGGATTAATGCTGGAGACGGGAGGATTAATGCTGGAGACGGGAGGATTGATGCTGGAGACGGGAGGATTGATGCTGGAGACGGGAGAATTGATGCTGGAGACGGGAGGATTAGTGCCTGAGACGGGAGGATTAGTGCCTGAGACGGGAGGATTAGTGCCTGAGACGGGAGGATTAATGCTGGCGACGGGAGGATTAGTGCCCGAGACGGGAGGATTAATGCTAAAGACGGGAGGATTAATGCCTGAGACGGGAGGATTACTATGTATCTAGGACTATCAGCTGTTGTTGTTAAGTGCCTGAGTCATCATGTTATAGGTTTATAATAATGGGGGGATAAGGTGATTACGTCAGTAGGCCTAACTGTAGTTACCATGGCTCAAGTGGTGGTTCTCGTATCGTGGTCAAGTGGGGGGGAGGGTCACCATATCTCTCTCTCCTGTCACACACACACACACACACTCTATCCACCTAGTGTGTCCCTGACCTTATCCACGTAGGGTGTTAGAGGGGACTGCATGTTGAGAACCGCACTGACGCCGAAGGTAGCCAGGCACTCCTCCTGTATCCTGAGGGGGGACTCGCCTCTCCTGGTGGTGTAAAACCTCTTCTGGAGGAATTCGAGATGGTTCCTGTTCTCGATGAGTACCATGTCTCGCTTCTCGCTGATCTCTCTGTTGATGGCAGGCCGGAGGGTTAGGTGCACGGGTAGTGGGGAGGAGGTAGATGATGCACGGGTAGTGGGGAGGAGATCTTGATGCACGGGTAGTGGGGAGGAGGGAAGTTAAGATGATGCACGGGTAGTGGGGAGGAGGTAGATGATGCACGGGTAGTGGGGAGGAGGTAAGTTAAGATGATGCACGGGTAGTGGGAAGGAGGTAAGTTAAGATGATGCACGGGTAGTGGGGAGGAGGTAAGTTAAGATGATGCACGGGTAGTGGGGAGGAGTTAAGTTAAGATGATGCACGGGTAGTGGGGAGGAGGTAAGTTAAGATGATGCACGGGTAGTGGGGAGGAGGTAAGTTAAGATGATGCACGGGTAGTGGGGAGGAGGGTAAGTTAAGATGATGCACGGGTAGTGGGGAGGAGGGTAAGTTAAGATGATGCACGGGTAGTGGGGAGGAGGGTAAGTTAAGATGATGCACGGGTAGTGGGGAGGAGGGTAAGTTAAGATGATGCACGGGTAGTGGGGAGGAGGGGAGTTAAGATGATGCACGGGTAGTGGGGAGGAGGTCTTGATGCACGGGTAGTTGGTAATATGAGATAGAATAACTGAACTGTAACTATATTTTGGAAATCTCTCTCTCTCTCTCTCTCTCTCTCTCTCTCTCTCTCTCTCTCTCTCTCTCTCTCTCTCTCTCTCTCTCTCACCTGAAGTAGGGATTGGTGTCCTCCACGGCCTTGTACTTGGTAGTGAGGGCACGGACGTTGGGGTTGTCGGAGTCGTTGAAGACAGTGGTCCAGTAGTCTTGATAACCGACCACCGTGAGGCCGCTCTTGTCCAGCTCCGCCAGGGTCCTGATGGCCGGCTCCACGCTCTGGTGCATCGTGTACTGTTCATTTTCCACCCCTGTTTCCCTCCACCCCTGTTTCCCTACACCCCTGTTTCCCTCCACCCCTGTTTCCCTCCACCCCTGTTGTTTCCCTCCACCCTAGTTTCTTTCCACCCCTGTTTCCCTCCACCCCTGCTACCCTTCCACCCCTGTTTCCCTCCACCCCTGCTACCCTTCCACCCCTGTTTCCCTCCACCTCTGTTTCCCTCCACCCCAGTTTCTTTCCACCCCTGTTTCCCTACACCGCTGTTTCCATCCCTCCACCCTTCCACCCCTGTTTCTCTCCACCCCTATTTCTCTCCACCCGTTTCTCTCCACCCCTATTTCTCTCCACCCCTATTTCTCTCCTCCCCTATTTCTCTCCTCCCCTATTCCCCCCTTATTTCCTCCCCCTATTTTCCTCCCCCCCTTGTTTTCCTCCCCCCCTTGTTTTCCTCCACCCCTATTTTCCTCCACCCCTATTTTCCTCCACCCATGCTCTTCTCCACCTCTGCTGCCCTAATCCCCTTTACCTTTCAACCTATCCACCCGTTTCTCTTTCCACTCATCCACCGCTTCTTCCTTCCATCCATCCATTTTACTCCCCCTCCATCCTTCCACCTATCCCTCCCTCCTTCTCTCCGCCATTTCCACCCTCTGTTGATATGGATGAGTGTTGTAACTTGCTGTAGGTAATAACTGGCGTTGAGACACAAGCAACACCCTCTACGTGCTTCAGTTACCATAGCATCACCCTATAAGTGCTTCAGTTACCATAGCATCACCCTATAAGTGCTTCAGTTGCCATAGCATCACCCTATAAGTGCGTCAGTTATCATAGCATCATCTTATATGTGCTTCAGTTACCATAACATCACCCTGTAAGTGCTTCAGTTACCATAACATCACCTATAAGTGCTTCAGTTACCATAACATCACCCTATAAGTGCTTCAGTTACCATAGCATCACCCTATAAGTGCTTCAGTTACCATAGCATCACCCCATAATTACTTCAGTTACCATAGCATCTCTCTAGCCTAAGATTTCTAGTTACTGCGAAATGAACTTCGTCTTATTTACTAGAGGATCACCCTAGGAGATGGTTAGTCGTCCTCATTATCACCCTAGTAATTATTGGCACACACACACACACACCCTGGTGGTCATGAAGGCGGTGAGGTTGCCACTGAAGCTGACGCCGACAACGAAGCCCATTAGCAGCATGAGGATGGTGGGTACCCGGAGCCTGGTGGTGGCTGGTCCTCGCTGGCTCTGACACGTCAACATGCCCACCGTGTACACCAACGCCCTGCCCCAGCTGTTGACCCACACCACCGACACGAGGAGGAGGGTATATAATAAGACAGAGGGAATATAATAACAGACAGGGTGTAGATTAATAGAGAGAAGACTGTATATACAATCATAGGATACATACTAACACGGAAACAGAGGGTAGAGAATGAATGAAGAACATGAGACATAGAAGGAAATACCCATCACCGAGAAAGTTGGTGATGGGATATAACTAGTACACAATGTCTCTCAAATATTACAGCAGTTTACATTATGGTTTAGTGAAATGCGAATGAGAGGGAACGAGGGGAAAAAAAGTCGAGTAGTGGGAGAGAGGGGACGAGAATGAGAGAGATGGGGGAACTGGCAAAAAAAAAGATGAAACTCAAACGCTAGTAAGAGGAAAAAATGTTCTACTGACAACATCACAGATTCATATTGAACTCTAGTAAAAAGTTATCGTGTCAGTGTCAGTGTTTACCCACACAGGAGCACACACTCGTCACGCTGCCAGAGCCAACATACCCTCCACACTCCACTATTTATTGCTCAACACCGACCTTTAACAGCAACTCCCCCTCTCCTCGTCACCACCGATACTACCACTCTTACATACACGCACATGGAGTATAGTGCTACATACACCACCACCGCTGTCAAACCACAACTACCACACTACTGGAAGGAACTGACGTGGTGTTTACATTCTCTTACAATCTCCCCGCTACCACCAGAAACACCTTCAGAATTCTAGACCATTTGGCCTTAACACCACCTCCATCAAATACAACCACCTGTACTGTAGCTTATTCCTTCAACAATATTCTCCTTACTCCAATGGTCCCCTCCCCCTTCACAGCCACACTCCTTCAGTCACCACTTGCCCACACAACCTCAACCACCACACTCCCCTCATTCCGCGCGATCATAACCTTTCCTCATTAATTCAGCGCCACCTTCAGAGCTAGAGATTCAGTCATATGTTCGCAAGAAATTTTAAGAATTCTGATCCTGATTGACACTCACCTGTAGAACTGAGGGTGATCTGGCAGGTGGACAAGAGCGCGGGCGATGGCCGGGTAAATGAGGGTGACGACTCCCAGGGTGGCCGCCAGGGTGCTCCAGACCACCAGGGAGAAGGGAGACCCCAGAGCCATCCATCGGGGCAGCTCTCGAGGCACTGGGGTGATGAAACACGCATGCTCATACGTGTAAGGGTACGTGAACTTGGCGAAGTAGATGCGTCGTATGTCAAGGAATATGTTGCCCACACCTATGTCCCCGTCTCCCACGCCCACCTGCCCACACACACACTGAGTCAGGTACAGGTTATGAACACCTGAAAAACTAGAAAACTAAGAGAAAGTGAAGCCTTTTGAAGGTAGAGAAGACAAGGAGAACTTGGGAGTGAGGATGAGGAAGGACACGTAAATTACCACACAGGAGGAAGATAGGGGAACCAAGAAAGAAGCAGGAACAAGATTACTACTGCCGCTGTATATCATTACAGACACCAGTTCTGTCACCACTAATATTACCTTCAAGAGTCACAAGTCCCACTCAATGTTCCGTCTTCTCTGAGTTCCACCTTGAGGAAAATTTTTAAACCCAACATGAAAAAAATACCTCCCTCGCGCGCTAAACGATACATCCATCAGTCGGGTTAACAAAGAGGGAATTGAGTTAACCAAACGCAACTGGAACAAAAAATTGACTGAAGTTGTGCTCTCTCTCTCTCTCTCTCTCTCTCTCTCTCTCTCTCTCTCTCTCTCTCTCTCTCTCTCTCATCCCATCCCCTGTTTATAAATATTGTCGTCGTCAATATATCACCGAGGACATGTTAGCAGCATCACGCGCCCGTAATGGGAGTGTCAACAGAAAATACATAATTCTTCTGACCTGGCCAAAATCATTCATGCCCACGTCAAAGGTAAATGATGACCCCAACCTTTAACATAGAGGGGGAAAAATATTGGACTTGTAGAATATTGGTATACAGTATTCCGTGTGCATTTATATTTTAGTCCCCGGTTTCAAGCTCTTCTCGTTTTCTATTAACTATAAGGAAGAAATCAGGTCTTGGGTGTTTGTAATGTTTATAATCTGTTTCTTAGACCCTGTGCTAGCCTTGATGTTTTATTTATGTGGATATTAACTCTCTCTCTCTCTCTCTCTCTCTCTCAAAACTTAATAAGAAGAAGAAAATTTACTAAATGAGAACGTTGTCGACTGTTTGTTATCTAATCAAACATTTACACCCTTTATAATATCCCCAAATTTCTGGTGGAATACAGTTGAGTGCCTGGTGAACATTGTAAAGGAGAGTCTCACCACGCGTACCCTGATTTTCATTGGTAGGTGATATTTCCATAGTTATTTTTTTTTTTCGTCTTTTCCAACCAATCATCGCGGATAGGACCCATGGGCTCACCCGATCAGCGTCCTCTATATCCAATTCTGAGCGATTAATGAACCAATAGATGCCTTAGATTTCACTTAAGGCCCCCATGCCAACTAGCTACTGCACACACACACAGGAGGAGGGGTAAGGTATACGCTGTGGTTACTCTATTTTTGTTTTTATCTTGTGTCATCATCTGGGCGTTAACTCAGGCCCTATATTTTAGTGAGCAAGTTCAAATTTAGACATAATAGTGATCAAGTACTTCGACATTTTTTGTTTTACGTATATTTTGTTTTAATTTTATTTTGTTTATTTTTTTTGGGAGGAGGAGCTCTGTAATGAAAGACAAAAGTCGTGTCGTGAAATTTGGTGAAAACATATGCCGATGGGCTAAAACTTTTGGTGCGCTCTGCCTTGTGGTAGGGGGCTCTCATAATGTTTCATGAGTTATATTTAATCTTCGGGAGTTATATTTAATCTTCGGACAAAACCGCGACACGGGTTTTGTCTTTGATTGTACACTAACATGACACTACTTGTAAACAAAAGGTTAGGTTGGCTTGTGGGTGGAATTTTTTAACATCTTAGCTCACACCACGCGTCAACACTGGCCGTGGGGAGACATTTGTAAGCTTTTATACAATCATACCACGTGAGTCCTTCATCAGGGACTGACATACACACTCTCTGTAGCGAGACAACATAAGGGGAAACAATTAGTACTCCTATAATCCAGCCGAGAAAATTAGATAATTTACTCATACATTCTCAAACATTAATAACAATAATATATAATGAACATTGAAAGTTATTTATATTTCTCAATGAAACGTTTCTTCCTCATTACGAGGCATTTCAAATACCAGATGATAATAAAGCTCCGCTGACAGTAGCATCGTTAGGCCATCTATTCAACATGTTAAATTGCCGGCCTTTAAAACGGATCTGACATCTCCACAGATTGTTAGCACAAATTGTGGCATCATTTTGTAATCATCTCGTGCCATTTAATCTCCAACTATCGCCCACAAATCATTGCCTCTGAGATTTACTGACCTAACAGTTAGTGTGGGTGCCACAAGGCAGTACACTCACAGTAACCAATCATTACCCCAGGAACCATCACACCTGTTGACCTCCTCTGACCATCAGTGACTTGTCCTGGTGGCTCACCTGGCCGACGATGCCGGTGTAGGTGCCGTTGTCGTAGAGGCGGCCCCAGAGGCTGGGTCCTGGGTGTCTCCACTGCACCGTGAAGTTGAGGTAGCGAGCCAGCAATATGATGAAGGACACGTCTTGGCCTCCTAAGGGATGTAAACTGCCCCCTTCCTCCCCCTCGACGAACACAGAAGGGGGGAAGGGGAAGGTCTTCACCATCAGGGGGTGGCCCTCTAAGTCTGCTAGCTGTTAGGAGTGGGGGAGGAGGGGGGGGTATTGAAGAGCTGATGAAGCGGCCTGGGAGGTAGATAACTTACGGCCATTAATGGGACA
The DNA here is from genome assembly GCA_958450375.1 of Homarus gammarus. Taxonomy (NCBI): domain Eukaryota; kingdom Metazoa; phylum Arthropoda; class Malacostraca; order Decapoda; family Nephropidae; genus Homarus; species Homarus gammarus. The sequence goes on along the minus strand of CAUDMG010003307.1, from coordinate 245,488 downwards.
TAGAAGGATATAATGAGTAAGAGATAGCAGACGGCCATGAGTGAGAGATAACTGGCATTTGGGATCGAGAGATAACTGGGTGTCGTGAAAGACAGAAAACACTCATAAGTAAACCTAGTAACAGCTTATGTTGAGTGAGAGATAGCAGGTTAGCATGAGTGAGAGATAGCAGGTTAGCATGGGTGAGAGATAGCAGGTTAGCATGGGTGAGAGATAGCAGGTTAGCATGAGTGAGAGATAGCAGGTTAACATGAGTGAGAGATAGCAGGTTAGCATGGGTGAGAGATAGCAGGTTAGCATGAGTGATAGATAGCAGGTTAGCATGGGTGAGAGATAGCAGGTTAGCATGGGTGAGATATAACAGGTTAACATGAGTGAGAGATAGCAGGTTAGCATGAGTGAGAGATAGCAGGTTAACATGAGTGAGAGATAGCAGGTTAGCATGAGTGAGAGATAGCAGGTTAGCATGAGTGAGAGATAGCAGGTTAGCATGAGTGAGAGATAGCAGGTTAGCATGAGTGAGAGATAGCAGGTTAGCATGAGTGAGAGATAGCAGGTTAGCATGAGTGAGAGATAGCAGGTTAGCATGGGTGAGAGATAGCAGGATAGCAAAAGTCATTAATGAGATATAAAGGGCTGGTATGAGTTAGATGAAGGCTGTTATGAAAGAAGAAAACTTAATAGGTTTAACTAAAAAAAAACACTCTCTCTCTCTCTCTCTCTCTCTCTCTCTCTCTCTCTCTCTCTCTCTCTCTCTCCTACCTTCCTGGGAAACAGTTCACCTCGCCTGAGGAGGCCGCCGCCTCGGGAGACCTTGGCCAGGAAACGGAAGGTCGTCTCGCTGTACAGCCAGTGTGTCCAGATATCTGCCTCGTCCTCCTTCCTGCCGGGCCTGCCACACACAATCAGTCCTGTCAGTTTCTGCACTACATATGTCTGCCATTAGTGTGAGCTTACTACACTACAGATGTCTGCCAGTACTGTGAGCTTGCTACACTTCAGATGTCTGCCAGTAGTGTGAACTTATTACTCCTGAATGTGAAGGATTATGGCGGGATGGTTACCCAGGGTTCCAAAATTTACAATAAGAACATTATTATTTTGGATGTCACTATTATCTCAGTGTCATCATTCCTTTAATTATTATGTTGGAGATAAAAAACAAATGTTGCACTACATAAATAAGATAGAAACGTCCGTTATTGAAAGAGGAATTAAGATTATTATACAGGTGATGTTATGGAGAGAACGTCAACGAATGTGCTTTTGTTTTTTATTTGCGGGCTTTTGTTTTATATTTGCGGTTTTTGCTTTTTATTCACCGTTTTTTTTAATCATGGGCTTTTGTTTGGTTTTGTTTTTTAACACTATACTAACCCAACTGGTGAATATTATAAGGGCTGCCAACGTCATATATGAATTATTTTAACTTTAATATCACTGTTTCAAATATTAATGGGTAGAGCTGAGGAGAAATACGACTCATTACCCAGCAACTCGACTGTGTACTTAAGGTGTATAGAGCGAGACCCATTAAGAGTATCCCACTAATATGAGAGCTGGAAGGTCTTCAGTTGAAAGAGTTGTCAGTGAGTCATTTGTTCCCTTCACTCGCCACCCTCCAGTGTTCCCTTCACTCACCACCTTTCAGTGTTCCCTTCACTCGCCACCCTCCAGTGTTCCCTTCACTCGCCACCCTCCAACGTTCCCTTCACTCGCCACCCTCCAGTGTTCCCTTCACTCGCCACCCTCCAGTGTTCCCTTCACTCGCCACCCTCCAACGTTCCCTTCACTCGCCACCCTCCAGTGTTCCCTTCACTCGCCACCCTCCAGTGTTCCCTTCACTCGCCACCCTCCAGTGTTCCCTTCACTCGCCACCCTCCAACGTTCCCTTCACTCGCCACCCTCCAGTGTTCCCTTCACTCGCCACCCTCCAACGTTCCCTTCACTCGCCACCCTCCAGTGTTCCCTTCACTCGCCACCCTCCAACGTTCCCTTCACTCGCCACCCTCCAGTGTTCCCTTCACTCGCCACCCTCCAACGTTCCCTTCACTCGCCACCCTCCAACGTTCCCTTCACTCGCCACCCTCCAGTGTTCCCTTCACTCTCCACCCTCCAGTGTTCCCTTCACTCGCCACCCTCCAGTGTTCCCTTCACTCGCCACCCTCCAACGTTCCCTTCACTCGCCACCCTCCAGTGTTCCCTTCACTCATCACCCTCCACGCAGTTGATAATTAGGCTAATTGGGAGTATCTCTCATTGATAAACTTGTTACACTACACAATATTAAACAAGCGGAAGTTATATCATATTTTGTTCAGTGATTGTTGGTTGTGTTTGTGGAGTGTGTCCTGTACAATACCCTACGTTCAGTAATATATCCCCATGTACTGCACTGTACTGTACTGTACTGTACGGCACTGAACGTTACGTCGTGGTGTAACTCGGTGGGTAATATGTTTCATCTCTTGATGCTGTAGTGTTGTAGTAATAATATACTGTAGTGTTGTAGGAATAATATACTGTAGAGTGTTTCATCTGAATTTATCCATGGATCGCGTCCCGTCATGACAAAGGAAACAAGTTTGAAACCCGCTTCCATCCCCGCGCTTCATGAGATTCGAACTGGCTTCAACTCTCAACTGACGTTACGGACTAACGAGCTACAAGTTCGCAAACTTGGTACCAACGTTGCCAAATTGCAGATTTATCGTGTGATACACCGAGCAAAAAAGGCTCGCGATACATAAAGTGCAGCGCAGCGGAATGAGTTCTTCAGATGTGCGGAACAAATTCGGCATTTTATTTTTATTTTTTTTTTAAGGAAAATTACTATAAATTTAGTTATTTTCTGAGGAATCTCGCTGAAGCTCTACCATAACAGAACAGCAAAACTGAATTGTTTGTCAGCTGGTCTGTCTTGAATAGAACACGATATTGTTATTGGATATATTAAAGTATAATAAGTGTTTGTGTTTGTAAGTGTCGGCTATACTGAGTAATACTTTATTTTCCTGCTCGGCTAACTCGCTTTTTTTTTACAAACTCTTCATAAAGACTAATCTTGCTTTTTAATCCAAAATTCAGACTTGTCGGGTTTTGGATGATGATAAACAGCTGTTGATAATTGCAATTTGGGTCTTACTCAATAGACCCAGTTCGGCGCCCTGACACTTGCTGAGTGTTACCTGGGGTGGAGCTCTCAGGTGATTAACTTATATTTTTATTAACTAATTTTTTTTTAGTAAATTGCCTTCATATTCCATAAAAATATTGGTATTTTTTTCGTTTCCTAGTGATCATTAAGTTTTAAGAAATTGTTTAAGTATAGCATATAATCAGATGTATGTCCCGTTTTCTGTCACTTAATCTGTCATGACTCAACTGGTGTTTGCCCTCAGGGTGGGTCTTCGGGAATACAATGGCCGTACAGTGTTGCCAAAAGTCCAGAAATTCCGTTGCTAGGCATTGAATTGAAACAGTTTACTTTGAATAAACACGTGCGGGAAACTTAAGGCATTTTAGAAATATATTTTTTCATATATATATAAGTTGTAAGATATTTGTGACTGTATTAATAACTGCTGGAACTAACGCGAAGATTGATATGATGAACTATTAATAATACATATTTCAAAGTATTTTTAAATAACCCAGACCTGCCACGCTAAGGCCATTACGTCACCATACAGCTTTTTGTTCGTGTTGTTCCCTTGTATAAAGTAATTCATAATGTGTAGATATTCTTTTTTATTGCCGTTGTCGTATATAATTAATTGTTGTTATAGTATCTCAGTAGGTTATCGTTATTGTTTTGTCCTTATTGTTTATAAATGTTATTGTTTTTCTCAAATTGTGTTTAATCTTTTAAGGAAAACTTATTTGGTTGGCGTTAATAGCCATATCGGCATTTTGTTATGTAAAGTTAATATATAACGTGCAATATTTAACTTACAGACGCTGATCCTTCCTAATTAAGATTTTTATTTTATTTTATTTTAATTCTTGCATCCAATTTCTTGTTTTAGTATATGTATATATTTATCTGTTGTGTACGAATCATTAACCTAAGTCAAATATATCACGTTTGTTTTGGGTTTCAACCATATTAATTATCCTTAATTGACTTGTATACATCAACATTATGGACGGACGTTTAAACATGTAATCCCTACGAAATTTTCTCTCAGAGAGTAACCGGCAACACTGTAGCCGTAAACTGGCTAGTGACAAGGTTACCTGAGTGATGGCCATGAATCAACGACCAGGAGTCATAGAGTACACACCGTTAACTCGAGTCGTTTGGAGAGATATTTTGCGTGTCACTGCACCAAGACCACCGAATCTCTTGTGCCTTGACCATCGCAGGAGTGAAAAGTCGATCTGCCCTAACAGTGTCGTGTGGGGGGCAGCAGCTGCATCATGGCGAATGTGAGTACCATTGTATGGGTGGGTCATGGGACTCATAGCCGTGGATAGAGGCAGTAAACGACGGATTACATGGAGATTAGGAACCCCAGCTTATATCACATGTTGATTAAATACCTTAATGCTGACCCTAACCTAATCTGACGCTGTTTACATTCTTGCTTAACGTGATTTTGTCTATATATGTGTTCAAATATCATCTGTTCACCAGTCGGTTCTGTATCGTTGTGCTGCTGGACGCTCGGGGCAAATGTAGAAAAATATTGTACAGTGTAAGTTAATTGGGAGAAGGTGGCTTTGAGGACAAGAGGGATGTATTCCTTATTTTTATGAACATTGTCAGTACCATATTGCAACATGAATTTTACCGAACATTGGAAGCAGCAAATATTGATATATCATCATCACTCGTTCAATCTCTTATTTGAAAAATTTTTTGTAAAACATTTTCCGTATTATAGTGGGTGGCAGTAACAAGCTGCCAGGCGCCTCTAGGGAACGCGTCGGATAAAAATGGTTTACTGGTATTTCGGTTTGTTTGTGTTGTGTAGGATTCAGAGTTGAAATGAACATGCATTGGTCTGAACTTGTTTTGCTTGTAGTGAACATTTAATAACTCATAGCAGTAAGTGTATTTACTCATGTTCATTGTATCACCTCAGCTCCTGGGTATACGTATAATACACTTGGCATCAAGAGTCTGGGGATTCCAGACAGCCCAAACGTCCTCTACGCACCTGCTGGTCATGCCTAGCCGAGCCATTTTTTGTGATTGCCAATCGGCGTAAAGTCTCTGGCCGCAGTAGAAGACTGTGCTTAATTATAGCAGGAACGAACCACTGAAAAATATATTGTCAAGTTTACCAATACTTAGAGATGTGTTCCTGCTATAATTAACCATTGGCCAAGGTCGGCGATAGATTCATCAATTCACCGAAGACAGAGCCCCGAGGTGTATCTTGCTGTGCGCTGGTAAATTTTGTCTCTTATTTCTTGTTCCCTCAACCGGATTTGGGTTTCATGCATTAAAAAAGAAACGTTCCGGTGAAAATCCCGAACAAAACAACTGATTATTAAGCCCGTGGAGCCATTGTATATATTTACTCGCACGGGGTATACATTTTCATGGAACGACAGAATAATTTCACATGCAAACAAGAAATCATCTCGTCCATCTGACTGGGGGAAGACTGATGTTTATGCAGTAAGTATACAGTTCCCAGCGGTACGGTGAGAGGCCTGGATCATGCGGAATCCCACACTCGAGGGGGATGGATCAAACTGAATCCCCTCCAAACATTTCGATCACTGACATACATATATATATTCACGAACCAGAAGCAGGGCTTTGAATATTCAGTGATGTTGTATTTCGGGGTTGTATTCCATGGCGCGAGACTACATTGCTGCCTCGGAATATTCAGTGGTGTGAGGCAAGGCTATTATTGGCGGGATGGAGCAGGCGAGGCGGTGACGATTCGTGCCTGGAAGAGCAAAACTCTATGTAAGACGACGTCTTCCAGGTGTAACATAATTTTTTTTTTTTTTTTTTTTACATTCATGCGATGATTTATAGTTAATAACCTGTAAAATTTATTAGTAATTAGATATACAACCAACCTGTTTTTAACGTCTTACCAATTGCTTGAGGTTTGAGTTTATTAATAATTTTGTAACTCGGTGCAGTAAGGATCAACCAGTGTCAGTTTTGGTTGTTTGTATAACACTAATTATATAGCGAGCGGAGTCAATCACGTATTTCAAAGTTGTAAATCCAATTATTGTATCAGCCGCCGTTGTGCTAAAGGAGTGTATCCCCGTGACCAGTGTCTAACAATAACAATACCATTTTCAGTAAGGCTGTACAGGTTAATATACAGCTCAAGATTACAAGCGTTGATAACGAAGGAAAGTCCGTGGTTGTAAAGTAATGGATAACTTTCGCAACAATATGTAATCTTGTTAAGTTCTGCGTCTGTCACATTCTTCGCCAGTACATAGTATAAAGTGACTTATTTTTAGCATATTATATTTTTTTCATTGATTTTAATTATATTATTTTGTACTTTGTTGTTTGTCCTAAAAATATATATAATTCCTAGTCGGTCAACCTATATCTCCCCCAAAATATATGGACCGAGTAAATCATTTGAGTTTTTTTTCTAAGTAAACAAACTACGGGGTAATTTTGTTTTATGGTATTGAAACCACATCACACTACAGTACTATAACCTGGAATTATATCATACTACCACTACCACCACCACCACCACCATCACCACTCTACCACCACCACCACCACCACCACTCTACCACCACCACCACCATCACCACCCTACCACCACCCACTACATCACCACCCTACCACCACCCACTACATCACCACCCTACCACCACCCACTACATCACCACCCTACCACCACCCACTACATCACCACCCTACCGCCACCCACTACATCACCACTCTACCACCACCCACTACATCACCACTCTACCACCACCCACTACAACATCATACTACCACAACCACCTCCCACAACACCACCATCATCACCACCCTATAAACATTTCTCTTCACGTATGAGCTTCACGTGTAGAGGGAGTCGTGACTTGATTACGTATCTTGATCCTTGAATTTTGGTAATTTGTTGACTGAAAAGAAATTAATATTCCGCGAGTTCTTTTGCCAGATTTTAATATTTCGAGGCGCCATTCATTGCTGTTAATATTCCGCTCTCCGCCTCCAGGATTTTGAGCGATAGATCTGGGAAGGGATTACTTAGGTTCTTCCTCGGTTTATGATTTTGCTGAAACCTGCTGCTGATATGAAATGCTGGTGCTCTGCAGGGGACTGTTCTGATCAGGTAGTCTTGGCAAATTGTTCTGTGGTGGTGTAATGGTCTCGGGGAAATGTATTGCAGTTTTAATTATGAGTCAGGGGACACCGGGAGATAAGCTCCCTCCCTCTCTAGTTCATTTCATCTTTAGATTAACAACACTAATCTATCCTATCCTAACCTTGCCTAACTTAACCTAATTTAACTTTTTACCTTAAGATTAACCATCCTAGCCTAGCCTAACCTAACCTAACAATAACGCTAACCTATCCTATCCTAACCTAGCCTGACCTAACCTATAAGCTGGGGGCTAAGCTTAAGGTGATCCTAGGAAATAAATTTGAATCCCCTGTCAGGATAGTGACACACACACACACACACACACACACACACACACACACACCTGGCCACAAAACTCACCTGTGCCGTCATTTTTATCAGCCATCAGTCCTTCAAACACCAATATGTAATGCTATACCTATTGGAAAACAAGATCATTATGTTCAGGTAACGTTGTGCTAAATATGGTAGTGTGGTGTAATCTGTTCCAAAATTATATGACTTTTAAGATGAGAAATTTTCCAGAGCGTTCGTCGAGGCTACAGCCATCTGATGCTATTAGTTAGTCGTCTGGTACATAAAAGCTCCCGGTTAAGGTAATAAACACAAGTAGACAGATTTGATCTTGTGTGTGTGATGTTTACAGTATGTGTTAGGTATAATGTTTATGTTAGGTGTAATGTTTATAGGGGACACAAGCTCGTAAGATTCTGTTGATAAGGTTTCATGGACTGGTTGTAATTTATCGTCAGAGTTGGATGTTATCAGTATGTTAGTTCACGCCAAGGTAATGTGTTGCGAAGTCTAATTTAGCTGCAGCAAATATAAAAGGTCACAGAGGGTGTAGACTATCTTAAGGATTTACCGCCGCCGCTCCGCTGCTGCCATTTTGCAGTGATCATCTCTCAATTAATGATGTCTGGTGAAAATTTCGACTATATTATTATTCATTGTGAGTTACAATTATAATGAACAATGAATAATTACCTTAAATGACGTTACTGTTACTTTGTTTGTATTATCCGTCATCAGTAATCGTTTGTATGTTTGCGTAATGTCATTTTTATCCTATTTCTATGCAAATGCAATATTGAAACTTTTGCAGAGCTTACAGTTCGTGGTCAAAAAATATCCATATGAAAAATAATGGGAATATTAATTGATAAATGAATTTATTCAGGTTTTGAAATGTTACGGTGGTAGCTCGTGAAAATGTTGTCTGGCAGTGAACACAATGAATGATCTGTCCACTCACTCGTCACACCTTCACCATTTGTTTCTGGTAAATGTATCTTAAAGCTGTTTACAGTGACCTGTCTTTATGTATACAGTGTATAATGAGAATAAACTATAATGAGAGTAAACTAAAGTGGACGTAAGGTAAAGGAAGGAAGTGTATAGGTCAGAGCATGTGTGACGTGTGTCTATCAACCAAGAATTGTAGAAAGTTTTTTAAATTGTATTTGTTTTGGGTTGAAAAAATATTCATAGACAGGTGGAACAATACACAGTGCAACATGCAAGTTGTATTTGATGTTGCTCTGCGGTGTCCCAGTAAATGATGGGTACACGTCCCCACCAGACGAATCCTCTGCTGTAGTAAGCTGGAGGGCTTGGTGGCCAGCCGTCGTATTACCAGAATATACTGTATGTTGTTTTGTGGCAAGAATATTAAATTACTGCTAATTATTGTTCCTCTTGTTAACACCTGATCAATAAACTATTCATGGGAGTCCCAAGGGTAAAAAACTGCAGGAGTGTAAAGCAGGAGAACCACAATGTTAAGAAATAGAAGCTAAAACTGAAATTACGTTAACATATTTTGAGTGCGCTTCACTCGGCTGTGACGCCGCCTTGCCTCTCTCTGGCACTGCCAAAAGGACCGTCGGCCAGAAACGTTAGAAAATTCCTATTTTTGTCAGCAAACTGGAATACTGATCAAGTCTGGAGCTGCAGGGAGATGTATCATTTCTGGAGGAGGGAAGGCGGGTTTAACAGGCGTGTTGTTGTTTATAGCAGAAGCGCGTAAGATGAGATAAAAAATGGCAAGAAAGATTGTGCCAGTGTCGTCTTTCAACATTTAATTCCAGCGAGAACACCAACAAGGGATTACTGTTAACGTGTGTAACGACGACCTTTGAGCAACCAGGACTGAAATGACAATACATCCCAGTTTTCTGATTTATCTTCACTATAACTGACGATTTTTTAATGTTAGATATACGTTAGAAACTATTTTCCATTTATGAGAGATTCAGAACCAGAAGACACAACGACGAAATCATACGTATGTTGCTGTGAGTTGGTGGTAGCTGCCTGTACATACTGGGTTTAGTCTCGTGCTGTTGACCTGAAGGACTACAGTGTACGGCCGGACTATTTTGTAAAGGTGGTCATTGTAGTTTACTTTTATAATAATATGGAAATATTTAAATAGTCATGACTAGTTGTGACGTAATATTTCTTGTTATAATGTTATTACTGCGCTTCAACAATTAAACTCTTCAGTGCGTAACAAGGTTAGTAATTACACTATTTTAATAACATTGAAAAATAATGATAAACTCTCTTCTCTCGTGTGGTAATAAGATGAGCTAAGTGTAACACATTACTGCCCCTTCATCAAGTATACTTTAGTGTAGATAGTGCTGCAGTTTCCTCTGTAATTTATCACTATTATTACAAACAAAAAAAGACAGTAACGATAATATTGTGTCACATGTAAACTTCCATCCTTCTCTTAACGTGACAACAAGATACAGTACACGTGCAGACTGGTTATACCGCCCTCCATGACTCATAGTAATTGGACTTTGAAAATATTTACTTTGAGAACCTTAGTGCCGTATATAGTTATTGTTCCCTTGTATTGAAAGCAAGGTGAGGCCCGAATACAACACATTAAAGCGAGCACCAGAAGAGAAGACGTTGAATCGTGCGGGCCATTAAAGTGTGAGAACATGGTGCAGGTGAGGAGGAGTCGTGTCTTACAAGATGAAGAGAACATCGACGGTCTTCCTCAGTTTGCGGGTTGTGTGAAGGGCATCGAGGCCGCTCCTGCCGGCGGTGCAGAAGAAGATGTACTTGCCCAGGTAGTGCCAGTGTGTTTCTTCGGCCTCCAGGTACTGCCTCACGGAACCGGACTCCTCCTCCAACAATATGAAGAAGGCATCACACGGGGTCTGCCACCATGTAATGTTGGGAGGACTCACGGGGTCAAGTTCTCCCGGGTTGACCTGGATAGAGAGAGCCGGGCCTGGTCAGTGTTATCATGTTGGATCTGGTGGTGAGATACAGAGTCTGGTCCACCCGGACCGACCTGGTGAAAAAAAACCTGAGACATAAAAATCAAGTCATTTGTACTGAATTAAAGAAGTAATGCTCAAGGGTCACCCGGATTAAACTTGGAGTGCGAGAGTGGGGCAAGGTCACGTGAGCTGCCCTTGTTGTGGGCTTAAGGTCGCCTTAAATTACTTAGACTCGAGGATATTAAGTTCCTGGGGAGTGTTGACAAATTACTAACACAACATTTATTTCCTTCTCGCTTGGTCTCGAAAACAAAGGATGCAAAAAAACCCGGATATTAATTAACTTCTTCCCGAATAGATTATCCACATACCTGGTAGGATACATTCAAGTCCACAGCTAATTGGCTGAAACTCTCCGCTGCCTCGTGCCCTCCACCAATCATCGTGAGGGAGCAGCCTGATAGCTCCTCTTCCAACAGGCTCCTGGCCACATCCATCATGATCGGACTACCAATCGGAAAGTAGGTTTAGGATGTACAATCTATAACCAAATTTCATTGGCTTATTACTTCCCACTATTAAAATTAAAAGTTAAATTGAACAAATGTAATGGCGACCGGAATATTTCGTAGATCACACACACACACACACACACACACACACACATTATATATATATATATATATATATATATATATATATATATATATATATATATATATATATATATATATATATATATATATATATATATATATATAAAAGCGTGTGTGTGTCTTAGGGGTAACTTATCTTAAGGACATTACCTCACAAACTCCTAGATGAGACAAGTTGTGAGCAGGCAACCCCTAACTTGTGTGTGTCAGTCATTAGCAGGGATAAACTTGTCCTCCTAACACTGGATTACTGATGTAGGGGTTGTGAAAGGGACGGAGAGCGAGAGAAAACGAAGGAAAGAAACTAATGGAAACAAGGGAGAGGGGAGAAAGTATGGGAAAGAAAGTAAGGGAAATAAGGGAGGGGAGAAAGTATGGGAAAGAAAGTAAGGGAAATAAGGGAGGGAAGAAAGTATGGGAAAGAAAGTAAGGGGGAAAGTAAGGGAAATACAGGAGATGGGAGAAAGTATGGGAAAGAAAGAAAGGGAGAAAGTATTTAGGGAGGAGAAAAAAAGTGACGGGGGAAATATGTGAAAGTGACTGCATTCATTCGTCACTTACCCTCGTCATTTTCCCCTCATTACCTACACTCGTCACTACTAATTAATTACCTTAGGTGCTGAAGACCTGTGGCAGGAGCCATCTGCCGCGCCCCCACGCCCTGCCACACCCAGCACATCATCACCAGTACGCCCTTCCACGCCCACCATGTCATTAAACACATCTCAGGAAGCAAACGCCGCTCCCAACCCCATCTGTCTGTGTGGAAAATACAACGAGGGAAAATAGCAGAGGGAAGAGGTCAAGAGGTCGGACTTTAGATTGGAGGTATGGAAGGAATAACAATTAGGAAGATAAACGTGAGAGAAAGAGAGAAGACAGACAGACAGGCAGACAGACACAGAGAGAGAGAGGGGGGGGGGCAGAAAAACGTAGGAGGAAGAGAGAGAGAGAGAGAGAGAGAGAGAGAGAGAGAGAGAGAGAGATTCCTAAAAACTGGATGAATCCGTATGAGTAAATTGTACATTACATTACATTTCATTAGTGTATTTCAGTTGTAACCAGATACACTGTGTCGACCTTTACTGCCAACTGTTTTGTATTACGTGTTTTGTGTAGTGATAGTAACGCGCTAATTGTATTAAGGTGTCCGGGGACTTTTGTACGTTGGGGTAAATTAAGTGTGATAGTTATGACGTGTTTGTGTGTTAATATCGACTACATCTCCTTTTGCCATTTTAATATAAACTTGCTTGAAGATTCTGTTATAAACAAACTAAATATAAAATAACTTACCCTCATCACATTCCTTAATCTCATTTCAGGACCTAATAAATATGGTCTGGTAAACATTATCAGTGCGTCTTGCGATTATAAACTGTGCTGAAAATTCGTGCATAAAGTTTCAGAAATGGAGAGAAAATTTACATGAAGGAATGTCCAGGGGTGAATCGTGGCAGTGTTATGATGAATATGTCCGTTTTGAATCTTCTGTCATCGCGTAGTCTTGAGTTCTCTGTTTCTTGTATAATAATTATTTTTAGTTTGCATCTCAGAAGGTACAGTTTTTTGTCTAATAATCGTAATTTTCTCATTTATTATTATTATTATTATTATTATTATTATTATTATTATTATTATTATTATTATTATTATGGGGGATATTAATATACATTGTCAGAAAAATAATATAATTAAGATAACAGCACCCAGCCGCATCCCTCGTTGGACCGTCCAGTAGGCCCTACCGGGAACAGTGAACACGTGAAACACTGGCTGGTCCTGAGAAGATTGTAACGTACCAGTAGCTCGGGTATCACAACCACACAGGGCGCCGCTCACTGTCTCAACCAAGAAAATCCACTAAATTAAATGTCGTTCAGAGTGAAACAATAGAGAGTGCTTGACACAAATGTTGTCACAATCCGAAACCCATTATTTTGCTTGTTGATATCTACTGGAGAAAGAATCAAATGACGTTTTGTAGATAAAACAGAATATGATTAAAAACTTTTCATCTGGTATTGTTAAATCTTGTGCCTTGTCGCCAACATTATTTTTTTTTGGGGGGGGGGGGGACATTACGGACGATGGCGTCTTCATTGAGGAAGATGATGTGTTGGGGGATCGTGATTCGCCAGTCTTAAGCGCAATAAGGAGCCGTGATTACCTAATACTGTATATATTTTTTTTCTTTACCGAATAGAATATTTAACACACGAATTTTTAACACGAGTAAGTGAAACGTGGCTGGCTGCGACCGTAGACTTTTTCACGCTCTGAGTCTCGTGTCTAGCGACTGATCCATTATTTTATAATTATTATTATATAATATCTACTGTCAAACTCTCGACTCGGTTTAATATGAAAGTTTTTGTTTTGAAGACATACTGAAGGAAGTATAAGAAAGAAACCATTGTAATTTACAAGTATTTCCAATAAACTCTGAAAAAGGTTTTCCCCAAAACCCAGTAAACTGGCGACCCTTTACCTTACCTGAAACTACATCAATTACATCGGAGGCCAACAAGCAGCTCCCTTGTGTTTATTCACCCTTTTTAACTGATGGACTAGGGGAGGATCAGATGACACACTGTTCCCCTGAAGGCCAATATAACTGACAGTGACCTACATTCAGGTTAGATTTGTCTTGTACACCACGAGTGAAAGGGGTAAAGTGAATAATTTCGTTTATATTTAAAGAAAGAAAGTGGAGGAACTCAACTGAACCCCCATCCCTCCCTATGTGACAGGTGACACTTACAGTTTTATCTCCACACATCAGTAGACTTTTGTAGTGTGTGGCCCCTCCCCTGATACCACCCATGTTGTCCATCAAGGCAGTAGACACCAGTGTACCTAGTTCATCTTTTCTTCCTTAATGTTTTCCTCTGTTCTTTCTTCTAAAACTTCCTAATTGTTAGACTTTACAAAGTTCACATTCTACCGGTGTAATATGCTCATTCATATGTCATCTGTTTGTGAATATTAAGTCTGTTTGTAACGGTTGAAGTCAGGTAACATGAGAACGTGGGTACAAAATGTCAGTAATGTTTTTAAATAAGTGAAAACGGAATTGGCTATGCATTAAAAAAAATTTCTTCCTTATATTTATTTACTTTTGCAGAAATATTTACGGTTTAGTCATGGGTGAAAATTAAGGCCCAGAAGCGACTTAACATCTTCGTTTATCCTGCGCGTGTTTCCCGCTGAGATTCGGATGAGTTAAACGAATTTCCAACCGCGCTCCACCTGGCAGATAAAGCATGAACTTGGCCTCACCGTGTGTACTGTATAACATCGTGTAGGACGGGTCACAAATTTGGTCTGTTTTGCTTTAACTGATATTTGACAACCCGTAGAAAGTGAGAAGAATAAAGACAGTATTTTTTGGTCCAGATTGAACGATTTATTTTGTTTATGCACTTCAAACAGCTGTAATGAGACATTACAGCACCCAGTACTATTAAAGTGTACTTTATTACTTTATTCATATACTGTATAAAGCGCTGTAAGATGGCTGTTATAAAATCCCTCATAGTTGAACACATCTCTCGTGACCAACAACCATTATTATGCTTCACTCAGGTTGGTGGTGATAGGTCGTCCTCCACTGAATATAATATACTGTATATCATTTAGTATTTAATTATCGATAATTTGTGTATTTACTAACCTCTAGAATAAGTCTGTTCCGTTAGATATTGGAGGTGTTTATAAAATGTATAATATAATTATGATATCAACAAAAGTCATTGCATTTATAAAATTTGTCACCCCCAATTGCCTTAGAAATCGTTCTCACTTACCAGCCGTGGAGGGGAGTGTGGTGGTTCTGGAGGATGACAAGAACGGTATTGACGCGTAACGAGGTATAGCTGGCGTGTGTCACTTCTGGGTTCCGGCAACGTGTTATTATAGTTATCTGGTCCTGCGTGGCCCACCTCAGCCGGACACCACCCGTCTGCTGGAACATGTGGGTTAGGGTCATATTTTAGCGTTATACTGTACTGAGGTGACCGTATATGATGTAAAAAAAGAATTTATATTCTCTGGGAAAATTTGTTGTTCATTTCCTTTGACATTTCTGAGTTGTAGAATATGTTAAGTTTGCTTTCCAAGACGTCACTTGTTGGAAGATGGTGTGATGAAATGTCATGCTCACTCATTATAATAATATACCAGGTGGAGGGTGAAGACAAGAACATGGCGAAGACGGATTCGAAAAACCAACCTTTGACCTTTGGGAATGGAAAAGGGTATAAGAAAATAGTTGTGCAATAGAGTGAAATGCGTGAACACAATGAAGAATAATGGCGAACAGATCAATTGCAGAAATTAATTATTTTAAACTGAGACACGCTCGGCCGACCCTCCACCCGTGCTAGACGACACCCCATTAACTCGTCCAAATGTCATATTTGGTATAATGTGATGAAATGAACGTTCATCTCATACGAGGGAATTCGCACGCAATTAAATGTCTGTTGAGGTTAATTTACTTTCGCGTAATTCAGTATATGTCTTGATTTATATACACTGCACATGGAGCTGCACAATGTTTTTATAGTGGGTGGTGGCAGCGCTGAATGAAGCTATTTGTTTTCATAATACTGCAAGAGTTAATCATAAATTTCATATCAATTTAATATAAATGTTTTTATTGTGTCGTTGGAAATACTAATAACATATATATATCTATTCATTGGCACAAAATTAAATTCAATATGAATTATTTATTCTGTAATATATAAATGACGTGTGATTATATTTAGGTCACGTTATCTCCACCCCACTGACTACCACCACCAGCAGTTAGCTTATGTTTGTAGTTGACGTCGGAAATTACTTTATGAAAACCTCGTAAGAGAATTATTCTGGTCATTAGTGAACCCCAGACGAAGAATCACTGCAGACACCTCAGGGCTTATACTGATGATACAAACACCTCCTTTATTTCTTAGTTAATAACGTTGGACCTTTACACACATGGTCCTCAGTACAGGTGTCACATATACACACATGGTCCTCAGTACACGTGTCACATATACACACATGGTCCTCCGTACATGTGTCGCTTATACACACATGGTCCTCCGTACACGTGTCGCATATACACGCATGGTCCTCAGTACACGTGTCACATATGCACATATGGTTCTCAGTACACGCGTCACATATACACACATGGTCGCTAATACACGTGTCACATATACACATATGGTCATCAGTATACGTGTCACATATACACACATGGTCATCAGTACACGTGTCACATATACACATATGGTCATCAATATACGTGTCACATATACACTTATGGTCCTCAGTACACGTGTCACATATACACACATGACTGAAGCAGTGTTGTTTCAATCATTATGTATTATATATTATTCACAGATGATTTTGTTTATATGGAATAATCTTTGTAATATAACTATGAAGAATTATATTTACATTTGTTTTTGGTTTGTTTTTTAATTAACATAATTTAAGACTAAAATTTCGATTGGACGTTAAAGTTGGTTTTAATAAGTTCATAAAAAAATAACAAACTAAAAAACATGAACTAGATATGACTTTTTATGTGAAGTCAGTTTGTAAAGTTCTTTAAAAACACAACAAACTCTGAGGGAACAAGTAGCACTGCTGACTTTACGGACTTTACATGCAGTGTATAGTGATGGTGCCCGAAAGCCTCCAACCGTCTCCGGGACGAGGCTGTGCCGGCAAAACTCTCCTCTTCGTAACTTTACTAAAATCGTGTATTGGATTTTGAGACATTTCACCAAAAGGAATTGTGTTACTTTGCGGTAGTGTTATTTATGTTGATTGTCGAAGTGAGTAGAAGTTTTTGGTTAGCGATGGAAATATGGAACCCCCATATTTCAGATTTCGTAGGGGTGTGGAACTATGGGTAGCGTGGTGGGGGTGTGGAAGTATGGGTGGCGTGATGGGGGTGTGGAACTATGGGTAGCGTGGTGGAGGTGTGGAACTATGGGTAGCGTGGTGGGGGTGTGGAACTATGGGTGGCGTGATGGGGGTGTGGAACTATGGGTGGCGTGATGGGGGTGTGGAACTGTGGGTCTCGTGGTGGGGGTGTGGAACTATGGGTGGCGTGATGGGTGTGTGGAACTATGGATGGCGTGATGGGGGTGTGGAACTATGGGTCTCGTGATGGGGGTGTGGAACTATAGGTGTTGTGATGGGGGTGTGGAACTATGGGTTTTGTCATGGGGGTGTAGTGATGGGGGTGTGGAACTATGGGTCTCGTAATGGGGATGTGGAACTATGGGTCTCGTGATGGGGGTGTGGAACTATGGGTCTCGTGGTGGGGGTTTGGAACTATGGGTCTCGTGATGGGGGTGTGGAACTACATGTGTTGTGATGGGGGTGTGGAACTATGGGTGTAGTGATGGGGGTGTGGAACTATGGGTGTAGTGATGGGGGTGTGGAACTATGGGTGTAGTGATAGGGGTGTGGAACTATAGGTGTTGTGATGGGGGTGTGGAACTACAGGTGTTGTGATGGGGGTGTGGAACTATGGGTCTCGTGATGGGGGTGTGGAACTACAGGTGTTGTGATGGGGGTGTGGAACTATGGGTGTAGTGATTGGGGTGTGGAACTATGGGTCTCGTGATGGGGGTGTGGAACTCTATATACACACTCCCTTTTATGGATCGAATTTATAAGAGAAACTGTAGGTTAGGTTTAGGCTGGTAATAAAACTTCATCTATATTCCCTGGGAACAATTCTTGTTAGCCAGTTCCCTTGACCGCGCTTCAGGATGATACTTGTTGAGACACTAATAAACTATTCTATTCCCGCACGTGAAGAATAATTATATTCTGTATTTAATTTTCATCCTAGGAATAAAAAAATAACAGTTGAATCGATAATGAATAACACTGAATAACACACACACACACACACACACACACAGGAAGACCAGTGCTATAAATGAAGTGATCTTGACGTAGTTAAAAACACTACCTCATATCATACACTCTACTGGCAAGATAATCCTTCCCTTAAACTCCTTAGCAACATAGGGGGGGGGGGGTGGTAGAGAGGGGTGGGTGGAGGGGAAGGGGGTGTTCAGAGTGGCTTTTTTGCTCAGGATGTCGTAAATACTAAACCTGTCATCCAACCTTTAAGCTCCACACGTAATAATTAAAACCGTTATCACTATTCTGAAACTCACGTAGGGTAAATGTAGAATATCTTACCCAAACCATCCTCCCGTCTCTCTACCATGCCCGGACAGACAGAATAGACAGGTTGATTGACGGATACTTAGAGTTAAAAAAAAGGAAACAATAGTTGAGAATATAAACAATTAAAAGCAAAGAGAGACAGAGAAAGTGAAAAAGGAATTAATGCAAAACATAAAGGAATAAAAAGTGAAAAGCGAGCAATTATAAACTTTAGAAAGGGAAACAAAAACGATAAACAGAGAGAAAAAAAGACTGAGAAACAGTGAAAGAAATGAAAAAAATCTAAAATGAATACTGAGTAAGAGCCACTGGGGAGACCAAGGCAGACGGGCGAGAGAGAAAGACAGACAGACAAGAGAGAGAGAGAGAGAGAGGCGAACAGACAAGAGAGAGAGAGAGAGAAACAGACAAGAAAGAGAAAAAACAGACAATAAACAAAGCGAGACAGACAGAATAGATAAAAGGAGAGAGGAAGACAAAAAAGGACTGGAGGGAAGGAAAGGATTAACGTAAGGGGAGGGAGGGAGGAAGGCAAGGGGAGGGAGAGAGAGGGATTAAGGTAAGGGAAGAGACGGAGAGATTAAGGCAGGGAAAGAGATGAAGGCAAAGCAAGGCAAGGGATAAGGCAAGGGGGCGGAGGGAGGGAGGAAGGCAGGCAGGTAGGTAAGGAGGAGGGACGACGGAACCCAAGGGGAAGGAGACAGGACTGACACTCACCACGCCACATCAACACACACACACACACATTCTCACAACTCGCCTCCACCGGGAAAGAATTATCATAAAAGAATCATATTGCAATCATCCACCACCATCATCATCCTGACCTCAGGCAGGGAGCCGATAGAGAAAGGGGAGAGTCATGAGGGAGGGAGGATGGAAGAGAGGGTGTGAGGGGGGAGGGGGGGAGTGAGAGGGAGTGTGTGTGTGGGGGGGAAAAGTGTCTGTGAGAGCAGTGTGGGATAAGGGTTAAGGAAAGGAGATGAGACAGTAAGGGAGGATGAGAGGGAGGGAAAGATGGAGGTGAAAGGAAAAGAGGAGAGTGGGACAAAGAGGAGAGGCGGAGAACAAGGAGAGGGTTGGATATAGGGAATGAAGAAAGTCAGAGTAAAAGAAGACATTAGGAAGGAGAGAAAGCAGAGAGAGAAGGAGAGGAAGGGGCTAGGAAGGAAAGGAGGGACGGGGAGGAAGAGCCAGGAAGGGGGGAAAGAAGGGCCAGGAAGGGTCAGGGAGGGGGGAAGGGAGGGCCAGGGAGGGGGAGGTAAAGAAGGAGAGAGGAAAGGTGAGGGTAGGAGTGTATTTGCGTTTATTTATCATCATAACCTCCAGCTGGGCAACACTTCACGTCCTCTCTGTTGTTTTCATCAAATAAAAACGAGGTGATTTTATTTTACCCCACATAATAGCCCATAAAACCTAGAGGTTAACGAGCTTAATCTGAAAACCTGTAACAAACGAAAACACGAAGAAAAAACTATGTAGAAAGACTCAACCACAAACGTAGGGAATAAAAGAACTAAGCAAAAATAACGTAACGTAGATAAAGTCTTACCTGTCAACGCCGAGAGGAAAAATAAAACTGGATAAAAAAATACAAAAGTTAAAATAAAAGGAATTTAAACTAAACATTGAAGAACAGGCATGAAAAAAAACACAGGTAAAACGATATAGATGAATTTAAAAGCTGTAGAGGAGTCAATGTCCTAAGTCAATCTATTCAGAGCTTCGGGGGACTGGCCTCAAAAATAAAAAGAGAGAGAGAGAGAGAGAGAGAGAATAAAAGAGAGGGACCCCACCTCTCGGCTCGACCCATATAGGTATCATCCCTTGTATTGGCTTCAGCCTCCCTGCGCGGCTAATTTTAGATTTGTATGCAAAAACTTGTGTGATGGTTCTCTTGTGAAACAAATCCCAAAAACTTTCAAATTTAGCCGATGGATTTCCTAATAGAATGTCAAAAGTGGAGTTTACTCTCTTTTTCTTTCTTTTACCGAGTCCGTCCTGATGGTGAGTACGACCGGCACTTTACTGACAGACAGACTAACAAGATCCCGAAAATAAACTGAAAAAAAAAGTTCGTTAGAGAAAAAAGAAAGTAAAATAAAATGAACAGTGGAAAAAATTACAACTATGAATAAGAAAGGTAATGCATAGAGACTTAAGCATCGAGAATAATTTAGAAAATGTTAGCGGAGATAAAACGAAAGAGAATGAGAGAGTCACGTAAGTGTTATAAACCTTGGGCAAAACATAAGCTTCAAATATTTACGACTGACCAAAGGCACAATTCTCTTACCGCCATTGGTGTTATTATGATGGAGTTGTGATGATATTATAGGCTTCTGTGTTATAAAATGAAAGTTATTATTTTTTACTTTCATGTAATTAACGTAGAGACATAATGACACTTTCTCTTAATTTTCATATTATAAAGCATTACTGTTCCTCCATGTTATTTCTTATGAGTCAACCCGCCGTCGGAAGGATCACAGAATATACGAGTATTCTTCCTCCTGGTCGCCTCTCACACGTAAAAGATTGGTGACAGACACGCTTCCTCCTTCTTAGCGGACACACACACACACACACACACACTCACACTGTTTTCCCTCTTAGCAGTAGGATGTGTTAGCAAGGCTCTTCAGGCTGGCTCCTTATGTCCAGCTGATTGGTTTATGGGACAGATAAGTAGGAAGTCTATTTCTTACATGTTTTGCGTAATGTGAGCATGAAGAGAGGGTTTCTAGAGGCAGCCACGGTGCCTGTTGTGGTCGTGAAGGTACAGTACGTTACAAGTTCTTAGCCTATATTAATCGCCGCCTCTAACAATTTCCATATAGATCTCCAGACACAGATTGTGACTGAACGCGTCCTTATAACTGTTTGGAAGGCGGAAGAAATCCCTCCCGGCTCTGAGCAAGTTGATGTTTGGCGTGAGTCCCAGGACGACACACTTCAAACTCAGGTGACGTTCAGACAGCTGGGACTGACGGACCTGCAGGTAGCACCCACCCACACAAGACCTTCCGAGCTTCCAATGATCCGTTTTTTGAATGGTGGGAACTCATAAAGAAGTACGAGTCGTTGATATTGTTAGGAAACGCGTTGAGAGCAGTAAAATGGTCAGGAACTCTTTTATGTGCACCCATGAGTTTCAGTCGCATCCCGTATCAGAAGTGTTTAGACATTGGAACAAACTTCAGCTCCCTTCCCAGAGGAGAAAGGACAAGTTCATTCCGACTCTTCATTTAGTAATTTACATAAAACATGGACCAAAAGATAAAGATTAACCAAATCTCATATACTTTTGCCCGATTTGGTTAATACCGAGTTAAACTGTATGACGGTGTAGTTCTGCTGTCTACGTCGAAGTCATAAATATTTCTAAGGAATTGAAACATGAGAGCATGACTCCTTCCCTTCAGATAAATGATTACGGGTAAACTTTGAAAATATTGAACATCTTCACACCGACCCGCCAGTGTTGGGATGGCACCTGGGGCAATATTACTGGTGTATTAAACGACTCTTATTGTAATGGATTATGAACTATGAAATGTGGTTTAAATTTATATATATATATATATATACGATGAGTATTCTATTGACTCTCGTACTGGTAAATACTAGATCAGACGACGCCCAGTACTGATCTGACTGAAGCACAGCATGAAGCATAGGAATAATTCTCTTGTGGTTTAATTAAGATATATTTATGTAACCATTTGCAACCACAGGTTAATGTAAGGGATTAACGGGACCTGGGGCCAAACATCACCAGTACTCTGGGGAGATGTGTGGGAGTGTTGGTATCGAATCACCGGGATCATCAGCGTCATCATCCTTGTTAACAGATTTCCGAGAAAAGTTGTCGGTTGTCTACAAAACTTCTGAGTTTCATCATTGATTTTTTATTTTTCTATTGGTATTAACGTGTGAGTAAACGATTGTGAGTGAGGGGATGTTTGGTACAGTTACTTCGACGGTGACAGTTTATTATTTCAGGAAAGAGGTTAAATTATGACTGATATAATTATAGATACTTTATTGGCAAAATGGAGCATCGGAGAGTTATAGGAGAAAGTCCCACAACAAAGGAAATACATGGACACAGTGGGAGTGTAATATGGATAATGGCGACGTCTTTCAGTATGGGTTCTTGGCACTGGAGTCAATGTCGTCCTCCTTCGAAGATTTTCCGCACTGCGTCACAAAACCTCAAACATTCTTCAGTGTCCGGAGTTGAGATGATGATGGTGGAGTAGCCAGGTTGACGCACCGAGTGTTGAGGAGATGAAAACCTGGCCCCCCACAGCTCCGTCACCCGTCAGTCCTGTATCATGACTCACTCACTCTCCAAAATGTCGACATGTAGGTGGACGCTCACGAATTCCCGCCAATTTCCAATCGAGCGCACTTATTGGTTCCAGCACCACAGTCTTTGATGATATAATTTACGTGAAGTCAGATGATTGGCCAATTAAGCACGCTACCTACACACACGTAGTGCGCCAAGCTCTCTTATAAGAGAAGAATTCAGGCACATGTTCAAAGGCACCGGGTTAATTAGAATGAGTGACAAGTCCATATGAATTAGAGAACTGTATGACTGATTATACACCCTTGCACGCCAACCATTCTTCTGTGTGTAGGAATCGATCCTTAGCCATGAATGATAACCAGATTACCGCGGGTGGAAAACGCAACATATTTGGGTTAACTCTGAGCCAAGTGTCTGAGAAACTTTTTTTGTTTTTGTTTTTACGGGGATTAGCCCACCCGGGCACAGGTCACTGACCCTCATCGGGGCCTGGGGGGGGGGGGCGAAAATGTAATAATTATTCAAAGTATATTAAATGTATAAGTAAAATAAAATATAAATGATAACAATAATTATAATAACACTGTAATAATGATAATGATAATGAAGAAAAAACAATAAATAAAAAAAATAGTGAGAAACGCTATATAAATGTTGTGTTGTCAAGTAAGAGAAACAATTGAGACCTGCAATTGTGTGTAAATGAGGCAGAAAGTCAGATCAGCAACCTGGGACTTGGTCACAATTTTGGTGATGCCATATGGCAGCAGGGTCTACCATTAGGCAACACATTATGTTTCCAATATCTTCCCAGGCGGTAGTACCCTGCTGTAAGTTCCGTGTTAAAGCTGGCTGAATGTATAGCATAGTTAATGGAATGGGGTTTTGATACGTTGTACGCATGTGTATAAATATACCAATAACAGGTGTTTAAATTGGTAACACTGTAAACCTCTTACACCTGTATCTTGGCTTGGTAACATTGTAAACCTGACACACTTAGGGGCGGCTACTCAAAACACCTCTGAAGTTACACATTCGGTGATCTTTTTACCGCCTTACAGTACTCAAACGTACAAACCGCGAACAATATTGTAAATCTCTCAAACTCGAAATTATTTTGCTTTGTTTCAAGGGTATTATAACTCGAGTGTAAATACTGTTGGCCAATCACAGTTACGCTTTCAAACCACACCGACCAATCACAAGCTGACGATATCGGCTAGCTTGAGGGCGCGAGATTTATAAACAAAATAAGTTTAAGAAGCTGAAGATGGAAGGCCCAGCTCTCAAAAGACGCCCGAATTTCTGATGAAGAGGTTTTAGCTCTGCTGAAAGTGGTGTAAAAGCGGAAGGATGTTTTCTTGGGGAAATTGGATAACAGAACACCGCCAAAGTGATAAATAACACTTGGGGCTCAGTTTAAAATGCGTTGAATTTTGTGGCTCAAGTACGAAGAGATGTTGGTGAAGTCCGGAGGAAGTTCGCTGATTTAAGGACGTCTGTCAAAAAAAAAAAATAAAATTTAATAAAAAAATATTTTGAAAAATACAAATAATAATAATAATAATAATAAGTGCCTAACTCCTTGCACAGCTTCAAAATTTCACATTGGGGAAATATGTAGAACCTCAACAGTTGTTCATCACTTATGCTAAGAAAGTCAAAGGGTCTCGGCACCTCCTTTCATGTCCCAAAGCTTGATGGTTTAAATATACATCGATCAACTCCATCTTGCCTGCTAACCATAAACAAACACATCTGCTGTTTATGAGACCATTTTTAACTGATTAGATTTTATATCTTAATTTTATTTCCATTGAAATAATATATGTAACCGATTTTCTGTTGTATTTTCTGATAAAACCGTTTTACTGAGGATTATCATAGTTTGGAAGACATGTACTGTTTGTGCAATCTGGAAATACACACGCCATGTCCGGGTCAATAACGTTACAGGAGCTCCAAAGGTCCTGCAAGTTACGGCTTCCAGTATGTGACGTCACAAGATGGCGGATATTTTTTTTTGAGTATCGCTACAGAGAGGACTTGTACACCTCGAGAGTCGCCTTACAGAGTTAACTGGAAGGTGCGATACTGTAAATCCTTTTGAGTATCTGGCTCCTATATGGTAACATTGTAAATCTCACACACCTGTATATTGGTTTGGTAACATTCTAAACTTGACACACCTGTACGTTTATTTGGTAACATTGTAAATCTCACACACACCTGTATGTTAGTATTAATGACAGGTGTTACAAGGGAGTGACTTGTGTGTTGACTAATGTAATGTATTCCCTCACACAGAAGCACTGACCGCCTCTCCTTCGGATATACAAGGTCGCAACACCCATCCTCGAACCCACTGTCATCGATTCATACAAGTCAGCCACCCACTAGCCCCACCCACCGACCCACTAGACCCACCTACCTACCCACTAGCCCCACCCATCTACCCTCTACCCCCACCCACCTACCCACTAGCCCCACCCATCTACCCACCACTCCCACCCATCTACCTACTACCTCCATCCACCACCCCTACCCACCACCCTTACCCATCTACCCACCACCCCTACCCATCTACCCACTACTCCCACCCATCTACCCACCACTCCCACCCATCTACCCACTACTCCCACCCATCTACCCACTACTCCCACCCATCTACCCACCACCCCTACCCATCTACCCACCACCCCTACCCATCTACCCACCACCCCTACCCATCTACCCACCACCCCTACCCATCTATCTACCACCCCTACCCATCTACCCACTACCACCCATCTACCCACTACTCCCACCCATCTACCCACTACTCCCACCCATCTACCCACTACTCCCACCCATCTACCCACTACTCCCACCTATCTACCCACTACTCCCACCTATCTACCCACCACCCCTACCCATCTACCCACCACTCCCACCCATCTACCTACTACCTCCATCCACCACCCCTACTCATCTACCCACCACTCCTACCCATCTACCCACCACCCCTACCCACCACCCCTACCCATCTACCCACCACCCCTACCCATCTATCTACCACCCCTACCCATCTACCCACTACTCCCACCCATCTACCCACGACTCCCACCCATCTACCCACGACTCCTACCCATCTACCCACCACCCCTACCCATCTACCCACCACCCCTACCCATCTACCCACCACTCCTACCCATCTACCCACCACCCCTACCCATCTACCCACCACCCCTACCCATCTACCCACCACCCCTACCCATCTACCCACTACTCCCACCCATCTACCCACTACTCCCACCCATCTACCCACCACCCCTACCCATCTACCCACCACCCCTACCCATCTACCCACTACTCCCACCCATCTACCCACTACTCCCACCCATCTACCCACTACTCCCACCTATCTACCCACCACCCCTACCCATCTACCCACCACCCCTACCCATCTACCCACCACCCCTACCCATCTACCCACTACTCCCACCCATCTACCCACTACTCCCACCCATCTACCCACTACTCCCACCTATCTACCCACCACCCCTACCCATCTACCCACCACCCCTACCCATCTACCCACCACCCCGACCCATCTACTCACCACCCCGACCCATCTACCCACCACCCCTACCCATCTACCCACCACCCCTACCCATCTACCCACCACCCCTACCCATCTACCCACCACTCCTACCCATCTACCCACCACTCCTACCCATCTACCCACCACTCCTACCCACCACCCCTACCCATCTACCCACTACTCCCACCCATCTACCCACCACCCCCACCCATCTACCCACCACTCCTACCCATCTACCCACCACCCCTACCCATCTACCCACTACTCCCACCCATCTACCCACTACTCCCACCCATCTACCCACTACTCCCACCCATCTACCCACTACTCCCACCTATCTACCCACCACCCCTACCCATCTACCCACCACCCCTACCCATCTACCCACCACCCCTACCCATCTACTCACCACCCCTACCCATCTACCCACCACCCCTACCCATCTACCCACCACTCCTACCCATCTACCCACCACTCATACCCATCTACCCACCACCCCTACCCATCTACCCACCACCCCTACCCATCTACCCACCACCCCTACCCATCTACCCACCACCCCTACCCATCTACCCACCACTCCTACCCATCTACCCACCACTCCTACCCATCTACCCACCACTCATACCCATCTACCCACCACCCCTACCCATCTACCCACCACCCCTACCCATCTACCCACCACCCCTACCCACTACCCTCGAAACAGTCAACTAGAGACCCGTTCAAATAAACTCCACAGAAGCGTCGGGGGAGAGAGAAAAAAATCCTACCTGGCCGCCTTAGCGAGCCATGGAGACTAGGAAGAAGGGAGAGTCTTTGATGCTTTCTTGCAACTTTCTCTTTGAACCTTGAGAGTCGGCCAGTATTGGCATCTGCTCATTGGGGAGGAAGAGGAAGGAAGAGAAGATGGATGAGGAGGGAGAAGGAGGAGGGGGGCTAAGTGAGGAGAGAGGGATTAGGAGAGGAGGTGGTGGTGGGGGAGGGTGGCAAGTGAGGGGAGAGGGATTAGGAGAGGAGGTGGTGGGGGAGGGTGGCGAGTGAGGGGAGAGGGATTAGGAGAGGAGGTGGTGGGGGAGGGTGGCGAGTGAGGGGAGAGGAGGAGGTGGGGGGGGGTGGTAAGTTGTGGGAGAGAAAGAGGTTAGGGAGGGTGTTAGTGAGTGGGGAAGGGTTTGGGGAGGAGGAGGTTGGAAAGGGACGGGAGGGGAATGGAAGAAGGAAGAAGAGGAACAGGCGGAAGGATAGAGAAAGACGGGGGGGGGGGTAGAGGTGAGAGAGGGGGAAAAGAGATAGGAAGGTGCAATTATAGAAAAGGGGATAAGTTAAGAGAGGGAGAGAAAGACTAGACACAGAGAGGGAGAGAAAGACTAGACACATAGAGGGAGAGAGAGACTAGACACATAGAGGGAGAGAGAGATTAGACACATAGAGGGGAAACATAGACAGACAGACAGACAGACAGAGACAGATTAAGAAAGCTGAACATAGGAGAAAAACAAACATAACATACTCACAGACACAAACATCGAGGATCAATACAACATCCAGGTATAATAATCAGACTTTAACACCGTCCTCGAGCGCGCCTACGTATACAAACAGTTTGTAACCTCTGTGTACAAGACAGGAGAGCGGTGTTTTTTTTTTGTTTTTTTTTTTTTTTTTTTTTTTGCTGCGTCTTTATACGTAAGATAATATAGTGTTCATAAGTTAATAGTCAACCCTCCTCACTGTGGACTACATGAGGTAAACCCGACATCTCTCAGAGTTTATAGTTTATAGTGTTATTAAGCCACTTGCCTGACCGTCTTTTGTTTCTCCCTCACTGTGAACAAAACTTGCCTGTGTGGTGAAGGGGATCATCAGGATCATCACCTCTTCATGGTAACTTGTGGAGCACACCGCGAGTTTGAGGGAGTCGACAAGATCACCCACGTAACCTTTTACCTGCGAGGGTTGAGGTCTGGAGAGCTGCATAATGCCCGACCTACTCTCGCCAACATTGAGAGAACAAGTGTGGCTCGAGAGTGAGGAGCCTGAATGATTTACGCCGAATATTTTACCCTTTTTTAAAAAAAAAAAATGAATAGTGGGCATCCTGCAGATTTTGTAATATACAAAAGAGCTCTAAATGTGGTCTCGGGAAATTAGATAAAAGGAAACGGCATTTCGAGATCAGCCTAACATCACAGACAGTATATGCAAACTGAGATAATTCTTGGGGATGTCATCATCCAACACGTGACCGAACAGTCTTAGCAACACTTCACAACATGGTTTAATGGAAAGAAAATCCTGCCTGACCAATTTGCTCATGTTCCTTGAAACGATGACGAACTACGTGGACCAAGGCTCACCAGTGGATGTGTTGTACATGGATTTTTCCAAGGCGTTTGACAAAGTCTCACATGCACGAGTAGCCTCTTAAGATCCAGACACATGGCATCACAGACAAGATTTTGACGTTGATAAACAACTGGCTAGAAGACAGGCCAGGCAACAAATAGTGGTAAGAAATAGAGTATATTCTGAATAGAAAAAAAAGGTTCTCAGTGGAGTAGTACCACAAGGCTCTCTCCTGGGACCCACCTTGTTTGAGATCTACATAAACGACATAGATGAAAATATATCGAGCCACATTGTCAAGTTTACGGACGAAGTCCAGATATATACAGTATTGTCTATAGTGCCGCCACTTTCCAGGATCAGGTCCACACATCCAGCACCTTGTTCAATTGCGACAAGCAGAAGCATCCCTGCTGCATAAAACCGTGCTGGCATTCTTTTACTAGATTCTTTCATAGATTTTCCATCACGGAATCTCTTATTATGCACTCTAGTACTTCACGCAAACTATGCTGGTCAATCTCACTGGCCTACCATTACTCGTATTTGTGGAATACCAATTTCCCTTTTTGAACGAACGCGCATATGTTATTTTCCAATCGCTAGTGACTTCTACTATCAGCCAACTTCATCTACCATAAAACATAACAGTGTTAGTAGTACCTGTGATGTTTGTCAGGGTCACACTGGATAACACCCTTCTCACCTGTGTCCGAGCCAAACAGGATTCGATCCCTTGACATATTGGTGAGATACGCACGTTGCCGCTGTACAACCAACATATTAGTCATAATATTTCCTCACTTTGGTAAAAATGTACCTTCAAAACAATGGTTGCAAACACTGGGGATAGTTTAAACCTTGAATTTCCTGCTACAAGAGTCCCTGCGACAGTTACGTTTTCTGTGATGCGGTTCACAATACAGTTTAATGGGAGACTTGTATAGAGTATTATACATACAATACAACTTTACTTTCTTTACTTTTGCTTTTATCCTCTTCACCACGGATCGGCTCGTTAGCCGCTTGGGCGGTCGGTCACGTCTCTGTTACACACCGTTGGCAAGTATTGGGCATGCACTGGCTCCTGAATGTATCTGAACCTGCTCCAGTGTTGATCAATTCTGGTCTTGAAACAGCTCGCACTCGGTACCCAGCAAGAAAAATAAGACAAGGTTTTCTTGGAATGTAGCTGTAATATGAAATCATAAAAGATGGTAGATAATCAGTACTATTCCCGCATAACAGTGAGGTGTGGTGTAGAGTGGCAGGTAAATAAGGACAATTATAGCTGATGACATTAGACGATATCTTAATCATCACTACTGGACAATAGTTATCCTCAGTCAGTCACCTGCTTTTAAATATATGACCAAGCCTCAGGATTATTCAGGTAGCCGATATATGTGAATGACGAGAAAGAAAATGTGCTCCTGGTGTTGTGTTATGATTGGCAGACATTGAGTTAGGACGTGGTAGTTCCCTCTCGTTGAAACTCTTAATAATGGTAAGTCAGAAGTGTTACTTAATTCGACGTCTACCAAATTAATTAAATAAACAACAAGAAAGTCAAAGTTATTTTGTTTTTTCCTTGAAACGACATTTTATATCGTATCTACCTCGTTCGTAAAAATAACCTATTTCCATATTGCTCTTTCCTTCTTTCTTTGATTACTGATTATTGTAAGGTAGAATCAGTCAGCAGAAAAGTTTGTAGATATAGTTTATCAGTTACGTGAAAGTATCGTGTGGTCTTAATTACCCCCAAGTTTATTATGATCCGCCAAGTGACCAGAAAATTCCCAGCTTTCATAACCGCATCAAGTAATCCTGTATATTCAAGAAAACACGTGTGCCGCTTTATTATAGTTATTTAATATGAAACAACACTATTTAGGAATGAAATATAAAGTGTATTTGGTTGAAGGGATGAGCATAAGTGAGTCGAAGATCACCAGTGTGTCGAGTGTTGATCTGACCTTCCACGTCAGCCTTATCGTGCATATTACAGTATTTTTATTGAATTGAATTGAAATAGTTTATTTAGCCAGAAAAACACAGATACAGAGTGGATAATAATAACAATATTAACATGGCTGAGCCAGTTGAGAACCTGAGCTCTCTTGTAGGTGTAGGAGTCCTGTTTTCCTCTTTGTATCCCATTTCATATACTTATTCCTTTTATTCTTCAATATATTTATATACTTATGTTCTTGTTCATATCTATCTTTTATATTAATCTTTTCCGGTGTACATAATTTAATAATTTCATATTCTGTATCTTTCTATAAGTATATATCTTATATTTCTTTGCTTATATTTTCTAAGTCAATATTCTTTTCTTTACTTCGTTTATTGTTTCATATATACTATTGTATTTTCTGAATTTCATGTCCTTTCTTTCTCTCAATTATATCCTGTTCTAGTTATATTCTAAACCATGGATTAGTCTGGGATACCATGTCATTATTATTATAGCACTTATTACTTACAACGGTAGCCTGCCACCACCCAGACTTTTATTAGAATATAACATATCTTGTGAACTGTTAGGTAGCGAGCTTGTAGGCACGTGAGTTACAATAGTTATTTTCTGAGAACCAATGGATAGAAGGAATAGAGCGGTGATACTCGTAGTTTACTAATTTAACATTTATTAACATAAGGATTGAATAAGATGTTAATTAAGTTCACTTAGACAAGACTGGACCACTTAAGTCTTACTTTACCATCCATAAAATATATCTTCAATTACTTATTACATCATTAAACACTTGTATTATTTCTTTGACAAATAAGATGGTTATTTGACACGCTCAGATAGGACTGGACCCTTGGGTCTTACTTTTACAAGTAACAAATTAAATCTTCAATTCTTGGTTACAACATTAAACAAGCATTCTATTATTTCATTGTCAATACAGATGGTTAAAAGACACACTTGACAATATCCCGAATTAAAATATTATCTGTAACATGTTATATCGGAATGAATAACATGGCACTTTTCCTTCAGTTGATGTACTCAACTCATGTACATATTTACTGATACTATCAATTTTTATGGGTTCACTACTCAACCTGGGATAACTATATTTCTGCTAATTATCCCCAATCATATACAACAATAATGCTTGATAGGACTCAGCTGGTAGGGCATATGGAGGATGCACTCCCAACAGCCCCGATAACATGGTATTACTGGTAATACCAATGCTGCTCGGTACATATAACGAAGATCAATGAACCAAACAATACTGAGCCCACTGGGCGCGGGTAGTTGACTACACACAGTTGAGCCGAGGCTCGCTCGCTAGTAACGCCCGTGGTAGACTCGCTGTAGTATTGTAGCACGGCCTTCCCTGGTTGTTCCTGTCCTCAGATTCTAGTATTGCCATATTAAAGACATCCTTCCATGACCATCTTGCCCCTAGGCGGCTACCGAACCTAGGTAGTGGTGGCAACACAGACAGTGCCTGAGATAATGATGGAGTAGCGTCAGAGATGTGACAAAAATAACTCCATCACAAACAATCTTTCATCTTGCAACGACAGACGTTATTTACGTTACATTAATTCTTTCACTGGGTAAATGACAATTTCACTGTTACAACATGAACACTGATATTCATAAAATTCACTGAGTTAAACTGACTTAATATGGCGGGCGGAGAATCGTACACAAGCTGCAGATAATGATGGAGCAGCGTCAGAGATTATAAGAAAATGGGTTAGATCAGCTGTTCTTGTACAGTGCAGAAATAGTTTTGTTTACAAGAATTACAGCTAGCTGGTGGACACTAATAGGATTAAGTAATAAATAAATGGAAAAAAAGTACCTCAGTATCAATTTAATAATAACCTGTAGAAAAAGGGGAAGAAAAGTTCTCGTTTTATTTTTCGTAGGCCCCCAATATCTCGTAGGCCCTAGACACTGTGCCTACTGTGCCTAATGGATAATCCGGGAATGATTACACAGGTTGCTAACATTAGTTTTACAGACTCAGCGCGGCTGCGAACAAGGAACTATTCACAGGGATATGTTAGATTTTGGAGATTATACATGTTGACAGAATAGTTCAGGAGATTAATGACTTTCTTAAATAGATAACTGACACTAACTAAACTACAAACATCGGATTCTCTGATTTTTGGCAACAAAATAATCTAACTTCAGTAGCAATTGGAAATTCTTGGCGATCCCCAGGGACAATATCATGGGATGCCATTCGTACTGGCAGACTCGACACTCACTCGCTTAACAAGTGTTACTAACAATAAAGAAGTTAAAGCTTTCAACATCACTCACAAAGGATCTTGTATGCTTTAACTGTTATCACACATCTGTAAGTTGACTCAAAACAATGGTGTTCTCTATCATATTCAAATTCACTTTATAGAGAGGTTGGTTTCAGGAAGTCAGAGAAAATGGACGGCACCCTGGTTTGGGAGCGATGAGAAAACGGACGCCTCAGATGAGAGACTCAATAAAGAAGGCATAGCTACATGTTTTGTGGGCTATTGAGCCTAATATGAATCGTCTGATTTTACGTTAACTGACGTGTACGACCTTGGTCATTACATAGGCACGTGATATATACTATACATTTATCTCAAGGAAGTATTATGTAACAATTACAAGGGAAATTACAATGGGATGAGGGAAGAGATGAGGGGTATCAACTGGCCTGACTTATTAAGGTACAAGAACGCAGACACTACGCTGAATATCATAACTAGTAAAATGACCCATTTGATCGATAAATATATACCCAAGACCAAACCCAGTGCTTCTAGGAATACGAGGGGATCCCTACACATGAACCATGCGGCGGTCGACAAAATTAAGAAGAAAACCCAGAAATTCAAGACGTGGGTTGGGTCAAACGATGAGCAAGACAGGAGGATGTATGCAAGAGCCAGAAACCAAGCAAAGATAGAGTGTAGGAGGGCTGAAAAGGAGTTCCAAAGGCTGGTTGCACGCGAGGTCAAGTCAAACCCAAAGGCGTTTTACCGCTATGCAAAGTCGAAATTGAAAACGCGAGTAGGAGTATCAGACCTGAGGCTTGAAGATGGTAGTTACGCAGATTCTGACCAGGATAAAGCTGAGGCATTGAACAGCTTCTTTTCCTCAGTGTTCACAAGAGAGGATGCAACTAACCTTCCTGCGTTTGAGGACAGACGGTTCGACACAGCACTGACCCACATTGTGTTCACAGAAGAGGGTATTAGAAATAAACTGTCCAGGCTAAAGGTCCATAAGAGTCCTGGACCTGACATGGTGCATCCTAGAGTGCTAAGGGAGCTGTGCAACGAGCTTGCAGAGCCCCTGAAGATTCTGTTTTGTAAATGCCTGGATGAACAAATGGTCCCCAGTGAATGGAAAGTGGCTTATGTGAGTCCTATCTTCAAGAAGGGCGATAGGCACTCCACGAACAACTATAGACCGGTGAGCCTGACCAGCATAATATGTAAAGTACTTGAGAGTATTATCAGAGATGCAGCGATGGAACCTCTACTACGAAACAACCTTGTAAAAGATTGCCAACACGGTTTTATGCCGGGGCGCTCTTGCTTGACACAATTGCTCAAGGTATTGGATATTTGGACCCATATTCTAGAACGGGGTGGTAATATCGACAATATTTACCTAGATTTTGCCAAGGCTTTCGACAGTGTACCCCACGAAAGGCTGAAAATCAAACTGGAAGGGTACGGAATTCGGGGAAATATCCTAGCGTGGATAGAAGACTTTCTACATGACCGCAAGCAATGTGTGGTTATTAATGGCACGAAATCGTCATCTGTACCTGTAACAAGTGGGGTACCGCAGGGTAGTGTATTGGGCCCGCTGTTGTTTGTTTGTTTCATAAATGATATGCCTGACGTTGTACACTCCTCCATACAAATGTTTGCCGATGACGCCAAGTTATTTCGGGAAATTAAGAACCAAGCGGACTGTGAAGAGCTGCAGAAGGACCTCTGTGGGCTCCAGGAATGGTCGAAGGAATGGCTGCTGAGATTCAATGTCACGAAGTGTAAGAGGATGCACCTGGGGCGTACCAACGGTAAGGAGGCGTACCATATGTCCCAACGGGATGAAGAAAATGTACTAGTCGAGACTGTGTGTGAGAAGGACCTAGGTGTGTATGTTGACAATGAGCTGAAGTTCTCGGGCCATTGTGAGAAGAAGGTAAATCAGGCAAATAAATTATTGGGTCTTATAAGAAGGTCGTTCAGATATCTAGACGGTCCGTCCCTCGTGACGATCTTCAGGAGTGAAGTGCTTCCCCATCTGGAGTACTGTCACCCCATCTGGTCCCCGAGATATGCTAGGGACTGTCAGTTGGTTGAAAATGTTCAAAGGAGGGCCACCAAACTGGTGCCTGCACTTCGGCACCTCAGCTACCCTGAGAGATTGGAGCGCCTGAACTTGCCTAGCTTATACTACAGACGGGCAAGGGGGGACCTAGTTGAGGTTTATAAGCATCTCAGGGGGCACTACTCAGTTGAGTGTCCTTACTTGGAGCTGGCGGACGCTCGCCCCACAAGGGGTCACAGCTCAAGATTGAAGAAGCCGCAAGTCCAGAAAACCGTGAGGGCAAACTTTTTCGGAGTGAGGGTTGTAAACTCTTGGAACAATCTACCAGAGAGTGTTGTGACGGCACCGAGTGTGAGCTCTTTCAAGAGAAGACTTGACCAACACTGGAGCGGGTTCAGGTACATTCAGGAGCCGGTGCATGCCCAATATTTGCCAACAGTGCGTGACAGAGACGTGACCGATCGCCCGGGCGGCTAGCGAGCCGACCTTTTGGTGAAGAATACAAAGGAAAAGAGACGTGACCGATCGCCCAAGCAGCTAACAAGCCGATCAGTGGCGAAGAGGATAAAAAAAAAAAAAAAAAAAAAGAATAGTACACATAGCATGGTAGTAATGAGAACATCTCAGAATGTTACCACGGTTATCACTTCAATATTTATTTATTTTATTTATTTATTTTTGTTATTATAAGTATATACAGAAATTACAGTGGAATTTATAAACATAAATATAATGGGGGA
Source organism: Homarus gammarus (assembly GCA_958450375.1). NCBI lineage: Eukaryota > Metazoa > Arthropoda > Malacostraca > Decapoda > Nephropidae > Homarus > Homarus gammarus. The sequence goes on along the minus strand of CAUDMG010003307.1, from coordinate 209,723 downwards.
AGCAGTACAACATAGGTTGTACAGTATTAAGGTTGAACAAGAGGACACAGCTGTCAGGATTATATCTTATCTATTTACATGATAATTTCCGATAAAACGGTTTTGATGGTACAATAAAAGCAAGTATATAAAGTAGGTATTACAAGAAATATTAATACTTACACAATGGATATTTTTTAAGAGATGATTTAAAGGAAGGGAGCGTAGTCTTTGCTCGGATGAGTGGTCTTAGTAGCTCTGGGTGCCTTAAGTTGTATCTCTGATTATTCCGGAACTTGAAATAATTATTGTAAAGCAAGTGATTGATAGATTTGTAAACAACGAGGGCACAACAGTAGGTGTAAATATCATCGAATTTTAACTTTTTCAATTTTGCAAATTTTTCCAATGTGTGGTTTTTTTCTTTTTCTTTTTCAAATAGGTCATTGTCCGTACAACTCTCTTTTGTGCAGTAACCACGGATTGTGATTTTGAAGAGCCAGAGGTCTCCCCATAGTGTGTGACAGTGTGAGGGGGCGGGTTCTCTAGCTGCCACCAATGTGAGGGGGCGCATTCTCGGTCTGCCACCAATGTGAGGGGGCCTGACTCCCTCTCTGTTTCTACACCACCCTCATCTTATTTACTTCTCTTAGTTCTTACTCTACTCAGTTCCGTCACCTATTCTTGGGTAGCATGGGCGAGGGTCTAGGCACGTGAGTATGGTAATTTTGGTATCAGGTCACTTGGATGGAAATAAAGGTAAAATACTGTGGGAGAAATGAATACACCTAAAGTACTCTAAAAACAAATTTATTAATATAAAATCCAAGGGGAAAATAGATGTTATTAACATATAACTGCCAGGCTCAGCTCCTGGGCCTATTGCAAACTCTCTATGTCTTGTGTACTGGTTTCCTTGTTTTCCTATTTACTCAACAGCAATTATTCGGACATTACACTCTTACCGTGCACCCAATACCTGGTGTCACCTTACATTATATCGTAGGACCAGCTCCTTGTCTTTCCTCCCAAGACACTAATACTGATACAAACCCCGACATGGGTCCCCCACAACATGGGTAAGTATCAACAACACCTACAACCACACTGTGGACCATAATTCCAAGGCCTGTCACAGGGTATAGCACTGGCGCCTCTACAACTGCTGTTGTGGTCGGTTACACTCCGACCCGAGATGGGTAGCCAGACACATGGCGGGTCTGGGGTCTGGCCCAACGAAGCCTTGGGGCACATTAATCCGGCCGCATCGGTGCCATCTTCTCACATATGATCCCGGCTGGACATCTAATACATCCGAGGCCGTTGTTGGATGGTAGAGCGATTCAATAATCACAATGGGATCGGGAGACAAACGGGAGTCAGCGTCAGGGGACCTGTATTGGTGAAGGGACGGGCACTCACTAACCGGTGACAACATCACGTTTCAGGGGACGTTAAAGACGTAAATATGACTTTACTCAGAGCACATCAACTACGTTACTGTAACACTTGCACAATCAACTATTAATTGGGTCAAATCACTTAAAGAAGGGCGAATTACAACACAGAGTGGAATAGCAGCATACCTGTATGGATGGAGGGATGGGCACTTACTAACGGTTGAAATGCCCGCTGCGCCCTCACTCAAAACAGGCCAGGGAGCCCAGCTACTCCTATTCCGATGAATTAATTTACTGTACACTTTGACGTTGAAACTGAGACTATGAACTCATTTTCATTCTCTATTATTATCTCAACTAACAATGCTCTGACTCAGCTATCGAAAGCAAAATTAAATTGATTACAAAGGTTTGGATGGCAACAGGTCCCCGCATACAGCATCTGATCGCAGAGACAAAGGCGGCTTATCGGTGACGTCACCAAGGAACCGAGAAAACGGAGTGCGTTTCCACTGGGGGACTCAAGAGGGTTTTGTGGACGTTTGAGCGTAATATGAATCCTTAAGGTTTTCAGGTTAGCTCTTATCATGACCATTACAACAGTGTATCAGATGTTGGTAAACAAGACCATGATATATTTCTTTCATTGCTGTGAGAGTGAGTGACTGTCGGAATGTTTTCGTAAAATGGCAGGTCATTGGGTAAATAAACCGCTTAAATTCACTATGGTAATGATATTTTTAAATTAATTGGGCTAAAAATTGTCAAAAATAGGGGTTAAAATTGCTAAAACCTCACGTGACTGCGAAAAGCTCTGTGATTGGTTGTGACGTCACTGGTTGGGGGTGAACTTTCCAGCGAGAGGCAGCTAGCTATAGTTGTCCAATTACAGCTTGCTGCTACTTACCTGAACTCCATTATGTTAGTGAGTGTGGGGAAATGATTTTTAACTTGAAGAACCACTTTATGACAGGCCACTTGGTACTCTTTATCGCAAGTGGCGTGATATTAATGTAGACCCTGTCCAATAAAAATTATTATATAAATAGCACAATAACTGTTTTCTGCTTTTATTAATATATAACACAACAAATATGTACACTATCCGCAGGAGATGGCTAGTTATGGTGAAAGGGGTCGCTATTAAACTGTACTCAGACTTACTTCCTGGGTGTTGGTATGCGGCTAACCTTGGGCCACACTCGCCCCAGGGCTCATCTGCGCTATTAATAAACAAAATTAACTCGACATCTCCTTTACAGTCTACAACTCCCACAACTATACTTTTAAACAGTCTTTTGTGTAGAAAACATAATTATGCAGGTTGAGCTAATTGACTGATGTTTGCATATAATTATTCCTGATCACATAAAGATTAGCCTCCTAGCTTATTTAATATGATGATTAAATACCACTAGTGCTACCTGAGGAGTTGGGTTACGTTATGTTGACGTTACGGTGTTTAATCATCAGGTGATTCTTGACTCCGTAAAAGCAACATACAAACTTATTGGGTGTGGGAATTGTCGGCGGTCATGCAAACAAGTAGTTGAGATCCCCCCCCCCCCCTCCCCTCGCCTTCATTAATGTTGTTTTGTGAGCTGTATTTTAAGTCTTCTCTCCCTCCCTCCCATCCGGGTATGGGACTGTTCCCTTAGAAACAGTGAGCTCCTCCCTAGTAAGCAGTGTGAGTTAGTATGCAGAACACTTAACTGGGCCCACTATCACTTGAAAGTGCAGACAGTAGCACGAAAGGGGAAAAGACAGAGAGAGACTAATGATGAGCACACATACATATCAGTACTCACTCATGGGTACGTACGTACTCTACAAGGTCAATGTAGACAGTTCGGACGGACGGCATTCTAGTTTATGCCCAGTGCACTGACGTCTACGTTGATCTTGGTACTGTACACAGGGCCTGGTTAAGGCTTACGTTGCTCGCCCCCAGTATATTCTTTTCCCAAGCTTTGTGTTATATTTTTCTGTCTACCATATTTCCATAAATATTATAAGATAAATTCTCAATGTCTTTGAAACTGTACTTTTACAAATTAAAAGAAAATGAGCAATGAGAGGTACACTCACAATGGTCAGTGTTTACCAAATTTAACAGCGTCAAGCTGATCACCTCATTAGGTATGGTAACAAGCAGCGCGGCAATCCTAGTTATCTTTCATCAACAGTTTGCACACAAATAATACACTTAATACACCTTACTATTGACTGCCAAAAATGTTCGAAGTCATGTCTCAAGGAGTGCCAGCGCCACTGGCCACCTGACTGCCCAGCGCTTAACTACAAGAGCTTTCCCCAATGTCAGGACAGCAGTGCCAATATTCCTGACACTCTGTGTTTCATTTTGTGAGGCGGAGCGTTCTTCCTCACCAATGGGTAGGATTAAGACCTGTTTGAGGTCAGGCCTCTCAGACAAAACGTTAAACAATCTTTGTATTCTCTCAGCAGTTTGATCTCACACTATCATTAAATTTCAAAGATGTTGTGAATAAGTTTTGTCATCTTGTGCTAAACTAGATATAATATATTGGAAGAAATCTTTGGTGTAAATGTACGAGTTCTATACCCACGTATTTCACTGTTAATATTTTTCTAAAGTAATAATTTATTTAAATAAAATATTTATCATGAATAAAGCTAATAAAGCTATTATAATACTGTGTTCACGTTAAGTGTATTTATTTTATCATGTGCTGAACAAAAATAATAAATAAGAACTGGTTCTAGTTGATGAACTCCAATCTTATTTTAATTTACTGACACAAAAAATTATACAGTTGATAATGAATAAATGCCCCCCCCCCCCCAAGAGTTCTTGGCGTAGGACCCCCCCCCCCCTACCTTAACCAGGCCCTGCAAGTATAGTGGAGCGGCATAGCTACAATTTTCATAACAATTGTGCATTTAATGATGAAAGCACCAAATTTGGCACAGCAATGGAGTAATGGTATATGAACATTTTCAGATATGGAACCACTCGATACTGGATTTGAGTGGCCGCTATAAATCAGATTCAGTGGAATTGGCCCGAAAATTACGGCGAAGAGAAATTTATTATGATTCTGGGCGGTCTCCACATTGAAATGGTGGCTCTGAGGATGGCAGGCAGTTGGTTGCAGGGCAGCAGGTGGGCAGAAACCCTGGTGCAAGCCGATATTGCCAGCCCAGGAACTGCAAACCCTTTCCTAAAGGCTGCTCACGTCACACGCACCAGGCGAGGCCATCAGATAACAGCAGCAACCCTGAACATCCTACAGCACAAGGCTTATGGCAAATACAGTACACTGAAGATGCCCAAAGTGATGGTCATGAGCCCCTAGAGTTTGGTGTCTGGTGTCAGCAAAGGGCTGAATGTTGTCCCCGGTTTCAGTACTGGGCAACCACCCTCAACCTTGAGCTAAGTATCTTTGTTTGTTAGATCACTACGAGAATCAAACTTCTCGCTATACATGGATGCTCTGGCTGAACTGTCAGTGGTTCTTCGCCTTGGATCATACTCATTATTCTCGGTGGGTTCCAGTCCACCTGAAGGACATGACAGAGCTCTCGGACAAGCATCCTGATGTGGCTGCAAAGTTTCAAGCTGGACATTTCACTGCAAAAAAGACAGCCTGCCGTTTTTCTGCGATGGCACTAGACCAGGCCCATGAGCAAAACAATGCCTGCATCAAAGGTGATGGTGGTGCAGTCGGTTTGACCGGAAACCCTAGTGCACTTCGACGGTGGATGGTTGCAGGTCCAGAAGTAGCACGGGTCATTGCTGAATTTGAATCATCGCAGAAAGCTGAGCAAACCAAGGCTAACTTCCACCATCATGAGCAAGCCAACACGACTCAGGACAAGTTTCTTCAGGATGTGAAAGCACTTACACTTGTCATGGAAGAAATGGGAAACCCATTTGAAGAAGGAAGTGCTGACCTAATGGTTCTTCATACAAAGGAAATCTTGTGTCCAGAGGCCGTGAAGGGTGTGCAAAATGTTGTCAAGCTGGACGAGAACAATTCCATTCATATGTAAGGGAATGCCTTGAAGACAAATCTAAGCCTATTGGTGACACTATTAAGCTCAACAAGCTAACACTATTCTGTTCTATGAAATTCAAGTCTCCAACTAGGAGTAAGCAGCAACTAGCCTTCGCAAAAGACGACTGTGGACTCTTCTCCAGGCTCTACATAGCCTGTCAAACAAGAGAGGGTGATTTGGATGAATTCTTCAAGCATGAAAACCGGGCCTATCCACCAGCACTCTACAGTAATGGGAAACTCCGCTTCAGCAAGAAGGCCGACTTACTCACACCCCTTGAATAGCTTGCTGACAAGATCACTGACGCTCCACAGAGTTCACATGTCACCTCAATTATACTGGATGGACCTGCCGTCGTGGAAATGTTGAAGCCAGGAGGCAGTAGGACATTTCAAGAATACAGCACAGCTGTATTCATTCCCTATATTGAATCACAGTTCGAAAATCGATCTCGACTTGACCTTGCTATGGGAGTGCTACCTGAAATCTAGGAGCCTAAAAGCAACAGTAAGATGTCACCGTGGCAAGGGCATTCGAAGACGCATCACTGCCTCTGGTCCTCTACCTAGCAACTGGCAAAACTTTCTCCTCAACAGTGACAACAAAGAGGAACTCTTCAGTTTCCTGTCAGAACAGGTTGTGCAGTTGGTTGTCAAAGAAAAAAAACAGCTGGTTGTCACAGACAAGAAACAGGTACTCACTGTTCCACCCCGGAAGGACACTGCCATCTTGGCACCATACAACCACGAAGAGGCCGACACTAGGATGGTGGTTCATGCAGCTGATGCCTTGGAATGTGGTCATCGGCGAATACTCATTCGTACCGTCGATACAGATGTTGTTATCCTTGCAGTTGCTCTAGCGAATGAACGGAGTGAGGTACTAGATGAACTATGGCTTACTTTTGGCACAGGAAAGAATCGACGTTACATAGCTGTAAACGCCTTAGTTAAGGACGTTCAGGTTACGGGCAAGTCGAAGGGAATGATTGAAACCCTTCTTTTGACGCATTCAGTATTTATTGATGTGATCAAAACCTGCAGAGGAGAAGGCGTTCATAATATTACAAGGTGATCCATCTGATACATAATTAGTTAGTCTCACACAATTTTATCTTAATTACAATTTATTAAACAAACTGACATAACACAAAGTTCATAACTCTATTAATCTTAGCTTCGCTTCACTCTGCATTGTCTTATTATTCCAGGTTAGGCAGAAACGAGTAGGCGTAATTATTCAACAATATTTCAGTACCGAGGGGTATGTCATCACTTAGGCTGTACTTACAAGTGCGGGTCAATGCAGATCAGTATGGTGTTCCAAGAGAAAACAGTATTGCGTAAATCGTCCCAGCACAAATTCTCGGACAGGAGAAGGCTGGTCTTCACAGCATCACTAGAGAGGGCGATCTGTCTCATGGAGGGGCGGGCAGCCACCGCCACCAGTCTAAGAAAGTCCACTCAGCAGAACCAGGACTTGTCTGTAAACACTTCTACATCTGGCGAGGTCACAGGTCAAAAGATTTAATGGCATCACACGCCAGCACTGTAGCTGAAGTCAGCGGCGATAACATAGCAGCACATCAGATTGCAAAGGCCCTGGGACCTGAGAAGTCGAGAGCTCTTTCAATGTTTCACGCAATAACGGGCTGCGACACGGTATCTGCCTTTGCAGGTCATAGCAAGAAGGCAGCCTGGGCCACATAGAATGCATTTCCGGAAGTGACAACCGCCTTTCTCAGTCTGGCTTCCAACCTAAGTGAGCTGCCTGATGGTGTCCTGTCGACACTGGAGAGATTCATCGTGCTGCTCTATGACCGTACGAGCACATGCTGTGACGTGAACGTGCTGAGAAAGAAACTGTTTTCAAGAAAATCAAGATCACTGGAGCATCTCCCACCAACACGAGCAGCTCTGGAGCAGCACATAAAGAGAGCTGCTTATCAGGCTGGACATATCTGGGGACAGGCCGCAATAGCGTTTGTCAGTTTGCCATCACCATGTGACTGGGGTTGGATGAAGTCGGGTGATGAGCGGTTGCAGAAAACACTCCTGTGGCAAGTGTAAGTGCAAAAAAGCTGCACTTAAATGCACTGGACTTTGTGCATGTGAAGGTGGTTGTCAAGGCCAAATATCTACAGAGATTCGGTCTCCATAGCCGAATGTTGAGATTTTTTTTTTAAGTTTTGGGAGTTCGAAAAATTTGTATGTTAATTTTCCAGTGTAATGCTTTTACTTGTCTCTTTAATTGCAATAAACTTCGAAAACTATCAAAAATGATTTTTGTAACCCGGATTATGCATATTGATGCATTAGAATGAAATATGCCACCGTAAAAACAGAAATACATAGTTTAGCGTATCCTGAACGGCGGCCATCTTGAAATTCAATATGGCGCCCACAGAGGTTGAGTATCTAGTGGTTCCATATCTGAAAATATTCACCATGTATTACTCTATATCTGTGCCAAAGTTAATGCTTTCATCATTAAATGCACAATTGTTTGGCTATGCCGCTGTACTTGTGCCGAATAATTTTTTAGTGGGTGTACAACCTATTGGCACACATCGGCATGGCCTCTCTGGCTGGTCTGTACTGTATTGTACACCCAATAAAATGTTATCCGGCACCCTTACGACGTGATACAATGGGACACGGGTGCCAAATAAATTTTTAGTGGGTGCACACGCCAAGATCTAATGGTATGCACAGTAAAACGAGCGTTGCAACTCCTGTTGTCTCAGTAGGGTTGTCAAAAATCCTTCTTTCGTTGACATATTGTCGAACGCAAAACTGTAAAGATACTATTTTAATTGTATCTATATACAAAAATACATAGGTACTCAATCACGGTTATATATATTGTATACACATAATAATAATAATAATAATAATAATTTATGATTTATTGAAAAAAGTACAGCAATCCAAAGGCTGAAAATATACAATGAGAAAAAATTAATAATTACATTGTGTCATATATAATTATTATTATTAACAGTGCATGGCAGGGACTGGTCTCCTGCCCTGTGTTAGGTCACTTTGCCCACGTGCGCTGATGTGTTGAATTCCAAACCTGGCCAGCCCCCTCGCGAGACAAAACTGAAACTCTACAGTACTTGCTCGCAGGTATTGTCATGAGGGGCCTCGCAGGATGTAACAACTCGTTCATTACGTGGCGTTGTAGTGTCAGGGGAACACTGAGTGTCATGGGAATACTGACTCATGGGAACACTGGTTGTTTGGACTTACTTCCTAGCCCCCAATAGTCCCTGTTCACCTAGCAGTAAAGTAGGTACGTGTTGTAAGTCGAAAGTTGCGGATTCGTATTCAGGGATAAGTTGTTGGAGCTTCCAATAACTTGATGACATAAACCACTGACTCTTCAGGCTTCTACGCCCTTAACTCATGAGACATAAAGGCAAGCATGAACTTAGCATGCTTCCCTGTTGGGCGCTGTAAACGCTTCTGCGCTTCACCTTACACAATAAAAAAAAAAAAAAAAAAACGCTGGGTGACACAGTAACCTGCATTATTTACTGCCACGTATTGTGATAACCTCACAGAACAATGTGACGATTCGTACTTCGACTATATCTAAATTTCTCAGCATGGACTGATTATTATTCCCTGTCAGTAGTTGGTTTATACAGGCACGTCTCCCTTGAGTATCTTGGGACCGTATTTGTGGGTGTGGAGCTTATCTCTGGGCTGTTACAGTTTAACCTTGATTTCACTGTCTTTAAACATTGTTCATCACCATTCAACACTGATTCTTCTCCTTTTCCAAACGAAATTGTCACATTTGGCGGGAATTAGCTGATATCCCGGTAGGGAGGATAGGGACCAATAATATAAGAACATACGAAAATAAGGAGTCTGCAATAGGCCGGTTGGCCTGTGCATGGCAGCTCCTGTCGAGAGTTACTACCACTCTCTATCATCCATGAATCTATCTAGCCTCCTTTTGAAACTTTCCAGAGTTCCAGCACTTACTACAAAGTTGCTAAGCTTGTTCCACTCGTCCACCACCCTATTTGTGAACCAGTTTCTACCTATCTCCCTCCTAAACCTAAACTTATCCAACTTGAATCCGTTGCTCCGAGTCCTATCCTGCTCGGATATTATAAGAACTATATCTATATCCCCTTTAGTGATTCCTTTCACCCACTTAAATACTTCTATCATATCTCCCCGCACTCTTCGTCTTTCTAGGGAATGCAAGTTAAGTTTCTTTAACCTATCCTGATATGGAAAGTTTCTAAGTCCCTGAATCATTTTTGTCATTCTTCGCTGCACCGACTCTAGTGAATTTATATCCATTCTATAATAGGGGCACAAGAACTGAACAGCATAATCGAGGTGCGGCCTAACTAGCGCAAGATATAGTTGCAATAAGACCCATGCACTCTTGTTACTTACACTTCTAGATATAAAACCCAATACTCTGTTTGCCTTATTTCGAACATTAACGCACTGTTTTCTAGGCCGTAGGTCCGGGCTTACGAGTACCCCTAGGTCTCTTTCACAAGTCGACTTCTCTAGGTTGATGTTGTTCAGGCTGTATACATTATAAGTATTTGTTCTTCCAATATTAAGTACGCTGCACTTGCTGGTGTTGAATTTCATTTGCCATTTTTCAGACCACCCCTGCAGTTTATTTAGATCCTCCTGTAATGCATTTGCATCCTGCCCTGAATTAATTTACCGCCCTATTTTGGTTTCATCCGCAAACTTGCTTATGTCACTGCTGATCCCAGTATCTAACTCGTTTATGTAGATTATGAACAAGAGTGGGCCTAGTACTGACCCCTGGGGAACCCCACTGGTTACACGGCCCCACTCAGATTTAACACCATCTATCGGTGAGCCCTGATTTTATCCAATTTAAAACTTTCCCCTCGATACCATGAGCCTTAATTTTTCTCAGAAGCCTCTGATGCAGTACTCTGTCAAATGCTTTGCTAAAGTCTATGTAAATAACATCGTAATTTTCATCATTATCTACTACCTCGAAGACTTTCCTAAAAAACGTTAGCAGATTTGTTAGACAAGATTTTCCCTTTGTAAACCCATGTTGAGAGTCGTAGATTAATTTGCTTTTCTCTAGATGCGATCGGATGCTATCTTTTATAATTGATTCAAGAAATTTCCCCACTACTGACGTCAAACTGATCGGCCGGTAATTTGACGCTGATGCTCTGTCTCCCTTTTTAAATATGGGTACTACATTCGCCTGTTTCCACAACTCTGGCACAACTCCAGTGTCTAATGATTTTGTAAATAAGTTTACGAGGGGTCCGCTAATCTGTTCCCTACACTCTTTTAAGACTCGAGGAAAAATTTCATCCGGCCCTGGGGATTTTGTGTTCTTTAGTTTATTTATCTTCTTAAGAACATCCTCTTTTCTGATAGTGATATTCTTTAATTTCTCTTCTTCCTTTCCCTTAAATATCAGTTCCACCTCCGGAATTTCATCGCAAATTTCCTCTGTGAAAACTGATAAGAAGTAGCTGTTTAATGCTTTGCTCATGTCTTCACTGCCATTTATTAATTCTCCCCTCCCTGACTTTAAAGGCCCAACTTTGTCCTTGACCTTTGTCCTATATACCTGGAAAAATCCCTTGGGATTCGCCTTGGATTCTCTTGCTATTTTGATTTTATAGTCTCTCTTTGCTTTCCTTACATTTTTCTTAACATTCCTAGATAGTTCATTATACCTGTTTCTGAGCTGCTCCTCCCCTCCCTTTAATTTCTTATATACTCCTTTCTTTATTCCTATGTCATGTTTAAGTTTTCTGGTCATCCACCTTGGCTCATTCTTATTTGACCTAATTTTTCTGTGTGGTATATTTTGTTCTTGTGCTTTATGTAGTATACTGGTGAATATATTATAGTCATGATCAATTGTTGTGTCATCTATGACCTCACCACTTCCTACTGGGAACTGACGTGACTGTTCCCAGGTGACCTCACCTAGGTACCTTCTTAACTCCTGATAATCCGCCAACCGAAAGTTTGGGACTCTGACCATATTGTCATTGTTTTTCGTTTCCCAATTTAGGGTGAACCTGATTTCTCTGTGATCACTGTTACCTAGTTCTTCCCCTACTGTGATATCTCTGATAATATTTTCTTTATTTGTTAATACTAGGTCTAATATATTGTCACCTCTAGTAGGTTCTGTAATTAGTTGTTTCAAAAAATTGTCCTGTACTGCGTCTAGGAAGTCTTCAGATTCATAGTCGCCTACAATGTTGTCCTAGTCAATATTTCTGAAGTTGAAATCCCCCATAATGCATAGGTTGTTATATTTTGCTGCCCTACTCATTTCCTGCCATATGGGCTGAGCTGCTTCTTTGCTAAGACTTGGGGGGCCTGTAAATCACTCCCATAATTAGTTTTTCTCTTCCTTCCGTGATTTCTACCCACACAGACTCGGTTCCTATTTCACCCTTTATTGAATTATTAGTACAACATTTTAATGTATCCTTGACGAAGAGTGCGACCCCTCCCCCCTTCCTACTTTCCCTGTCCTTGTGAAAAAAGTTGTACCCTTCTATGTGGTACTCTGATAAAAAATTTTTGCTCGCCAGATTCATCCAAGTTTCGGTGATTGCTATGACGTCTACATTCTCGGTACATACAACCGCTCTCAGCAAGTCTATTTTATTTCTAACGCTCCTACTGTTTGTATAGTATACATTTAAACCTACTCTTCCCTGGTCCTGTTTTACCCCTTGTCCTGAGCAGCTAATTTTACTTCCCAGGACCTGCTTGTTTTTTGACTCCCACTTTCCCCGACCCCTCTCTACTGGCGAAACCCCCCCTTCGGAGTGACAATTTCACGCTCCAGGGATGCAGACAACGTCTTTACCCCCTCACGAGACAAGTGTACTCCGTCGCGACAGTACAGGTAGTCGTTGCCATAGAATCGTTGCCAGTTATCAATGAATGCCCAACCATTGTTTGCACAATGTTTTTCCAGTCGGTAATTAATAGCAATTGCCCTGGACAGCCATTCACGACCAACCCCTCTTCTAGGCAAGACACCACATACTATCGGGATCCCTCCCCTATCTCTAATCTTCCCCAGCGCCTCCCTATACCTCTTGAAAAGTTCCTCACTCCTAACCTTACCTATGTCGTTTCCTCCCACACTAAGACACACTACTGGATTGGTACCCTCCCCTGACAAAACTCTGTCTAACCTCTCGGCTACATGCCCTATCCCAGCCCCAGGAAAACACACCCTAGTCCTACGTTTCCTATCTCTCGCACAAAAAGCCCTATCCATAAACCTCACCTGGCTGTCACCAACTACCACGACCTTACCTGTGGGCAGGGTTTGTACAACTGCCCTTTCCTCTCCTTGATCCATACCGTCCTGCCTCTTCTCTTCCTCTCCAGCTTCCTGCAACACCTGGTAGGGGTTACTGCACTCCACACCCTGGTCAGCTTTCCTGAGCCTGACCCTAGTCCCCTTGGAGACAACCACTCTCCACGCCTGCTCCTCCTTCGCAGGTGTCCTGCTAGGCAGGACACCTACCTGAAGGAGTTCCGTCCTGAGGGCTTCATTTTCCCCCTTTAGAGTGTCAACCTCACTCCTCAACTGCCCCAGCTGCCTTAACAGAGTGACAAGGAGGTCGTCCTTCCCCACACTCCCCTCCTCTTCCCCCACGACACAACGATCCAAAGCGGCCATTTTCCTTGGTCTCTAACGGGAGCACGATCGGCACGACCTTCTCCAAGCTGCCGATACGTCCTGACACAGGTGATAATCGAACTTATGTTTGGCTACACAAAACGTTCAGGCGGACTCAGTAAGACAGAGTGAAACAGTTGGGACCCGGAGGCGTCACACTGCTTGACCTTCACTGCACCTATGGGGTACGTTTGTTTGTGTTCAAACTCAGGATGGGACGGAGAACGGAAACTCACAATGTGCTCTCTGTATACATATTGTATTGGATGTACAATGCAGCTTGGTGCTGGGAAGTGGCAGCGTGGTTACAAGCGTGATGTAGAGAGAGCTGGTTGGTGAGGATGCTCAGAGGAGGACCAGCTTGTGGGTCGCCATGCTCGCCGGCGGGAGCGAGGACTGCCAGGCAGGCGGCGGAGGAGGAGGAGGTGTTGCAGGTAGAAAGAGAGAGCGCTAGGTCACCACGAGGTCAGGTCTTATATAGCGGAGGTAGGCGTGGCTTAATAGTTGACCTCCGTGATGTATGGCGGCGCTGGTTGACCTAGACCACGAGGCATACACTGGGGAATTCGCGGGGTCGGCTACTCAGCGACAAACAGCGTTTGTAGGGGAGAAATCCACTACAGGCTCACCTGTCATTATCAAGTCTTGCCCTGTAAGTGTAATTTAATTCAAATTTTACAATCGCACGCTTAGTTTCTGGGTCTATCTTCCTCTTCCTTTTTTTTTCACGGGGATTAGACCACCCTGGCACAGGTCAACGATCCACTTCGGGGCCTAAGGGGGCAAGAAAATAAGACTAGAAAGAAATTAAAAATAGAACAGGAAAAGGTTATATTAATCTACACCGCGATGTCTGCAATTACAGTACAATTAATATCTTTTATCCTTTAGTAAATGTACAAAAAATACATTGCAAAGAAGAAAGGAAAATAAAAAAAAAATAAAAAGGCCATATGTCCGTTCGGCCGTTTGTCCGTTCGGTCTATTGTCCGTTCGGCCAAATGTCCGTCGGTTCGATGTCCGTTCGGTCAAGTGTCCGTCGGTGAAACGTCCGTCGGCCAAATGTCCTTCGGCCATCTGTCCGGCCACGGTCTGCACGAATTTATCATGGAGGCGGTAATTGCTGTAGTCGTTGGACCCTAAAGCTTTTGTACCTGCTGTATTATCTGAGGTCTTCCAGCATGAAGTATCACACAATATGAAGCAAATTCCTTGATAAACTTTACTAAATATTCACAATATCTTTCCCTGAAGCATTAATTATGTTTATGATTTATATTTATTAATGGATATTGAGTTTCCTTCCTTCGTGAATTGTTCTGCGGCTTACACTTGCTATATATTATGTTTGCTTTAGTAAAGGTTACACTGGCAGTCTGGGAGACCTCATGCCCTCTGTTGATTCTTCTCCGAGCTTATGCTAGTTAGGCTGGTTCTTGTCTCGCTTCAGTGAGTGTTGAAGTAGTCAGCACATCGGTGTAAAAATGACTGAAAACAAGATATTCATCATTTATTGCTCACCGTAGACTCGATAAAGTTTACCATAAATGATTCAATAATTCATATGGGAAGGAGACATTATTAAATGACACAGGCGGTATTACCAAAATTTTGTTGCTGGGCTTGTCCACATTCCAAGTCATTTCGAGAGGTGCCAGCTGTTGCCAGTAGATGTTACTTGTGTGGTCGATGAATCCCACAATATATACCTTCGTGCTTCACCCATGGTTACTGTCTCATCTAAACAGATATTAGGCACTTATCTTGGTCAATCTAGGGTCACCAGTCTGCTTGTTGTAAGTTCAGTGCCTAAACAGGTGCACAAATTCTGAGTTATAATAATAATAACAATAATAATAGAAACTAATGTGATAATCGAACCTACCTGCAAGTTATTTAACACGCTACACCGGTATTGCACAAAGTACTGGGAAATACTCTGTAATTGAAAGTATTATTACTGGAGGAAAGTAAATCAAATAAAAGTAAAAAGTAGCTACGTTGGAAACTACTTAAGTAAAGGTAAAACAGTAACTGTCTTTAGAAGTACATAAATACTGAAAGTAGGAAGAAATCTTTTTCAAACACAATTTATGCTTAGAGAGGAAATCCAACTCCAATATTGAACTAATTATTCACATTTACTTGGCCTTAAACAGACTCCGTACTGTATACAGGACTGTACTTTAGATATAGGAACTTAAGGGAGCGGGTGATTTGGTGCAGGTATACTTTAGTGTGTGTCCAGGTTCAAGGTGGAAGCAGATGATAAGCGTCATAATCACTTATCTATGATAGTAAGTGATGTTTCTGCTTTGTTATCAGACGGTTTCTTTAAAGACGGCAAGGTTTAGTTCAAGTGGGTCTCTTATCTTATTTATCAAGTGTTGTTTTTCAAGTGGAATTCTTGCTTTCTCGTTATACCTGTACTCACCTGTGTCCACCGAGCTCACTCATTACTCACTTCTGTCTATTATAAACATTCATAACATTTAACTTCTGTCTTCTATAAAGTCCATAAACATTCAAAACATAGCGTTTCACTTCTGTCTTCTATAAATATTAATAACGTCTCACTTCTGTCTACTAAAAACATTCATAACGTCTCGCTTCTGTCTACTATAAACATTCATAAAGTCTCACTTATGTGTACTATAAAGTCCATAAACATTCATAACACCTCACTTCTGTCTACTGTTCTACTATAAACATTCATAACATTTCACTTTTGCTCCCCCCCCCCCCTCCCCCCGTTACACATCAGGCTGTAGTCAACGATTTTTTTTACACACACACACACACACACACACTAATCCCCTAAAACGCTTAAGAGCTTCATTACCATTGATCTTAGCCTGATTTTTTTTTTTTTTTAGAATTATAGGTTGTGTTTTGGTCATCTTCCTTCAGGTTTCATGAGGTGATCGATTAATATCCTCCAATTAGATGTAATTCTAATGTATGTCAGTTCAATAAATATAATCTAGTCTTTTGTCATACCTAAAGTTTATTGTTTTGGTTACATAGTTACAATTTGTCTTTTCTATTAAGTCTTGTACGATGGATTCAGAGTTGTTGCCATCATATACCCCGAGAATAACGTTACTTTTGTAAGACTTTCAGAAGAAGGGTTCTGGTACAGCAGCTGGCTGAGGTACGCCACCCGGCATAACTGTGTGGGTCACTCGGCATCACCCAGAATTTTTTTTTTTTTTTTTTTTTTTACTTAAAATGTGTGTTAATGTATTTTATGGTGTGACATGTATAATTTTTAGTGCTTATTATAACAGCTGTTGCTCATTTTTTGGCATTGCACAATCGGCCTTCACTCCTTATTCCGTTATATGAAATGATTACCTTAATTATGTAGCCGGGGAGGCGGAGGGTGAGACAACAGGTGGTATACAGTATTAATATTAACAACAAAGTATAAACACCTGGGAAAGGAAATAATCAACCTGCCTCAAAAACTAAAATATTTTCACACTATTTTTTTTTTGGGGGGGGGGGGGGAGTGATTTGAAGATAATATTTATTTCCACTTTTATTTGTAGTCGTCAAATCCTTTTTAGCGTGTTACTTGTTATACGTCATCAGATTTTATTAATTTATTACGGTATATTACAGTGTAAATAACCCAGAATAAGAATAATCGGTACATATAAACACAGTTAAAGATTATGTGTGGGATTATCTTAAATAAAACATAATCTTAAACCTCACGTAAACAATAAATCTACTTCTGCTAAAAAGACAAAAGGTTCGTCAGTTGATTGTACAGAAAGGACCGTGTCTTACTTCGCCACTGTACGACTTTTAATACCTACTTTTTGGAGTTGGGGAGAAATATTAACTTTTGTTTGTGTAGAGAGAGAGAGAGAGAGAGAGAGAGAGAGAGAGAGAGAGAGAGAGAGAATTGAGTACCCTAGCTTAAGAGGTCTTGTGTTTTGACGTACACACGGTAAAACAAAATATATACTGTATGTCTTCCCTGATGGGTCCGGTGAATTTCGAAATGATCAATACGACTTCATGTTGTCTCGGTATGGTTGTCAAAATCCTAAGGTCTCTCTCTCTCTCTCTCTCTCTCTCTCTTTCTCTCTCTCTCTCTCTCGTTTTCTCCAGCCTGGACTGTCTATTATCTACTAAGGACCTGTCTATAACAATGAGATTTCCTCTATTTACGTCCATTGTCTTGAATGCATTAATGAGCTGATGCCCCCGACTCGCAACATCATTAGGCGATAATGACATTTTTTCCCACATCAATGATAAGATGGAAGAATATCATGGAAAGGTGATTATCATTTTTTTATAGACTATACCAGCAATTGCACTTTAGCTCCCAGAGTCATTAAATAATTTGGGTGTTTTTCTTTTTTTTCGCGGGGGGGGGAGGGGGGGACTCTGCCAGCCACGAAAGCGCTTGGGAACTTCGTGTTTTCTTTTTCCTTGTGGTTATCAGCATATACCTGGATCACACGCACCTACAGTGATTTACTTGCATATATATATATATATATATTATATATATATATATATATATATATATATATATATATATATATATATATATATATATATATATATATTTCATGTAAATCCACAACGAAAACGTGGATAAAATAAATCTTGATAAAATCACACGGGAAAATGGAAACAACGGAGTACCTTAGCTTTCGTCTTTATTCAAGACATCTTCAGAGGCAACTGATGTCTTGAATAAAGACGAAAGCTAAGGTGCTCCGTTGTTTCCCTTTTCCCGTGTGATTTTATCAAGATTTATCTTATTCACGTTTCATTGTGGATCTACATGATAGATATATATATATATATATATATATATATATATATATATATATATATATATATATATATATATATATATATATATATATATATATATGCTAATAACCACAAGGAAAAAGAAAACACGAAGTTCCCAAGCGCTTTCGTATAATTCACATCTTCAGGGGTGAGTACAGACTAATGAGGAGTACAAAACAAGGTGTATATATACAGAGGAGGGTGAGACCAGGTCCACACTGGTCAGGTATTAGGTAATGACCTTACTAATCTTTAAATAGCACGGCAACGGTCGGTAGTCAGGTCAGAGGGTAAGGTGACCCAACCTTCTCACCTGGTTACAAATCTTCTTAATTACACAATTGTCCAGTTTGTACATGCCATTACTCAAATTCATGTTGACTGCTTCGGTATGTTTAATGAGACTAGATTCTATAATGTTCCTACTGTCAATTGAATTACAAGGTAATATTGAGGAGGCATTATCCCAGTCAATGCAATGCTTATTATCCCTCAAATGAACAAACAGAGCATTGGATTCCTGGCCTGTCCTAACACTATATTTATGTTGTTTAAGTCTAGTTACAAGATCTTTACCTGTCTGGCCTAAGTAAAACATATTACATTCCTTGCAAGGAACTTTATAAATGCAACCAATTGTGTTGTTGGGGGAGTTCTTGATTAACATTTGTTTAACAGTGCATGAGTTTTTAAATGCCACATTGACGTTCCAGGATTTTACTTGAAAAGGAATTTAAGAGAAATTTTTGTGAACTTGAGAACTTCGTGTTTTCTTCTTTCCTTCTGGTTATCAGCATATATATATATATATATGATTCATGTTGGTGATGTCACTATTCACTGTTGTTATGCAGGACAGAGGTTCGTACCCAAAGAAACACATCATATTTCATTAGCAGTGTAATGTTTAGAAATCTGATTCCTGTGGGTGATGTCATGTTCGCTGCCATTCAAGACTAAAAGTACTGGGAATTTAATACAGAGCAACAACTGATCTGGGGGTTGAGTGTGGGATTTTTTCAAGGAAATGTATTATTTTGCGATAATATTTTATTAACCGGCACTAAATGAATATAAATTATTTGGGAATTTTGGTGAAATTGCATACTGTCGCGTTAACGGGGTCGAGGGTGGAGCAACCGAAGCAATAACAAAGCGTCTTTACGAGGTTCGCCATGGATCCGGTTACCACAGTTGAGACGTTGAAGGGTTATGCTATAGTTCCTCAATTGCTGAAGCAATTGAGGCGTCTGTAAAAGCTTAAAGAAAAGACAATGGGTGCGTCGTAAAGTTTCTTGAGAAGTGGCGGCAGCTGGCTGGTCAAAGAAGACCCTGAATAATGATTTAATGGTACTAACGAAATTTTAAAGCGACGAATAAATTTAAATGTCACCGTTTATTTGTTATATTTAAAAAAAAAGATATTGTTTCATGATTTATTTAAATTTTTACTTGAAATTATATGAAGCTCATTATTTTTAGCTCTCATCCGACCAGCAAAGATCCCAGCCAAACCGTTGTCCATTTCTAGCAACAGCCGAAACCCTGCTGTTTGGGAGACGTCTAGGCCAACCTCCAGCAAAACGGGCAAGATGTTAATTTGGAAGAAAATGCCAGCAGTGTGCTGCCACCTTTTCCAACCCTACCTCCCGCCTCCCACACAACTGACTTCCCACTCCTAATTTTCGAATTATATAGCTTATTTTCTTTATTTCTAAGTCGCATTGGAGCACTGAATTTATATTTCCAACTTAATTTTCCACAAATTGTGTGGTTATTTACACAACAAAGGCATTAGCGCCGTTAGGTGAGAGGTGACCAACGTACAGTATTTTGGCGTGGTAGAAACTTAACATTTGTAAGACACATTAATTACATATTATGGTAATTTTTGCATTATATTATGTGCCTTTAACACTTCATATTCAGGTACACACACACAGTTAGTATAAAACAGTGAATGGTGCAGACAACGTACTGTATATGTGAAACAATTGAAGTATAATTAAAATGTCTTCCTATATTTGTTAGTGACGTATATGTGAAATGACTTATATCGGTACAAATTATAGCTAGGGGCCCCTTTTAGTGTATGTAAATGATGTAGATATAGGCGTAGGCAACAACGTAAGTAAATTTACTGACAGCATGAGATCTAAAAAAAAATTCTTATGGTCTGAAAAATGGCAGATGAAATTTAATGTAGAAACATAAAGTATTTAACCTAGAAGATGTAAATAGGGAAACGGCAGATAACAGAAGAACAACGTGGATGTAGAGAAATTCGACTGTGAGAATGATAAGGTGTAATAATAAGAAGGAAACCTTCCAAGAAAACAATGCGTATTTGCTTGAATTAAGGATAACAAATTATTTGGGTTCATACAAAAGAGTCTTAGTTACAAGACTAGCGAGGTTATCCTTAAACTGGGCGTATTTCATTTGGGCGACAGTTTTTGCATCATTTAGGAACCATACACATTATTTGGGCGACAATGAACTTGACTGATACAGTTTACATATATAAAAATAAGAGGAAAATAAATTTTCAGAAAATATGGGTCCCGAACAATTTATTCAATATTTGCCAACATTATCCATAATCCATATGGTCATAAAAGTCCCCTTTTGCAAAGGGACACTTTACCTAGTACATGAATTCACCCCTCTCACCCAATCGTAACTTTATTTTTTTCGTTTGGGTAGCGCTAGACGATTATACTCGGCGAAGGAAACCCCGCGGTACTGTCAAGGCGTTATTCTGCATTTTATTCTCTCCCTACTGATAAACACTTACCTCCTCACCCCTAGTATCCCCCACCCCCATAGAAAGACATCTACTCCGTTTGTTGTTTGTTTAATTTACTGGCCGTCAACATCTGGGTCATTATTGCCGCGTACCCTGACTCCCCCTATCCTCCCTCCCCCCTACCCCCTACTAACCCCCCAACTCCCTACTAACCCCCCCTCTCCTTATCCTCCTCCTCCCGCTCACTAGCGAATACCTCGAATCCGCCCTTCAGAGTTCAGGGTTCACACCCCAGGGAGAGAGAGAGAGAGGGGTGGGATTGGCAACGCTAAGTGGCAAACGCAGGCGTGACGTCAACTGTACAGGCTGGCTAACGCCTTTATTATTAAACAACATCTTCCCTTGAAGATGTTGCTGCGTAGCAGAGTTGCTGTGGAGAAGCTTCTTTAGAGGAGATCTTCTCTGCAAGAACGTGATGTTGTCTGTCCTCACGACGATAATGGAGATAAAATGGTAATGGTTTGCCATGGGAAGGGAGGTGGGTTTTGTTTTTATTATTAAATATTTGTAGGAATATTACCTACTCGGACTCTGAGCTAAAATGCTGGTCCACCCACTGCTGGGATCTGTGTGTGATGGTGATGGTTCTGTGTGTGATGGTTCTGTGTCTAATGGTGATGGTTCTGTGTGATATGGTTCTGTGTGTGATGGTTCTGTGTGTGATGGTTCTGTGTGTAATGGTGATGGTTCTGTGTGATATGGTTCTGCATGTGATGGTTCTGTGTGTGATGGTTCTGTGTGTGATGGTTCTGTGTGTAATGGTGATGGTTCTGTGTGATATGGTTCTGCATGTGATGGTTCTGTGTGTGATGGTTCTGTGTGTGATGGTTCTGTGTGTAATGGTGATGGTTCTGTATGTGACGGTTCTGTGTGTGGTGATGATGGTTCTGTGTGTAATGGTGATGGTTCTGTGCGTAATGGCGATGGTTCTGTGTGTGATGGTGATGGTTCTGTGTGTAATGGTGATGGTTCTGTGTGTGATGGTGATGGTTCTGTGTGTAATGGTGATGGTTCTGTGTGTAATGGTGATGGTTCTGTGTGTGATGGTGATGGTTCTGTGTGTGATGGTGATGGTTCTGTGTGTAATGGTGATGGTTCTGTGTGTGATGGTGATGGTTCTGTGTGTAATGGTGATGGTTCTGTATTTGATGGTTCTGTATGATGATGATGGTTCTGTGTGTGATGGTGATGGTTCTGTGTGTGATGGTGATGGTTCTGTATGTGATGGTCCTGTGTGTGTGTGATGGTTCTGTGTGTGATGGTTCTGTGTGTGATGGTGATGGTTCTGTGTGTAATGGTGATGGTTCTGTGTGTAATGGTGATGGTTCTGTGTGTGATGGTGATGGTTCTGTGTGTGATGGTGATGGTTCTGTGTGTGATGGTGATGGTTCTGTATGTGATGGTCCTGTGTGTGTGTGATGGTTCTGTGTGTGATGGTGATGGTTCTGTATGTGCTGGTCCTGTGTGTGTGTGATGGTTCTGTGTGTGATGGTTCTGTGTGTGAAGATGATGATGATGATAATGAAGTAAAGTGGCAAATGACTTTGTCCTGGGAGAGGAGAGGAGAGAGAGAGAAGTAAAGCATAGAAACGGGAAGTAAAGTAGGATGTAATGGCCCCTGTCTCATCAACAGAAGTATTTTATTAATGGGTTATTTACATCTGATTTATATTCAGATTCATTCCCTGTAACTTTCCACTGGCTATGAGGTGACATGTTCAATGCACGTGATATGGTGTGCCCCACGGGAAGCTGCGTCATACTATTCTGAGTAAAGGCATAAGTAGTAGGGTGTGTCAATTTAGGGGGTGAACTGGCTAAATTGAAAATCGAGTAATTTGGTAGCAATTTATTGTAGTCTTTAAGCATGCAAAACAATATTCTGGCATAAATTTTTTTTTATAATAAGTCCTACCTACATCAAATGGATTTTTAAATGTACATATTTGTGAATTTATAACATAACCAGCGTTTGCACACATGTTACTGTTTCAAGTTTCAAATTATTATATTTTATTATCCGTAGTCTATTTGAAAGTAACCAATGCCTTCATACTCTCTTTGCTTTGGTTTCTTGTCATCAGTAGTCTGCTTGCTATTTGTGCTTTGATGTAACCTTCTCGCCTCTCGTGGCTGTAAACATGGCCCGCTGCTTCTGTGACCATTTTCACACATCTCTCCACACTTTGAGTGTGGGAAGGCCACTTCGGCACCTGCATTGGAGTCTCTTTAAGGTTTCTCAATTCTTGGCTAGTTAGACTTGTTGTCAATGGTGGCTCTAAGACTTCCAAACTCAAGTCAACCAATTCTGACAATTTGGTGGCATTGACGTTTATTGGGGGAACTTTTCTTGAATGAAACGAACAGTCTCCCAACTGGTCGTCATCTATTAGCGTTCCTCTAATCTTTAGAATGACTTCTACAGCCTCGGTTCGGAGATTGGTACATTGACTGCAAAGCATTGCTTGCAAAACTGCTTCTGATCGAGCATACCAAGCGGACCTTCTTGCCACAGGTAACACGATGTCCCTCACTACCTTCCTCTGTGTTCTTACTAGCTGCAATTGAAACAAAAGGTGATTGGGCCCATCCACCCACATAGGATTAAGTTTCACACTAAACCACTGGGGAA
The DNA here is from genome assembly GCA_958450375.1 of Homarus gammarus. NCBI lineage: Eukaryota > Metazoa > Arthropoda > Malacostraca > Decapoda > Nephropidae > Homarus > Homarus gammarus. The sequence goes on along the minus strand of CAUDMG010003307.1, from coordinate 186,328 downwards.
GATAAACTCCAATAATAAATTCAACAATTAACCTCAAATTCTTCAGCACTTTGCCCTTCAATTCGTGTTTGGAAATCCAAATCCTGCAGAAACGAAGAGCTGTAGTTAACCAACGGCTGTGACTGACAGGTCCAATCTCCAAGAGAGCCAATGACTGAGACACTTCTCCTGATCTTATTGCTTGGGCAATACGATAAGCATAGGATTGATCTGTGCTGAGATCTTTGATGACTCCTGACAACGCCGGAAGGGGAGGGCCAACTTCGACCTTTGGAAAGGTTGTATTTATTTCTAGTTGTGTTGCTTCATCCAGCATGATGCCAAGGGGACCTGACCACTTGTTGTTGCTCTTTGTAGGACCATCAAGTTCCTGGATGAGATGACGAAGAGGTAGCTCGCCTGTATGTAAATCACATACAATCCAAACAAGTCTTCTTCCTAGTTTTTTCTCTAAATGCGTCATTACACCCCCCTGCCATCCGGTGTTCACTGCAGTTGAATCTCCACCAACAGCCTGCAGTGAACTGCCAAGTCCTCTCTCCTGAACCCAACATAAAATATGATCAGCAATGACCTCTGCATGTTTCTTCCCTTCTACTTCAGTTTCGGGAGCAAAGTGAAACAAAAACCGACCACCAGGCTCAGAACAGACAAAGTAGTGTTCTTCTTTGATGAGACCTGGAAACTTTCTGTTCACTCCCTCTACTTCTAGCAAAACCTTTGTGTCATCTATTCTTCCATCAAACAAAAGACAGGAGAGCCCTCCCTCGCTTAAATCTTTTTCATGCTGATCAGATATTTCCTTCATTATTTTTTCTTGTGCTCTTCTAATTTTATTATGATCTATCACCTAAGATACATCCTCTCGGCTGATGAGGCCTGCATCTATCCAAGCGGCAGTTGCAATTTCTGCAGCCTCATGAAGTCCAGCATGGTGGCGAATACTAGCTAAAGCAATGTTTGAAATATTTCTTGTGTTGTATTTCATTTTCTTTGGTAAAGGTTCAGATGGCTCTTTGGAACTATCATCTGATGTTGCTTCCTGTTCATCAGAAGAACTATCAAAGAAGTGATAAACATCTTGACACAGCTCTTCCTCTCTTTGGATGGCTTCTTCACTCTTCATTTTCTTCTTTTGTTCCCTCTCTCGGATTTGTTCTCTCTTCTTGGCATTAGCAATCTGCTTCTTTGTTTCTGAATAATCTATTGAACCCATTTGCATACTTCCTTGGCCTTCTGCCTTTGTCCTCTGTGCCTTTATAAATTCAAGCTCTAAAACAGGGATCTTCTTTTCACGAGGACAACCACAATCAATGTGGGAATTATTTTCTCTCTTACCTGAGTGAGAACAGTTGGATTCAGAACATAATTGTATGGAGCACTTGCAGGTCAAAATGTCAAACAGAGTATCAAGTGTGTGGAGAAATTCATTTTTCCTGGCCAAGTTTCCTTTACCAAGTGATGTTTCAACTGCTTTGTGCCATAATTTCGTTAGTTTTAGCTCAATAGTTCGACACTGATTAATCACAGGTGGTTTGAATAGTGCATTAGCTTTTGTCCATTCATGTCATTTATGAGTTCTTTATCTGTATAGTTCCTTCTGTCCTTTGCATTTTTTTCTCGAAGGAGTAACCCTAATCTTAGCATGTCTCTCACTGTTGGAAGTTCTGATACAGGAAGCTCCTTCCCTTTACCAACTAGCAGGCTCAAGTGGGTTGACAACTGACTTCTTGTCTTCAATTTTGACATCTTCACACTATCTGACAAATAGAAAAATATTTCAATGTTTCATAATTCAATTGTTGTTTCAAAAAATATCAATTTGTTTATCAAAAATGCTGTAACAGAAATAACATAATAATTTCTTAGAACATAATGTTTTATACAATGATATAAGTAACTGCGACAATCAATATGCCCTACTTACAATAATTAAAATGTAGAATTCGTCTGGTAGAGTAGGTGCAAGTGCAATGAGAGCAAACCACCGTCTATGATATCTAGAAGGAGAGTGAGCCGGGTGCCTTATCCTCACGCTTGGTACAAGTCAAAACAAGAATTAAACTGTCCCACACGGAGAGCCTGTTCATGTTCATGTTCTGACATGCATATTGTACACAAGCTATAGAACCATAAAATACTCCATAATCCATATGCTTACATGAGATTAGTTAATATCAAGTGAATAATTCTAATCAAGTCTCATTAATTTGTTGAAATACTGATATTTGAAACTTTAAGGTATAATTGATGTAGGTGAGGGTTATTTCAATTCATTTTTGTTTGCTAATCTCAAGTTTAGACATAAAGAGGCACAATATTTTGACTACCAAATTTGATTTTTAACATGTTGACAAAATTGACACACCCTAATAAGTAGCCGGCTCCTGGCCACCTAAAGCGGGCAGTGGTTTGATATCCTTGACTAGAGGAAGACGTTATTTGAGAGCAGCAGTGGATGGCTCCGTCTTCCCTCGAGGGGAACGACGTACCTATTCCGTTCTCCCTCGATGGCTCACTACTCAAAATCACTCACACCAACTAATATCGAACGGACGTTGATCCACGTTTATATTACATAAACGCCGTCCTTTTTCATTCACTCATAAATAGTGGAACTTACGGTTGATATACACTCAGGAATTATAAACATGATACTTTTATAATAAAACAAGAAACTTGAATTGGGTTTCGTTACTAAAAGCCCAATATATATTATATGTGTACCAACCTGGTTAAATGGGGAATTAACCAGCGTAACAAGTAGGGGGTGATAGCAGGTGGGCTGTCCACCTAGCTGAGACTTGAAAATTCCCTCGAGTTTTGAAAGAGTGCAGGGAACAGATTAGCGGACCCCTTGTAAATTTATTTACAAAATCATTAGACACCGGAGTTGTGCCAGACTTGTAGAAACAGGCAAATGTAGTACCCATATTCAAAAAGGGAGACAGAGCATCAGCGTCAAATTACCGGCCGATCAGTTTGACGTCAGTAGTGGGGAAATTTCTTGAATCAATTATAGCAGATAGCATCCGATCGCATCTAGAGAAAAGCAAATTAATCTACGACTCGCAACATGGGTTTACAAAGGGAAAATCTTGTCTAACAAATCCGCTGACTTTTTTAGGAAAGTCTTCGAGGTAGTAGATAATGACGAAAATTACGATGTTATTTACTTAGACTTTAGCAAAGCATTTGACAGAGTACCGCATCAGAGGCTTCTGAGAAAAATTAAGGTTCATGGTATCGAGGGGAAAGTTTTAAATTGGATAAAATCATGGCTCACCGATAGAACGCAGAGGGTCAGCGTAGATGGTGTTAAATCTGAGTGGGGACGTGTAACCAGTGGGGTTCCCCAGGGGTCAGTACTAGGCCCACCCTTGTTCATAATCTACATAAACGATCTAGATACTGGGATCAGCAGTGACATTAGCAAGTTTGCGGATGACACCAAAATAGGGCGGCAGATTAATTCAGGGCAGAATGCAAATGCATTACAGGAGGATCTAAATAAAGTGCAGGGGTGGTCTGAAAAATGGCAAATGAAATTCAACACCAGCAAGTGCAGCGTACTTAATATTGGAAGAACAAATACTGACAATGTATACAGCCTTAACAACATCAACCTAGAGAAGTCGACTTGTGAAAGAGACCTAGGGGTACATGTAAGCCCGGACCTACGGCCTAGAAAACAGTGCGTTAATGTTCGAAATAAGGCAGAGTATTGGGTTTTATATCTAGAAGTGTAAGTAATAAGAGTGCAGAGGTCTTATTGCAACTATATCTTGCGCTAGTCAGGCCGCACCTCGATTATGCGGTTCAGTTCTCGTGTCCCTATTATAGAATGGATATAAATTCACTAGAGTCGGTGCAGCGAAGAATGACGAAAATGATTCCGGGACTTAGAAACCTTCCATATCAGGATAGGTTAAAGAAACTTAACTTGCATTCCCTAGAAAGACGAAGAGTGCGGGGAGATATGATAGAAGTATTTAAGTGGGTGAAAGGAATCAATAAAGGGGATGTAGATAAAGTTCTTATAATATCCGAGCAGGATAGGACTCAGAGCAACGGATTTAAGTTGGATAAGTTTAGGGTGGTGGACAAGTGGAACAAGCTTACCAACTTTGTAGTAAGTGCTGGAACTCTGGAAAGTTTCAAAAGGAGGCTAGATAGATTCATGGATGATAGAGAGTGGTTGTAACTCTCGACAGGAGCTGCCATGCACAGGCCAACCGGCCTATTGCAGACTCCTTATTTTCTTATGTTCTTATGATATGTTGGGGTGGTGGCCACAAGCAGCAGACGCCTGCCCGCTCAAGGGAGGCAGGTAGAAGGGGGGGGGGGGGGGAGCTAAGCTAGCTAAGGCATTCATTAGTGTAATGGGTGTTTATTTATGTTTTTTAAATGGTGGTGTTATTTGTTCACATATATGTGTAAAGTGGGTCTCGTTCTTCTATGTTAGCATGGAGGCTCGTGGGCCACCAGCTGTGTGTTTTAGTAGTTACTACTTCTTTTAACTGGGAGAATATTGGGTCCTCCAACTCTTCAAGTTTGCTCCAGATTCTCTGAGCTTGGCTGTGTGTAAGTGTGTTCAGTGGTTTGATATTGTATAATTCGTGAAGTTCTTGTATTTTGTTGGTGTATGGCGGGAGTTGCTTTGATGCTCTACGGATAGCTTTGTTTTGTGCTGATTGAAGTTTAAGTTGGCTGGTTTTGCTGATCGTGCTGAGTGGTATTGGTGGATACTCCAGGAGGGGGCGGACAAGTACTTTGAATAGGTGTAGTTGAATTTTGGTGTCCATTTTGCTAAATCTTCGTAGTTTTGTGAGTTGTGATTGGGCAAGCGTTTTGCGTTGTGTTATGTGTTTTTCTATGCCTGTTCTTGTCATTGTGAGTCCCAGAAATTTGCCTTCGTTGGAATATTGTATAGGTACGTTGTTGACTGATTGGTGCAGGGTTTATTTTGGCAATGTGTATTATCTTTAGTTTGTGTGTTGGTTTGTATTTTCCATTTTTTTTCATATGCGTTGATTTGCTCGATGGCGTGAGCTGTTTTTCGTGCCATCATTTGTTTGTCCTTGCCTGGATGTCGGATGATTTGTGTGACGTCATCCGTATAAGCTATGTATTCTCCGTGTGTAGGAGGTGGCATATCCGCCTTGTATATTGTGTAGAGTGTGGGCGAGAGGTTACTCGAGACATTACCATTCATAATCAACAGACTTAAAATAATTCAACATAATGTCCTGGCCTGGACACATACAAGAGCTCACGAATTATACAACATATATCGTACCCTAGACCCAGACGTCATCATACTAAATTCTCACGGCAGGGATAATTCAAATAAAATAAAGATATTTAATTACACAGTATACCAAAAAAACAGCCATTATCCTTTACAAGATGGAGTTGCCATTGTAATTAAAAGAAGCATAAAACATAAAATCCAGGATACATTCCAAGAAAACTTTCTGGCAATAGAAATTAACAGCACAACGGGTCCAGTCATAATTGGCACCTGCTACCTCCCTCCAAGGCGACCAATTTTTCCAATAGCAGGCATGCTCAGATTGATGAGGAGGAACATACCTGCATACTTTCTGGGTGATCTCAACGCTAGACACCGCATACTAGGACACCATACCAACAACGCAGTAGGCCGGTTCCTGAACAGTGAACACACTAGTGAGCCACGGCAACGTGGTACACCTCGGACCGGAATTCCCCACGTACATTAGAGCAGGTCACACAGGATACCCAGATATCGTGTTAACAAATCAACACCACCACCTAAACATACTACTCGAACCCGGCCCAATATCCACTAGTGATCATCTACCTATCATAGCCACACTCCCCACAGCCCCAATACAGATCCCGGCCAGGCTAAGATTCAACTATAACCGGGCTAACTGGGAAAACTTCAAACTAGACTTAAATAACCCGGAACCCATACAATTACACAACAGGCACACTTCTCTAATAGACCAATCACTGAATATATGGTATGAGCACGTCAGCCAGGCCATGGAACACAACATACCCAAGACCACTTACCGAACATTACCACACCCTCAATACTCACACCAATCAAGAATCATACAGACACAATTTAGCAACTTAATTAAACTAATCACACAACAAGGATGGACACCGGAACGCAGAAACATACACAACATAATACACGAACAACTAAAAAAGATATCAAAAGAAGCATACAACAGGAACTGGCAGAAGCTGATTTCAGAAACGGAAGGAAACTACTATAAACCGAACCAGTTCTGACAGAAAATAAAGCACTTAATGGGAACCTCATGCAACGAGTCAAACTATATAATAAATAGTAATCAAGCCAAATTAACAGAACCAATCGAACAAGAACCGGAATTTAGATCTTTCTGGAGTAAGATTTTTCAAATCACCAACGAAGAAAACTTAAACTTTTGCGTGACCACAGAGAGGGAAGTATCCAACCATATGTCGCAAATAACCCATATTTGGCAACCGAGACCCACGATCGACCTGAATACACTGGATGACATGTCCCCACTAAACAAACCAATCACGGTGGACGAAATAGTAAGAACAATCAATAGCTTTAAGAACAAGGATCCTGGAGTCAGTAAAATAAATAAACTCATTTTACAGCATTTACCAAGCAACATGGTACTTCTATTAAGAAATATATTCAACGCATCCATAGCTTCAGGCTACTACCCAAAGAAATTCAAGACAGCAATTATCAGACTGATACCAAAACCGGGAAAAGCCCCCACAGCAGAAGAAAACTACAGACCAATCTCTCTCTTAGAAACACCGGGAAAAATTTTGGAAAAATAATTAACCACCGATTAAGAACACACCTGGGACTGGAATACAAATACAACCCTAGACAACACGGATTCAGGAAACACAGAGGAACAAACACAGCCATAGCCCTTATATACGAAAGTATTGCAAACGCAATGCATAATAGAGAACAGTGCAACATAGTTTTAAGGGACGTGGCAAAAGCGTTCGATAAGGTCTGGCACTTGGGACTTAAATATAAAATAACCAATCAAGAACTCCCTAACAACTTCACTTCTCTACTGTGTAATTTATTGGACAATGGAGAAGTACACATTACAATAGGCAATCACAAAGGCCCAAGCTTCAGACTTTATAGTGGAGTACCGCAAGGAAGTAATTTATCCCCAACTCTTTTTACAATTTACACCTCAGACATGCCGCCACCAATTCACGGTGCATACATCGCATATGCTGATGATGTCACCCAGATCATCCGCCATCCAGGCAAGGCCAAACAGATGATGGCATTAAAAACAGCTCGCGCCATAATACAAATAAATAATTACGAGAAGAAATGGAATATAAAAACTAATACACAGAAACTAAAGATCATATACATTTCAAGGATAAACCCAGCACCAATCACAGTAAACAACGAAGAAATACAATACTCAAACGAAGAAAAAGTACTGGGGCTGACAATAACAAGAACCGGAATAAATAAACACATAACAGAGGGCAATAGACTAGCCCAAATACAGCTTACCAAATTAAGAAGATTCGGCAAAATGGAAGAGAAAATACAACTACACCTATTTAAAGCACTTGTCCGCCCACATCTTGAATACCCGCCAATACCATTAAACACGATCAGCCTTACCAACCAATTAAAACTTCAGGCAGCACAGAACAAAGCCATCCGCAGAGCCTCCAAACAACGTCCCCCATACACAACCAAAATTAAAGACCTTCACGAAAAATACAATATTTTACCACTGAACATAAGAACATACAGCCAAGCACAGGCAGTATGGTACAAATTAGAAGTAATGGAAGACGAATTATACCATCGACTAAAAACAGAGGACACCAGAAGATCACACAGCTGGTGGCCAAAAAAGCCTTCTCCATAACCCTCAAGAGCCAAACTATTGTACACTAAATAGCACACAAAAGATGAGAGTATTCTACAAGTTACACAAGGACCTAGCAAACCTCTCCAACTTACACAATTGTACACCACAGCATAGATAACTTCTTGACGTCAATAAGATAAAAGATGAGAGTTTTCTACTAGTTACACAAGGACCTAGTAGACCTCTCCAACCAACTAACACAATAACAAACAACCCCTTGCTAGCTAGCTTAGCCACCTCCACGCTCCGCACTCTGAGACACACACACACACACACACACACACACACTCTCACGGACAGAACAGTGGACTCTATGCGTTATTTCTGCGCTGTTTATGTCATATATATGTGGTTCGAGCTGTTGAGGCGCCACTTTATATACTAAACAGTGCAGTCCGCGCACACACAAAGATGGGCGGTAAGAAGGGACAACGTCAAGATGGGAGACACGACTCCCCACCACCTTCCCCTCCACCGGGCGCAGACTCTCATCCTCCACCTCCAGTGACGGACATTGCCACAATTTTGAGGTGGATGGACGACCGAGACGAGAGACGCAGAGAGATGGAACTTCAGAGGGAGGAGACACGAAGAGAGGAGGAAAAGTTGCGTTTTGAGGCACTATTGGCGACCCTGGCGCTAACCCACCCTCCCTCACTCGCAGGTAGCGCGCATCAAGGCGCCAGTACCCTCCATCCTCCACCACACCAGCGTCCTGCAGGCACTCTTGCTACCCCAACAGCTCCCAAGGCATCTGTTCAACCCCCACCCGCCCTCTCACCAGACGTCACGTTTCAGCTTTTTCGTGAGTGGAGGCGGTGTTGGACAGATTACTCCACGATGGTGGACCTTGACAGCATGCCTCCAAACAAACAGCTCATCCAACTGCAGATGTGTTTGTCGCTGGAGACCCAGAGAGTTTTGGAGCACACGTTGCAAGTGCCTCCCAATTCTACCTCTTCAGTGACGGATGTGCTCGACCTTTTACAGGAGCATGTTAAGGGTTGGAATAACGAGGCTTTGCGTCGCCGCGCCTTCACCAGCTGCAAGCAGGCGGAGAACGAATCCCTTGACGACTTTTTTGTACGCTTGAAGAGTTTGTCAGAGGAGATCGACATCTGCAAGGCGCACAGCCGGGAATGTGAGGAAGCCTGGATCAAGCACAGGATCTTGACAGGTGTCAGGCACGAAGAGTTGGTGCAGCGACTCATCCCCCTGGACGCTTCCTCCACACTCCAGGTGGTAGTGACTGAATGTCGGTCGTACGAGGCCACCAAGTCCGCCACCTCTGCCTTACGGGCCCCACTTGCTGTGAGAGCTATCTCACAATACAAGAAGGTTAAGAAGACGGGCAACAACGTGAAGGCTGCCGCACGTTCTTCCACGCCTCCGCCTAGTGCTTCCTGTGGCAGCTGTGGAAAGCAGCACAGCCCCAAGACATGCCCGGCCGCCGACGCACTGTGTCGTGGATGTGACCGTAAGGGCCACTGGTCTAACACAGACAGGTGCCCTGCACGAGGCCGCAAGTGTCAGGCCTGCGGTCGCTATGGACACTACGACAAGTCCTGCCGCCAACCGAAGCCCAAAAGCCCGAGATGAGGAGGAAAGCAGCACACTTCCCTCGGGGTGGTTCGCACGCAGCCCCCTCCAGATGGCCCATGCAGTCCCAAGCAGCAGCGGAGTCACATCAGGAGGGTGGAATCGACCACACGCCCCAGGGCTACCCCTTCCCCCACCATCTGCGTCGCCGTCACACACGGTGATGTGTTGGGTCACATCGAGGTGATACCGGACACTGGCGCTGATACTACGGTGATTGGGTTGAAGCACCTCCAGAAACTGGGCCTCACTAAACGCGGCCTGGGACCACCGCCGCAGCTGCAGTACTACAATGCGGACGGTTCCCAGATGCCGGATGCTGTGGGCTCCTTTCAAGCCGAGATCACCTATGGGGACAGGTCGTGTCACGGATGGATCGACGTGCAGCCTACTCTCGCTACACCCTTGTTGTCGTGGGAGCACTGCAAGGAGTTAGGCGTGGTGCCCAGAGACTTTCCTGAGCAGATCCCAGCTGCTTGGTACACCGCCAGCAGGGTGCGGGAATCAATGAGCGACGCGCCTGGCGCTGCCGCACAGAGCTGCCCAGAACCCGCGTCCACTCCCGCCCCGCCTCCACCCAAGTCACGGCTGCTTCCTCTTCACAGCGAGACGTCTCCTTCAGCCGCAAGGGCCTACTTCCTGAAGGAGTACTCGGATGTGCTGGTGACGAAGGAGGCCCTACGGACCGCGCCACTGAAGGCTATGGCGGGTCCGCCTATGAGGATACACCTGCGGGAAGATGCACAGCCGTTTGCCATGCACACTCCCCGGTTGATTCCTCTCGCCTTCAGGGATTCAGTCAAGAAGGAACTGGATTCCATGGTGGCCCAGGGTGTCATCGTACCCGTTGGTGACGACCCGTCCCCTTGGTACCACCCTCTAGTCGCTGTGGCTAAGACTAACGGTGGAGTGCGGATTACTACCGACTTGTCTAAGCTTAACAGCCAGGTGCCCCGTCCCGCCCACCCTTCACCCACACCTTTTGCAACTATACGGAGTGTGGATCCAAAGGTACGGCACTTCTCGACGATGGACGCCCTCTGTGGTTACTGGCAGATCCCACTGAAGAAGGAGGATCAGCCACTGACCACTTTCATCACGCCTTACGGACGCTTCCGCTACTGCCGTGGCCCTATGGGATTCGCTGCTACGGACGCCTTCTGTCTCCGTGGTGACATGGCACTTCAAGGCGTGACGAACTACGTGAAGGTAGTGGATGACGTCCTCCTCTACGATGAGGACTACCTGACGTACCTTCGCCGCATCGACGAGGTACTGACCAGGTGTAGGACGCACGGCATCACTCTGAATGCCGAGAAGTTCGTCTTGGCCGCACCTGCAGTGTCTTTCTGCGGTTACCGACTCTCAAGGGATGGCATTGCTGTGGACCCGGAGAAAGTTCGCGCCATAGCGGACTTTGCAAGACCTGCCAACCTTATGGATCTCAGGTCTTTCATGGGCCTGGTGAACCAGCTGATGAGCCCCAAGAGGACGTTCACGTGGACCCCTGACCACGACCTCGCCTTTCATAAGGTGAAGGAGGCCCTGTCAAGTCCACCTATCCTCGCTACTTTCGACCCAGCGCTCCCCACCGTCCTCCAGACAGACGCCTCGCGCCTGTACGGGGTTGGTTACGCCCTTCTCCAGGATCACGGTGGAAGAAAGTACCGGCTCGTACAGTGTGGCTCTCGCTTCCTCACCGATGCTGAGTCTCGCTACGCTACCATCGAGCTGGAGCTGCTGGCAGTGGTATGGGCCTTATCGAAGTGCAAGTTTTACTTGATTGGCCTACAGCACTTCGACCTCATCACAGACCACAGGCCCTTGGTCCCCATTCTTAATCACTATTCGCTGGACGCCATCGAGAATCCCCGCCTCCAGCGCCTGAAGGAGAAGATTTTGGCCTTCGTCTTCACCGCGGCTTGGCGCCCAGGTAAGGAGTTGTGCATCCCGGATGCCCTCTCCCGCTCCCCAGTCAGCCACCCCACACCTGAAGACGAGATGCTCAGCACCGAGGCCGGTTTCTCCGTCAGCAACATCGTCACCTTGCAGGCCGTACAGTCCCTCGCCAGCACCCAGGCCTCAGTGTTGCCACCCGACAGCGATCTGGCCCTTGAGGAACTACGGACCGCGGCACGCGACGACCCCTCCTACACTCAGCTCTTGGAGAGTGTGAGGACTGGGTTCCCTTGCGACCGTTTTGACCTCCACAACGTGAGGACCTCTACGCAGATGGGGACCTCGTCCTGTACGGTGCCCGTGTGGTCGTCCCTGCAGCTCTCCGTCGTCACGTTCTGGCCCGCTTACACGACAGCCATCGTGGAGCAGAGGCCACCAAGCGCCGCGCAAGGCAGGCTGTGTACTGGCCCGGCATTGACGCGGATATCGTCAATACGGTCCGTGTCTGTGAGCCGTGCCAGATCATGCAGCCCAGTCAACAGCAGGAGCCCCTCTTGTGCGACAACGAACCCACCAGGCCCTTTGAGTCCGTGTCGGCTGATTTCTTCAGCACAGCTGGGAAACATTTCCTAGTTGTCGCCGACCGACTCTCTGGCTGGCCTGTGGTGGTAATCTGTGGCTCGGACACGACGTCCGCGGCCACCATTCGCCACTTCCGGACGCCAAGGCTCGATATGATGACCGTGCCCGCTCTCTTCAGCCACTGGAGATTGGTGCCCTTGTCCGCGTCCAGGACTCGATGACGACACGTTGGGACAAGGTGGGCATAGTGATGGGCGTCGGCCGGTCGCGGGACTACAAGGTCAGGATGCCGAGCGGCCGTGTCTGGTGGAGGAACCGCCACTTCCTCTGGCCAGTCCCACCCCCTGCTGCTGGCCCCCTGACCGAGGACGAGTCCCCTACACCTCACGAGGATCCGCCCCACAGTGCACCTCGACGCTCAGAGCGACTTAGGACTATGAAGTCCGCTCAAGACAAAGACTATGAGCGTAAGGGGGGAGGGAGATGTAGGTTATGTATCTAAGCTACTGTGCCGAGTAGCAACCTTGTATATAAGCTACTGTGCCGAGTAGCACCTATGTATATAATTACGTGGCAACACTGCACGTGTTATGTGGCAACATTGGCCCGAGGCTGCCATATGGCAAGGCAGTCTCAGTCTGACTGTGTGAGCCGTGCATGGCACACGCTAGTCACCACTTGTATTTCTCCTATCCCTTAATAAACGGACTTCAGTGTTACCCGGTGTTTCCCTACCCATCACTGCATTCTTCAGGGAACACTTGTAACCTTCAGAATGTAGTTTGATTCGCTGCTGGAGATTCCCATTAGATGTTTAATTTTCCGCCAGAATTCTTTCGGGTTGTGGTAAATTGCTTCTGTGTCTGTTATTAGTTTCTACTAGTTATTCACGTATGCTTCTTTGGACAAGTTTCTTAGTTATTAGTATATGGTGTAATATTGTCTTCAGTATCCTGGCGTCCATCCTTGTTCTATGATTAATTTGAATAAATTACTGAATTGTGTCTGTAGAATTCTTGATTGATGTGAGTATTGAGGGTGTGGTAATGTACGGTGAGTGGTCTTGGGTATGTGGTGTTCCATTGCTTGGCGCACGTTTTCGTACCATAACTCTAGTGTGTTGCCTATTTGGGAAGTGTGTTTGTTGTTTAGTTGGGTGATTTGGTGATTGTTTAACTCTTTTTGGAATTCCTCCCAGTTGGACCGGCTGTAGCTGTATCTCATCCTGGCAGGGATCTGTATTGGCGACGTGGAGAGTGTGGCTACGATAGGGAGATGGTCACTGGTGGTTATTGAGCAGGGTTCCAATTGCAGGTTAAGATGGTGATGCTGGTTTATTAGTACTATGTCTGGATGTCCGATTTGACCTGCTCTGATGTTTGTGGGTATTTCCGGGCCAAGGTGTATTGCGTTGCCCTGACTCAGTAATGTGTTTAAAATCTTGCCTACGGCTTTGTTATCCTGGTGCCCCAAGACGCGGTGTCGTGCATTTAGGTCACCCAGAAAATATGCTGGTATATTTCTCCTCATCAGTTTGAGCATGTCTGCTAGTGGGAATATGGGTCTTCTCGGAGGGAGGTAACAGGTGCCGATTATAATAGGTCCTGTTGGGCAGTTAATTTCGATCGCCAGAAAGTTTTCTTGAAATGAGTCGTGTATCTTGTGTTGTATGTTTCTTTTGATGGCTATGGCAATTCCATCATGTTGTGTGTCTTGACTGTTTTTTTGGTAGACTGTGGATATCCCCTACCCCACCCTCCCCTCCTACTACTATTGTTATGAAGCGTTCAAGCGCAGCTCCCTCGGCGGCAGTGCTCTCCCACCCCACAGTCTGTGCAAGGCGCGTGTAGAAGCAACAAGTGCTGCTCCGTCTCATCCCAGTGTCCGTCTGTTATCACTACCAATGTTTCTCAATAGAGGCGAAGAGGTAATGTCCTACATTAACTCATTATTTTCATTATTCTTATGTTTTTCGTTTAGAGTAAGTGTTTTTTATGTTACTAATGTTTTAGAATAAATTCATAGTTCAATAAATAATGATTTATGTTTTATAGTAAGTTAATTGGAATTTTAGGTTTAATGATCATATCCAACAATGTAAAAGAGTGAACTTTACCTTACATACCAGCTGACCATCCGATGCAGGTCAGAAAATTAATAATAGGGATTACAATTTACGAAACCAATATCACCAGTTCACCACAATAACTACCAAGTGGGTACAGTATTTACCAGCAGTTAATTAACCACTTGATTCATTAATCTAGCTTGTTGATCTGGTGGTTCTTATACTTTAAATCACCTTAAGAAAAAAACCGAGAGGTTGAAGTTTTTGTCCATTCAGTGATCTGGGTACGTTGACGGGGGGAGGGGGAGTGTTGAACCTGCCACTGTCATTGTTCACTCATTAAGGAGGTTTGACTCCGCCTAAAAATCACTAGCAGAGTGGGTTTTATCACCATTACCATCATACTAATAATAATGACAATAATAATTACTACGCCTACAACTACTACTACTATTACGACTACTACTAACAATAACAACTATAATTACTACTACTGTCACGCACTGTTGGCAAATACTGGGCATGCACCGGCTCCTGAATGTACCTGAACCCGCTCCAGTGTTGGTCAAGTCTTGTCTTGAAAGAGCTCACACTCCTGTGCCGTCACAACACTTTCTGGTAGATTGTTCCAAGAGTTTACAACCCTCACTCCGAAAAAGTTTGCCCTCACAGTTTTCTGGAATTGCGGCTTCTTCAATCTTGAGCTGTGACCCCTTGTGGGGCGAGCGTCCGCCTGTTCAGAATTACTCCTAATATCAAGCGCACATGTCCTGCTCGTTTGTGTCATAATTTGCTTGTTTCGCATGTTGTGTGCATCACAGACCTACATTTTAATTTTATCAAAACAGTTTTAAAATAGATACGAATTCCATTGGTTGAAGCTCTGAAGTAGGCTGCTGTATACTTCATCCGTGTTTAAAATCATGAAGTAAATGGTACAGGTCAAGTTCATAGTAACAGCTGATAGATAGCTTTTGTGAGCTTTAATTCTTTGGTTTAGAGCTCACAAGATAATTATTTGGTTCAACATCGATGAAGTATATGAATTCTTTGTGAGTAATCATCTGCCTATAATTGTTTATGTTGGAAAACAATACATCATGCTTAGACTATTTGTTGAAGATATAATAGAAATAACAAGGCTACAATAAGGTCAATAACTTGCTGTCATAATAGAATATGTGCTCCTGTTGCTATAAGGGGATCCTTTAAACTTTAAAGGATAAAAACTACACAGAAAAATGGGTTTCCATATTATGATTACTTTATAATTGGAAAGATATAGCCATTATGTTCATAAACACAGCGAAAAGTAATCAAATTCAAGTACTGGGTGAACCGAGTACTACTCGAACCGAAATTTCCATCCCTAATAGGGAGTGAAGCTAGCGTGGGCGAGTGGCCGCCATATTGGTAGGGGCAAATAAAATGAAGTCAGTTTTGTAATACAATTATATTTTTAATGTGACGCCTTACAATAAAGACTAAATTATACACCATTTATGAAATAACAGGATCGTACACTGATTTTCATGGCAAAGCACTTCGCATACAGGCGCGGCGCTCGTACTCTACCCCTTACCAATCTGGCGGCCACCAGCCCGTGTTGGCGTCACTCTGCGTGCCTCATTGTCGTCTCCACCAATTTAAACCTCCTTGGTTGAGTCTGCCTGTGTGTGACTGTGTTCCACCAAGGTGTTGTTGCTTGCCGCTGATGAGAGTGATCAGAATTCAGAAGCTCCACCAAGCCAACATCAATCTGAGAGACTAGAAGTTGGTGTTCAGAGGTCGCATTTATTTATTTATTTATTAACGGGAATTAGTCCACCCAGGCAGTCACCAACCCACATCGGGTCTGCCAGGCCCAGCCGCGAATATTTTTTCCTGAGGGCTTCAGCCATTTTGAACAAGCGGCAGGGGCATGGTCGAGTTGAAAGGCGGCACCACTGTACACTCCACAAGAAAGAGAGATTAAGAGGCGATCATTCATGTTTGGCTTAACATTGCATATCCTAACGTAATAGATACTAATACAAACAAATACTAACCTAACCTAGCCAGCACAGCCAAGATAGAACGAATTCTTGCTTCCAGTAGGCGTCGTTTAATCCTCATCTCTGACTTAAGTTTTCCTCACGTTTTCTTTTGGTATTAATGTAGGTAATGTCTTGGCCAAACGACATATTTGGGTAAATAATGCCATTTTCACTGGCCCATTAGTTTAATATAAATATGCACATACAAAAACCCAACAACCATATAATATTATAACATAACATGGGAGCATTAAGCACTAATTGAACAAAAAATATCAAACAGAAGTTAGCATCCTCTGATTTGGTGTAAGATTTATACATCCACCCTGGAATTTCACAGCCTCAGACAAGGCTATTAATGAATTAATAGAGTGAGTTTGCAGAGCGTTTCTGGGTTTTGTTTTCATTAAATTCAGTTTAGAAAATAGTCTCTCTACATCAAACTGGGGTTTCCACAGCAGTCAAGGGACCCATTTTGATTTCGCAAGTCATTTATTACCACAATCCATTTATACTATACATTATCTGTTGATATATACTAAAGGAGTTAATAAAAAATCATATATATTACAGAAGAAAAAATTATTAATTCCTTTCCATTTTATATGGATTTCTAGAACAGTGAGGAATTTATTCCTAATAGCTTTTCGGTAAGGACGAGTTCTCCTCAAGACGTCACCTGTATTCTTCGTGGTCAGTGACAGACGAAACTCCTCAAAACGGCTGTGGTGCTGTGCTTCAAACACTGCGACGGTGCCTCTTGTTCAAAATGACGGAAGCCCTCAGGAAAACAAATTCGTAGCCCGGTCTAAGGGAAAAAATAAATACAGAAATGATAAACAAATCAAAGAGTGAGAAGTGATATACTGTATATGTTGTGGTGTCATCATACTCTCTGACGGTACTGTTCAGGGTCATTGTGGGTGACCCGGCGATTATGTGACCCGAGATTGTAAACAAGTGGCTCATTTTATATTACTTATAGTGGTTTGGTGGCTTTTGTAGTAGTTGTTACAGCGATGCCACACTTTTGTAGCATTCTGGGTTGTGGAAATGAAACCAGTAAGCACCCCAGTCTTTCCTTTTATCGAATACCCACGATACCAACTCGGGGAGAGGAAAGCAAGAAATTAATAAGTGAAAGAAGAAAGCTACCATGGTTATCTCGGATTTCTAGAGCCTAGACTTCAAACCTTGAACATAGGAAGGTCTGCGGGAAGCACATCATAACAGGTAATTAATTATAAGTGATACGTAGTTGATATATTGCCGTAACCAACTAAAAACCCTACAAACGCTATTTTACCGTGAGTGCGCTCTGATTGGCTAATCGTCCATTACCGGCAAACAAAACGGCAAAATATCTACTACATTCATTTTGGTTAATATTTAGATAAATTTGCACTTCCACCTCCCACTCTGTTAGAAAGTCAAAAATACTGTTTTCTAGTGTATTTGTGTGTTTAGACCGAATATGACCTTCATTTCCTTTGAAAATTGGCCGTTTTTTTTTATCGATTTATTTTCGTGGGACTTTTTCGAAAAAAATAATGGCTAAGCGAATAAAAAATACACCAAAACATAATAAAAAAACCAAAAACCAAACCTAACCTAACTGACTCACCATATGATGGATCACCTATTTCTGGGAGCCACGAATTACCCAAAAGTATAGCAAATAAGGGTAAAATCCTAACAAATATCTGTTATACAAACACAAAACATGTTTAATAATATTTTTAGTGTAATTTTGTAAAAATAATTTGTAAGATGAAATAATAAACAGCGAAAAGCTTTCAGTATTGGCGAACGCTAAATTCCAAAGAGTTCGTGAACAAGGGAGATAACTCAGATCCATCGTGATGCACTTCGCTAACCTAACCTAACGAAAAGTAAATCCTACGATCCTACGGCTATGTTAAATACCCCAAAGTAATAGAAACCGGTAATTATATCTCCATTTTGGATAGGTGCCTCTTTGGAATTTAGCATTTTTTGCTGTTTATTATTTCATTATTTTGACTACATTTCCATGAAAACATTATTAATTAGGTTTTATTGATGTAAAACATATATTCGTTCAGATTTTACCCTGATTTAATATACTTTTGGGTACTTTTGGGTAATTCGTTGTACCGCCTATTTCGTACCTTATTGGGCTGGTTCTTGTGCGTCGTTGGATTCTGAGATTCTTACAGGTTGCTGACGTTGATTCTCGCTTAAAGGGGGGTATAGGCAGGCAGCTTCTTCCAAGAATTTATGAAGTACAATACCAGAAGATTCATGAATGAATAGATATCTTGTTAGGTATTGCTTTAGAAATTTTTTCTGGATACCAGGCCTTTTAATCCACTCCTTGAAATCAAGCCAAACCCCCTCAATTGTTTGTGTGTGTATATCGGGCTGGGCTGGATCTATAAAATTTTCAGTGTGATTTATCATGTGGAGTTCGTAACCATGACCACATAATTTTTTATATGCAGCCCAAGAATCACTGAATCGCTGTATATAATAGAACCAGGCCAGATAAATTTCAAAATGAGAGGCACTAAATTTTCCTGGTCACGCTTCTCATGTAGCGGCTTGACCAACGGAATCACAAACTTAATTTTTGAGACTTTCGATCCCCCAAAGATCCACACTCGGCTTAAGATGCGTCCGCAATCGTATTTCCTTCGAACAATTAAGAGTCTCGTCAATTTAACAGCAATTCCAGGCCCTCCAATAGGTTGTTGATTTTCAAACCAGAATTGCATTACTTCACTACAGTAACTCCACCAGTCTACAGATGTATGAGTTGACAGTTTCATCCCTCAATTACAGTCTTGTGGTCTCAAAGGCGAGACAACCAATGATTTATAAATAAAAGTAACTTCCATGACTGAAAATGACACCTTTCTAGAAATGTTCCCTTAAAATCACTGACAGTGTACGTACACCTACGTCTCTTCTTTGTCTTTGGGATAAGGGACGAGTTAGGACAACACCAAATATGTTGTTTTTTTCGATATTTACATGCAGTATTGCATTTAGGACACTTTACTGATGATAAAAGAACACCATGCGATCGAAAAAAATTTATAGTTTCTTCGTTTTTTTCCCAAAAACTCGCAATAAGCTCCATATAATTCAAGCGATACCCATCGCAGACTTCCATGGTCAGAACTGAATTTGAATTTCGAAATATGAGACGCAAAATAAAAATAGAATATGATTGGGCCAAAAATACCACGAATTAAACCCAAAATCATTTTAATTGTTGCAAAAAAAAGCGCTTTTGATTGGTCGCGTGACGTGTACGGGAACTCATGCTCGTGATGACTTATCAAGGAGACATGCAGGAGACACGCAGTGTGAGAGGTGACGTAGGCAATAATGGCGGAAGATTAATGGAAGAAAATAAAGAAATTTTAGGGTATTTTTGCGTTTACACATTACAGTACTACCCTAATATATTATCATATTCTAATAAGACGTCTAATTATAAGATCATTTTCATCTATTACATTACTGTCACAAATGTATAATAACGGAGATAGCATATCCAAAATTTGGTAAATTTGCATAAACGCACCCCACTGTTAGAAAGTCAAAAATATATTTTTCTAGTGTATTTATGTGTGTTTAGACCGACTATGACCTTCATTTCAGTCGCAAATTGGCTGGGTGTTTTTTATAGATTTTTTTTCCGTGGGACGTTTTCCGAAAAATAGAATGGCTAAGCGAATACAAAATACACCAAAAAACATGAACCAAACTTAACCTAACCCAACTGACTCACCATATAATGGAATCACCTATTTCTTACCTTATTGCCGTCTCTTCTTTGTCTTTGGGATAAGGGACGAGTTAGGACAACGCCACATATGTTGGTTTTTGCGATATGTACATTCAGTCTAGCACTTATGACACTTTACTGGGGTCGGGAGAACACCATGCGATCGAAAAAATGCTAGAGTGTCTTCGGTTTTTTTTCCAAAAACTCGCAATCAGCTCCATATGATTTAAGTGACACCCGTCAAAGACTTCCATGGTCGGAAATGAATATGAATTTGGAAATATGAGACCCAAAATAAAATTCGATTTTCATTGTGTTAAAAATACCGCAAATTTAACCAAAAATTATTTTAATTGGGTGCAAAAAAAAAGAACTTTTGATCGGCCGTGTGACGTGTACGGGAACGCATGAGTGTGATGATTTATGAAGGAGACACGCAGTGTGGGAGGTGAGGTAGGCGATAATGACGGGAGATTAATGGAAGAAAATAGAAAAAATTTTGGATATGCTGTCTCCGTTATTATACATATGCGACGGTAATGTAATTCCTGCAGATGAAAATTATCTTATAATTAGACGTCTTATTCGAATATGATAATAGATTAGTGGTAGGAATGTGGAGGTGTGAAAATGCAATAATACACCACACATTTCTAGGCATAAATTTCTGTACCCACCATGTTGCCAGAGTAACTTTTCTCGTCTTCTCCTCCTATTTTTGACATGACAACCAATGATCTTCAAGTATCGTGTCATGTGACTTGGCTGGCCAATCATTTTGAAGGCTCATGATGGCGTGTGAAAAATGCGAGTGGTAAAGGTGTAGAAGAGGGTGACCACCAGAAGGAATTGTCCGAATTGGTAGAAATTTTTTCGACACACTAATATGATATTAAGCAAAAATGGAAATGACAGTGCATAGAACCTAATAGAACCTGACCTAACATACCCAACCTCTGGGTTTGTTAGGTCAGGTTTTATTAGGTTTTATGCATTATCCTGTTAATTAGTGTTAAACAACATCAGCAATGATGAGGAGGAGTACGTGGAAGCGTTCACCATCATTTAGGACATGTCTCTTAAGAACATAAGAATGGAGGAAACTGCGGCGGGCCCATTGGCCCATACTGGGCAGTCCTATTTACATTCAACCCCAATTGTTCATATATCCATCCAACCTATGTCCATTCACCCACTACTCTATTTCCAAACCAATATTTCCCTATCTCGCTCCTAAACTTAAATTTGTCTGATTTAAAACTATTGCTATGAGTTCTTTTCTAGTTGGATAGTTTGAGTACCTTTGTTTAGCCCTGACTTCCCTTTATATACCTCGATCATATCGCCCCTCACTCTACGTCTCTCGAGGTAGTGCAAATTAAGATGCTTTGACCTGTCTGCACTCAAGGTTCTTAATGCCTGGGATTAGTCTTGTTATTCTCCTCTGAATTCTTTCAAGGGATTCTATATCCATTCTGTAGTACGGTGACCAGAAATGAACTGCGTAATCCAAGTGAGGTCTCTCCTCCATACTGCTCTCTCTCTCTCAGATAACCTACAGCCAACAAGTGAGCTGTAGGGATTCAGTGAGGTAAAGAACAAAAATGGCGACGGGAGGAGAATTGAGAAGCAGGATGGAGTAAATAAAAAGATTGTCAGGTTCTATTAGGTTCTATGTATGGTCATTTCCATTTCTGTTTAATATAATTTCATTTGCATTATACTGTGCAGTATAACAAAATAAATACAAAATAATGCATAGAACCTAATAAAACCTGACCTAACATACCCAACCTATGGGTATGTAAGGTCAGGTTCTATTAGGTTCTATGCATTGTCGTTCCCATTTTTGTGTTTGATATCATGTTACCCGTATTAGTGTGCAGATAAAATTCAACCAATTTGGACAATTCCTTCTGGTGGTCACCCTCTTCTACACCTTTACCCTGCACCTCACTCCTTTTCCCCTGCACCTCACTCCTTTTCCCCTGCACCTCACTCCTTATCCCCTGCACCTCACTCCTTATCCCCTGCACCTCACTCCTTATCCCCTGCACCTCTCTCCTTGTCCCCTGCACCTCTCTCCTTGTCCCCTGCACCTCTCTCCTTGTCCCCTGCACCTCTCTCCTTGTCCCCTGCACCTCTCTCCTTGTCCCCTGCACCTCTCTCCTTGTCCCCTGCACCTCACTCCTTGTCCCCTGCACACCTCTCTCCTTTCCCCTGCACCTCTCTCCTTTCCCCTGCACCTCTCTCCTTTCCCCTGCACACCTCTCCTTGTCCCCTGCACCCCTCTCCTTGTCCCCTGCACCCCTCTCCTTGTCCCCTGCACCCCTCTCCTTGTCCCCTGCACCCCTCTCCTTGTCCCCTGCACCCCTCTCCTTGTCCCCTGCACCCCTCTCCTTGTCCCCTGCACCCCTCTCCTTGTCCCCTGCACCCCTCTCCTTGTCCCCTGCACCCCTCTCCTTGTCCCCTGCACCTCTCTCCTTGTCCCCTGCACCTCACTCCTTGTCCCCTGCACCTCTCTCCTTGTCCCCTGCACCTCTCTCCTTGTCCCTTGCACACCTCTCCTTATCCGCTGCACACCTCTCCTTATCCGCTGCACCTCTCTACTTGATCCCAGCACTATTGTTACCCCCAGCTCTCTCCTGGATTCAAACTTTTAATATGTCGTTACAGTATAGTACTTCTGATCCTGTCTTTTTCCCAGACTCAGATTCCCTTGATTACTCTTCCTTCTTACCATAGTTCTTCTTAAACTTCCCACTAACTATTTCTTGATGCCAACTGTGTACCACCCCCTCCCCCAGGCAGCCAGCATCCCAAAGTTGTTGCTGTTGTTTTTTGTTTTGTTTTATAGTTGACCCCAGTTTTTTTTTTTTTTGTAAACTTCTTGAAGCTATGTGAAACCCCAGGTTTAATTTATTCAAGCTTCCACATGTCCCATATCTCATTAAAGTCTACCTTCATATTTAACTTTTCTGTAAACTTCCTCTGACATGTTTTAACCTCTTACACATTTATCTTTGCAGGTGAAGAAGTGGGGCAGCGGGGAATACTGGGGCTTAGGGACTGAGCATGACCCTGCTTGGCTGCTGACGGAGAAGCAGAAGAAGATTCAGAAGGACCTCATAGAAGTCTGCAGGGTTAAGATCAGACCCAATGCGGTAGGTTGACTTGACGGACTTCTCAAAAATCTTGTTTAATGTAACATGAAGAAATTCTTTTAGGCTCAGAAATTATAATACTGTATATAATGTACAGTACTGTACTGTACTGTATAATTATCTGCTGTACTGTTCAATTCATTATAAACCAGATCTACTAAATTTGAACCTTTGTGTTTATATATCTAACTTACCAGTGTTCACCATTCATTGTGTACAGTTTAGATTTTATACTATTACTGTACAGTATTACATTTTATACTATTTTATGAGGCTACTTTGGCCAAGTGGATATAGTGTTTATAGTGAGTTTTGTCAGACCAAACCAAGCCAGTAGAAAAACATACATACGTATCAGTAACTATGAAGGAATTGGTTATTGTTTGTAAAAGGTGAGGCTGCATTATTGCCTCAGGCTATTCTAGATACTACACATGAACCATGATCACTGTCTATATATGTCATCAGTTCTCTGGTATGGAAGCTTTGATCTTGGCGGGAGGTGTAATGATTGTTTATCAGACCAGAGCGTCCAGCCGAGGGAACAACAACACATATAGCAGTAACTAGATGAGCAGATGTACACTCACTTAAGTCGACCCACTCTACAGTAATTAAATGAGTTAAAGACCTGACCCAACAAAGGTCATGGTCACGAAGGAAAATGGAGTTCTCGCCACCTTGTGATGTGAGAACATGCGACATGATCTTGTTAATTCAAGAAACTGCCCTCCAGCTAGGAAGCCGACACCTGACCAAACACACCGGCCAGACACACCCAGGGTGGTAATAATTAGGGAGCATTACCGACCAGCATACCACAATAAGCGACATGACCCTGTGACCTACCAAGCACTCCGCACCTGATCAAACACCTGTTCAGACTCGCCCAGATTAGTGATAATTAGGAGACGACATCTACCAGCCCGAGACCTCCAATAAAAGGGGCCTACAGCTCATTCCAGGGGTCAGACAGACAGGGAGAAACAGAACCCAAAGCCAGGCGGAGTCACACTCGTCACAAGTTGAGGTCGGGAGGGGGACTAAACTTCCCAGCACTGAATCCCCAGCTGGCAGAGTCTCCCACAGGAGATAGTCCAGTGCCCGCTGGGATCACTTGCCCCAGCAGTACCAGGCCCTGCAGTCGGAGTCCCCAGCTGCTGGTCCTCCCTCAAGTCACATGTGAGTTCTTGTCAGAGCGATCCATAGGACGAGTTACTTACAGTGGGAAGTGCATCCATTTCCTGTTTATGTCCGGGAGTCACTATCTGGTAGCGTCAATACAAAATAATGATCTATTAATGTGTCCATGCCACTCGGTTCACTAATAAATAGCTGTACTTAGAATTGTTTTTTAGCAGATTCCCCCTAAGAGCGTATACCAAGTTAAATACCGTAACTATTTGCCCACGCTACCAACTTTCTTCACTTTACAACCCTCCTATAAATTCTTCCTGTATTTTCTACCTGAGATCCCACTCATTACATTCCTGTCTCCCTAAGGGTCACTAGTTTGATCCTGGAGAATTCCTAGTCCACCCAGCTTTAAATGGGTACCTTTTGCAGTTTAAGAAGTGAAGGAAGTCATGTGAAGTGTCACTTAAAAGCGGTGTTTAAACTTCGAATGCATCAATTAAATTGGTCACAAATACTCAGATTGCCATACCAAATTTTTTTTAAGTCAGCATTAAAGACATAAGGAATGAATTACCCATGGCCGTTAAACTTTAGGACTGGAGGCTTTAACAGGTTCTGATCAACAATTACTGTAATGACTTTCTTTAATACAAAAATGACTGCAGTTTTGAATGGATATCATGTACTTCACAACAGGCAAAAACTGTTATCATAGATTTGACTGGGGCATTCCCATACATCAACCAAGTACAAATTTAACTACACTTAAATTTATTTGAAGCTTTCAACATATAACACACTGAATATTGAATGCTTCAGCTACTGGTATGTATAGAGCATATCACTTATTGCTACTCATACATGTTGCATCATAATTTTAGAGTTACGATACACGGAAAGATTACTAGAATATATAGAAAATGGACCGTACCTTTCACTACAGAAAAAATCTCTCTAGGGGTAACTAGTTCGTTTCACACGTTTTATAGACGACGGAGCATAATAGGAATAAGTATGGGTGTGAAAATATTATCAGTCCAACTGTGTCCATGACATACACACTATGCTGGTCAGGCTCACTGGCCTATAATTATTTGTGGAGTGGCTATCTCTCTGAGTATAGGGCTCACATAAGCCATTTTTCAGTTGCTGGGAATATTTTGCTCATCCAGGCATCTGCAGAACCAGATTTTAAGGGCTCAGCAAGCTCATTTTACAACTCTCTTAGCTTTCAAGGATGCATGCTGTAAGGGCCTGGGCTCTTATGAACTTTTAACTTTGATAATTTGTTTCTAATACTCTTAGAACATAATGTGAGTCAGTGCTGTGTTCAAACCATTTTTTCTGAAATGCGAGTTTGTTTGCATCCTTTTTTGTGAACACCGAGGAAAAGAATTTGTTTAACGTTAACACTTTGTCCTGATTCGAGTTTGCGTAAGTACCATGTTTTTCAGATGGTCTCACAATTGACTGTATCAACCTCATGCCCCCCAAGGGAGGCACACCCCCTCAGTTTGAGTACCAATGACCTAGACCAATGGATTTGATGATCCTTATTTCACATTGCAACCATCATTTACATTTCCTATCCTGTCATTACTAACCTTAAACATAGATGTTGAACAAATATTCTCAAATGTCAAACTCGTTAACATGAAGACCAGAAACAAACTCGACTTGTACCATAGCATCAGTACCTCCCCGTAATTATTATATTGCATCTGAAATGGTACAGAGCAAAGGAGACTGGGCAAAAATCATAATGTGAATTTGTAGTGTTACATACAGTACAGTCAACCCTCACTTTACGCGGTTAATGTAACCCGCAGGGTCCCGCGGAAAGTGAGGAACGCGTAAAGTGAATAACATAACATATGGGATTAATTGAAATAGAGTCCGGGCTGACCCCCAAACTCCACTTTTTGACGACACACAACTATGTTGTAGTAAAAATTTTATCTTAACTTTATGATGGTACGAAAAAACAAGTAATATAGAAGAGGTTAGGTTAGGAAAAATAAAGGTTAACATAGGAAAAATAAAGGTTAGGTTAGGAAAACTAAAAGTTATGTGGAACACTTATGTTAGTAGAAGAGATGGGTCGGCGTACGGGGATGGAGGCTGGTTCCGAGGCAGAGGGCAGGCTACTGGCCCTCAGGTGAATCACCATTACTAGGTGCATCACCATCACTGTCACTTATAGTTGTCAGGGCTTCCCTGACAAATCCCTCAAAGTCATCTTCACTGTCACTATCACTGGCTTGGGCTGGCTGTGGTGGGTTGCGGGCGAAGAAATCTGTTATGCTTTGCTGACGGCTGGTGTTGATGTTGTCGTGATACACCTTGATGTAGGCTCCATAGTCTGCAACAGCTGGGTAGTGAAGATTTCATACCTGTTTGCGTCAGGGTCATCGGAAAGGAGGAGCTTGGCTTTCTCGATACACTCGATGGCACCCGTAACATTACTGTGGGATAAGTGTTGTTCTTCTTGGGATGACGCACCACCTGCCTCTTCACTGACGTCGTCATCATCATCTACCATCTCCTCGGTAGTCACATCAGGTTCCATTATCACCTCCAGGATGTCGTCGTTGGTGGTCTCGGAGAAGCCTGGAACTGTAACAGTCTGTGCAGCTTCTCTGGCAAGGTCCACTGCTACTGCAACAGTCTGAACCTCACCAGTCACAGATTGACTCCTCCTCTCACCTGGTATTCCATGCAACACATGTCTCCATGCGTGACGAATTGTAGCAATAGATAGCTGATCCCATGAGTCCACCAAGAAATCCACAGCTTTCTTGATGTTAAATACTCTCCAGAATTGTTTGAACAGTATTTTTTGCTGTGCCAACTGTTGATCCTCATCTTCTTCGCTCTTGCTATCGGTGGTGGTGTCACTCAGGTTACGCAACTCTTCCCTGGTGTTGGTGTAGTCGTTCAGGAGTTTGAATTTTTTCGTAGAGAATGCAGCTTTTACATTACAGATTAACTCTTGGTCCATGGGCTGTAATATAGACGTAGTGTTAGGAGGAAGGAAGACCACTTTTACGTTGGGGTGACGATCTAACAGTAGGGGCGAGTGTCCTGGTGCGTTGTCCAGCAGCAACAAAATCTTGAATGGCACATTCTGTCGCTCACAGAATTTCTTTACATCGGGAACAAAACAGTCATCAAACCAGGAGAGGGACAGTGTAGAGAACATCCACGCCTTACGTACGGTCGGCCAGTGGACATTTAGCTTGCTCATGTCCATAGTTTTGTAGGCGTGCGGCTTGCGTGCTGTGTGGATCACCGATAACTTGAGCTTACTGGTACCGGAGGCATTGGTGGTAAACAGGACGGTGATGAGTTCCTTCTGCATCTTCCGGCCCCGAATCTTGCTGGCATTCTTTACAACGAAGGACTTGGAAGGTAGCTTTTTCCAGAAAAGACCAGATTCGTCCATGTTAAACACCTGGTCGTCGTATGTACTGTCCTTCCTCCATAATCTCATGTAAAAACGGAGGAAATTCCCTAGCCGCAGCACTGCAGCACTCGCTTCTTCACCACCATTGTTTATATTGGTGATCTTGTTCCGGATCTTAAACCTCTGTAACCACCCAGAAGAAGCATTAAAGGGTTTGGACTCTGTAATTCCCATCTTTCGTGCCACTGCGATGTACAGTTCACGTGAGTACTCCTTAACAGAGCGCGTGTCGACCGCCATGTTCCATCGCGCCTGACGCACCAAGTACCTCACAAGTAATTTTTCTGTCTTGAGAAGCACCTGGTTGTGAAAATACTTGATCATAGAAGCACCTGTAGACTTTGTGATCTTCATGTGCTCCTTTATCTTGGCTGCATCCTTCTTTATTGTTCGAATCGTAGATTCATTCACACCATGCTGACGCGCCAAATCAACCTGCCTTGTTCCTTTCTCCAACTCTTGGATGATGGTATACTTCACCTCGTAGCTTAAGGAACGTCGTGTCTTCTTTGGCTTTGTGCCGCTGGGTCCAGGTAAGGAAAGGTTTCTCTCTGGGGGTGGTGGTCCGGCGGAAGCCATTTTAGAGAACAATGGATGCACGTTTACACGGTCTGGCGTGGAGGGATGAAACTGGCGCGGCTAGGTCAAGGATCGTCTTTCCTCCCTCCCTCCCCCAGGTGGACACGTCATAATACTTTAAGCCAATTACAGCTAGCAGCAGAGGGGGGTAGGGATGCATGGCCAATCACAGTCCGATACGTCATATGACGTCAGTGATAACGCAACAAAGACACACACTGCGCAACCTTACCGCGCGGCTTGCCCAAGCGGAGGGAGGAGGAGGGAGAGCACAGGCGGGTGGGGGGTGGGGCGAATCTAAAAATAGCGTCGCGCCGGACACTCTCCGCGTAATGGGGTTCACGCACCTCGTAATGTGAGCATGTTAGGTTCTGGCAAGGCACTGCGTTAACGTGGAAACGCGGAATGTGGGACCGCGTAAAGTGAGGGTTGACTGTATATTACATGTGATTTCAGGAGCAGTAAGAATGTAAATACAGTACTGTTAGTTAGGCTTGGAGATTGCTGGCCACTTTGCCTTTAGGCTATTTCGGCCGGACGGACAATACTGTATTTCATTTGTGTATTTATATGCAAACTTGTTGTGAATTGTAAAATTGGTTAAGCAGAGTTTTGTTTCAACTTGACTGGTCTCCATGTCTTGTAAAATAATTTACGTTTCCCCAGAAATTTTACATTTTTCTCGATCATGAAGTGACAGTTTAAAACAAAAAAATTTAGGAGGGTGTTTGCGGAACAGATGACAACATTGCTATACATGATACTGGTGCCAACTCTCTCTTCCATTTTCTTGGCTGCCTTCCTTATTCATGCTAGTGCCAATTTAGCCAGCGAGGTGGACATAGAGTACCGGATGAAGAATCTTTTCAAAATAAGACGACTCCAGGCAGGAACAAAGGTGTCGGCAGCTTCCATTACTGAACTTCAGTAAG
Organism: Homarus gammarus; assembly: GCA_958450375.1. Lineage (NCBI taxonomy): Eukaryota > Metazoa > Arthropoda > Malacostraca > Decapoda > Nephropidae > Homarus > Homarus gammarus. The sequence continues at coordinate 157,154 of CAUDMG010003307.1, read as the reverse complement.
CAGACGACTTCATCCTTGTCATTCACACTGAACGCGACCTACAGATCCTGAACACCTATGCAGATGCGTATGCATACTTCGGCTTAAAGGTGAATGTGTGTAAGACTCGGATTCTCTTGCAGCCTGCCCCTGGTTCAGCCTCACCTCCACCATCCATCCAGCTTAATGGTACTACCCTCTCTAATATTACCCACTTTCAGTATCTTGGCTCCCACCTGTCCACCACCGCAGACATCGATGAAGAGATTCAACATCAGATCAGATGTGCATCTCAAGCCTTTGGCAAACTCCGTACCCGTGTCTTCAGCTGTAGGGAGCTGAAATTATCTACAAAGTTGCACGTATATCAAACAGTGGTCCTCCCCACCCTGCCATATGGCAGTGAGACGGGTTACATACAGGAGGCACCTCAATGCACTTGAAAACTTTCACCAACGTAGTCTACGTTCCATCCTCCGAGAACAAATGCCATTAATCTCGCTGACATCAACTGGCCATGTTACCCGCATGGATGACAGTAGACTGCCAAAGCAGCTACTTTGCAGTCATCTAACACATAGTAAACGTAACGCTGGCGGGCAACTGAAAAGGTATAAGTATAGTTTTAAGACAAACCTGAAAACTCCCAAATCAGCCCCCTCACCTGGAAGTCAATTACTCCACACCGTAATGCTTGGAGGAACACCACACAAGGTGTCAATACTTTCGAATTATCCCGACTGCAAACCGAGGCAGACAAGCGCCGGAAAGACGCTGCCGCCACCCTTCCCTCGCTAGATGGAGCCATGCACATGTGTAACATCTGTGAATGACTCTCCCGGTCCCGTTTCGGCCTCTTTAGTCACCTTAAAACTCGCCAACTTTGGTAACATCTTTAATAACTCATATCATTGTATCATAGCTAGATGATCGTCATACTCGATTCCGAGTGACAACAAAGTAGTAGTAGTAGTAGTACATGATACTTGTCAACGGTGTGTAACAGAGAAATGACCTAACATCCCAGGTGACAAGCAAGCCAACCAGTGGCAAAGAGGTTAAGTATAATTTGGTGTTCAAGCTCTTCAAACCAAGTGTTTTGGTTGCCAAAGAGCAAAAAAATTATTTTTTTATATATTAAATTTAATTTATGGACATACTGGTAGCTTATAGATTGCATGTTGTTGTTCATTTAACAAGTTGGTAAATATTTGTGAAACACAGGTGCATGAATAAAATGACCCAGCAAAATTAAATATAGTACCTAAATATTACAATGAATGTGACAGTAAAGGTAACTATTAATTGTTATGTTGTAAGCAACATGTTAAAGTACATTAATACTGTAACTTGTTTCTTTGTAACAGGCTCATTGTGATCGAGAATATCAGTATCCTAGAAAGTCCTTGGATGCTTTAGCTGAGCTTGGACTCCTTGGTCTCATTGTGCCTGAGGAGTTGGGAGGTTTAGCGGAGAACCATGTGTGCGTTGCCATGGTGTGTGAGACTATTGCCCGCTATGGCTGCCCTTCTACTGCGATGGTTTATAGTGAGTATTATTATAGGACAGACATCACCACCTGTTAGTAGTAACACTTGATATGACATTGTATTGCAAGTACAGTTTTATATTACAGTTACAAGACAATATATGTATTCCCACCACTTTATTGTGATTTGATATTTGGCATGTTTATATATACAGTGGTCCCTCGATTAATGAACGGTCCAATTAACGAAATTTCGGTTAACGAATTAGCTTCCATAAGGATTTTCAATTCCATTAATGAACAAAACTTCGATTAACGAAAGCCTTACGAGAAACACTCTTTGTTGTACGCATCAGCTGATCGGCTAGTCCGCCAATACAGTAATTGGTTCTATGTTCACATTCGTTTCCAGTGGAGTAAATATCAAGAAAGTTGTGCTCCTGAATATTTTTGCATTTTTTATATTATAATTATGGTTCATTCTAATTTAGTTAACATATTGATAATATATAGAGTACGGGGAACAGTTTTTGTGTGCCCATCAGCTGATCGAATCACCCACCAATGCTTCTCGGTTTAACTTTGTTTACAGTGGAGTGAATATAGAGTTTGTTGGTCTCTTGAATATTTTTTTCAATTTTACATTGAACTTAGGTACTGGTTATTCTGAAATTTAGTTAACATATTGATAATATACAGTGCAGAAATTATAATGAAACATGAAGAAGGCTTTAGAACCAATGCACTATGTGAAGAATATGGCATGTCATCATCGACTGCCTCTACAGTCAGCTGTTTGATATATAAACAAAGCTGCCTGGAATACAACATACACACCTCAAAGTGAGTTAAAATATAGTATTCTATTGTTTTTTAATTATTATTATACAGTATACTGTACAGTACTGTGTTTAGTTTATATTTAATTTTTTGTTAATTCTATTACCGGTATACAGTACTTTGTATGTACTTTTTCTGTGAGTTGGAACCAATTACTCATTATCCCAATGAAATAATATATTCATTTTACAAAATTTTCGGTTAACGAACGACTCTGTGGAACCAATTGTGTTCGTTAACCGAGGGACCTCTGTAATTGTATGTTCCCACCATTTTGTGGTGACTCAGAATATGAGTGTATCCTTTATCTTTTATCCTCTTCGCCACTGATCGGCTTGTTAGCGGCTTGGGCAATCGGTCACGTCTCTGATTACTTATCCTTTTCATTTATCTTCTTCACCAAAAGATCGGCTCGCTAGCCGCCCGAGCGATCGGTCACGTCTCTCACGCACTGTTGGCAAATACTGGGCATGCACCAGCTCCTGAATGTACCTGAACCCGCTCCAGTGTTGGTCAAGTCTTGTCTTGAAAGAGCTCACACTCGGTGCCATCACAACACTCTCTGGTAGATTGTTCCAAGAGTTTACAACCCTCACTCCGAAAAAGTTTGCCCTCGTGGTTTTCTGGACTTGCGGCTTCTTCATTCTTGAGCTGTGACCCCTTGTGGGGCGAGTGTCCGCCAGCTCCAAGTACGGACACTCAACTGAGTAGTTCCCCCTGAGATGCTTTTACACCTCAACTAGGTCCCCCCTTGCCTGTCTGTAGTACTGTATAAGCTAGGCAAGTTCAGGTGCTCCAATCTCAGGGTAGCTGAGATGCCGAAGTGCAGGCACCAGTCTGGTGGCCCTCCTTTGAACATTTTCAACCAACTGACAGTCCCTAGCATATCTCGGGGACCAGATGGGGAAGCACTTCACTCCTGAAGATTGTTACGAGGGACGGACCATCTAGATATCTGAACCACCTTCTTATAAGACCCAATAATTTATTTGCCTGATTTACCTTCTTCTCGCAATGGCCCGAGAACTTCAGCTCATTGTCAACATACTCACCTAGGTCCTTCTCACACACAGTCTCAACTAGTGCAGTTTCTTCATCCCGTTGGGACATATGATACGCCTCCTCACCGTTGGTACGCCCCAGGTGCATCCTCTTACACTTCGTGACATTGAATCTCAGCAGCCATTTCTTCGACCATTCCTGGAGCCCACACAGGTCCTTCTGCAGTTCTTCACAGTCCGCTTGGTTCTTAATTTCCCGAAATAACTTGGCGTTATCGGCAAACATTTGTATGGAGGAGTGTACAACGTCAGGCATGTCATTTATGAAACAAACAAACAACAGCGGGCCCAATACACTGCCCTGCGGTACCCCACTTGTGACAGGTACAGTTGACGATTTCGTGCCATTAGTCACCACACACTGCTTACAGTCATGTAGAAAGTCTTCTATCTACGCTAGGACATTTCCCCGAATTCCGTACCCTTCCAGTTTGATTTTCAGCCTTTCGTGGGGTACACTGTCGAAAGCCTTGGCAAAATCTAGGTAAATATTGCCGATATTACTACCCCATTCCAAAATATGGGTCCAAATATCCAATACCTTGAGCAATTGTGTTAAGCAGGAGCGCCCCGGTATAAAACCGTGTTGGCAATCTTTTACAAGGTTGTTTCATTTTAGATGTTCCATTGCGGCATCTCTGATAATACTCTCAAGTACTTTACATATTATGCTGGTCAGGCTCACCGGTCTATAGTTGTTCGTGGAGTGACGATCGCCCTTCTTGAAGATAGGACTCACATAAGCCACTTTCCATTCCCTGGGGACCATTTGTTCATCCAGGCATTTACAAAACAGGATCTTCAGGGGCTCTGCAAGCTCGTTGCACAACTCTCTTAGCACTCTAGGATGCACCATGTCAGGTCCGGGACTCTTATGGACCTTTAGCCTGGACAGTTTATTTCTAATACCCTCTTCTGTGAACACAATGTGGGTCAGTGCTGTGTCGAACCGTCTGTCCTCAAACGCAGGAAGGCTAGTTGCATCCTCTCTTGTGAACACCAAGGAAAAGAAGCTGTTCAATGCCTCAGCTTTATCCTGGTCAGAATCTGCGTAACTACCATTCACCAGCCTCAGGTCTGATACTCCTACTCGCGTTTTCAATTTCAACTTTGCATAGCGATAAAACGCCTTTGGGTTTCACTTGACCTCGCTTGCAACCAGCCTCTGGAACTCCTTTTCAGCCCTCCTACACTCTATCTTTGCTTGGTTTCTGGCTCTTGCATACATCCTCCTGTCTTGCTCATCGTTTGACCCAACCCACGTCTTGAATTTCTGGGTTTTCTTCTTAATTTTGTCGACCGCCGCTTGGTTCATGTGTAGGGATCCCCTCGTATTCCTAGAAGCACTGGGTTTGGTCTTGGGTATATATTTATCGATCAAATGGGTCATTTTACTAGTTATGATATTCAGTGTAGTGTCTGCATTCTTGTACCTTAATAAGTCAGGCCAGTTGATACCCCTCATCTCTTCCCTCATCCCATTGTAATTTCCCTTGTAATATTTGTGCCTTGACCTGGCCTTATCCTGAACTAGGTAACAGTTAAATCTGAATGACAACACTATATGGTGACTGGTGCTATCTGGGGCAAGGTGTTCCAGTTTGGCCACCATACCCTCCTCGTTTGTTATGATGAGGTCAAGTGGCTTGTGTGTTTGCTCCCCTCTGTAATGTGTCGGGTCTCTAACATGTTGAAACAGAAAATTATCTCTGAGTTTCTACAAAAAGAGTAGCAGGGTTATTCAAGTCATTCGGGGTGGACTCGTTTCTCCAGTCGATGTCGCCATAGTTAAAGTCCCCCATGATAAGGAGGTGGCTAGGGTTTAGCATCGCCGCATTGTTTATTAAGGTTCTTAAGTTCCTTTGATTTAGTGGGCCACAGTTTGGGGATCTGTAGATACACCCGATGATAAGTAAGTCCCCTCCCTATAATTTAATTTTACACCACTTGGACTCTGGGTCGATTCTCCTGTTCTTGTACAGATGTATAGATGCTTTCCTCTTAGTGGTGACTTATATCAATGTGTAGAGAACAGTACAGGACCAGTGCCCTTTTTTTTACTATCTCATTTAACATTGTTGAGGAAAGAAGAGCAGTTTCAAGTACAGTACAGTAAAGCCTCGAATAATGATGGTAAACTGTCCTCCAATATTGTAGTACAAGGTGAATCATTAATTACTATTAAAATAAAGTAATAATAATGAGATGCATGGCTTCTTACCCAAAACAATAAAATTAATGAAAAATGCAAATTATATTCTTTAAATAATGTTAATGAATGCACCTTATACAATATAAATCAATACAGTAATAATAATAATGTTGTCAGTGTGTTTACACCCATAATGCCAGTTCTCCATCTGAAACTAAAGAAAGTAAGACCCTGGTTTTTTTGTAGTAAAATTAATGTAAAAAAATATGTGTTAATTAGTGTTATTTACTGTACAGTAGAAGTAACCATTGATGGTAAAGAAAAAAAAGTGAGAGACTGATAGTGGAACACCAACATATATGTGCGCACTCATGGAAACAGCGTCACTTATCTTATTAAGAATATGTGCAAAAGATTCATTATTGTTTATTACTGAATATGTATTTGATTGATAAAATGTTTATATTTGCAAAATGAACAATACAGTTCCTTAATAAGTAGAATATTAAAACACGCACAAAGAGACGAGACGGCATTGCTTTTGTTAGTGTTTACAGCCGTGATGATGGTTCTGCATAAGAAAAAAAAATAATAATAAGACCCTGGTTGTATCTGTATACAGTACCATCTACATACATATTGTGAAAAAAGTAAAAGAAATAATTGTCCTTAGGGCAAACACATAGTGTAAAAGGAATATACATTTCGTTGCACACGAGTTAGTTGGCTTAGTGGGGGAGTTGGGGGGGTGGAGCGTTGCTATGGAATCGGCGGAGGTGACGCTAGTAGCGTCACCGTTGCTATGATGAACAGGAAGTGCAGATGTACAATACAGTAGACCCTTGCCATTCACGAGGGATAGGTTCCAAGAAATGGCGCAAATTAGCAAAACCGCAAATAGTAACTTATACTACCCGAGTACTACTGTATACCTTTACCAAACAACTGACCAGATGTGGCAACACTTATCTCCTCTTTTAACTTATCTTATAATAAACTTAATTTGTCAGGGTCATCACTGGCTTCTGCCGTTTACATTTCACTCACTAGCATTACTAACACTGACACTAGACAGTCTTTTAGGGGCCATTTCACACAGAAACACTAAAGTTTTGAGATTAAAACACGAGATGCTGTGTGGGGTGACTCATTGTGCTGCGCAAAAAGACTTGCAAGCTAGCCACAATAGCCACCATCTACTTATCTCGAATCGTCGCAATCACAAATGGCAAGAGTCCACTGTACAGTATTTGCAAATGGCAACTGATTTAAACTTTCATTTGGCTTTTATTTACTGGTTTGGCAATAGAGTATTTTTTGTTGTAACTTATTTGTTGGTATTATTTTTATTTATTCCTCACATTTACTGGTTCTGTATATATTGTTGTACAAAAACTATGGATACAGGAGGAAAATACACACAATTTTCTTCCTATATACTCCCTGCTAAAATGGGGGATGCATTTTCTATGCAGTAAAATACTGTATTTGTTCTTATTTTTATCTTCATAGTACTGTACAGCCGTATATCTCGGCCTATAAGACGGAATTTGAACCATACAAAAATCAGCCTAAAGTTAGGGGGTCGTCTTAAGCACCAGATATAAAATTCTTACCTCTTAAATATTGTGGGTTTAGGGTTTAGCGTGTGAAGAGTGGTGCGTAAACCACTCACAAGGTCCTACCACTAATTATTTTATAATGAAACTTACGTTTGGGAAGCTGGATTAAAATGAAGAGTACCGGTATATTAAAATAACAAAAAGTATTATAAACCTGTCTAACATACCGTAAAAGAACAATATACCCCGGTAATAAACACAGCTGCTATCATCACCTCTCCCCATTTGCCAGTGACAAGAAAGGGAAAGTGACCTTGACTGTGACTGCCTGCGGCTATATTTAGCCGTCCTTGTGTTCGGAGGTGGTCAGTAATGCATATCTGTATATTTACTGATCATAATACAGTCGACCGCCAATTAGTTCGATTTATCAAGGTTCTACTGCATGCCAATCTGGTGTGTTAAGGGTAGGGTTCACTTTCACAAGCTTAGGTTGAACAGTAAACTACAGGGTAGTTGCTCCAGCAGACTGATCCCTTTTTTCACATCAGGACTTATTACAGTCATGGCACTGTTGTTCATGGTTGCTCCTACATCTACCTTGTTGACTTTGGCCTTGAGTGTTGCAGATGGAAAATACAAGGAGCAGACAGTTCCCCATGCATGGTTAGGCAAGTCTTTGTATTTAAAAGTTCATTTTGAGAGGTATGATTTTGGGCGTGACAGAAAACCATTTTTTTTTTTTTTTTATAATCACAACTTCTATACAGTGGTCCCTCGATTAATGAACACAATTGGTTCCACAGAGTCTGTTGTTAACTGAAAAATTCGTTAACTGAATCTATTATTTCAATGGACTTATGACCATCGGGACTTACGACCGTCGCAGTTGTGACCATTTTTTTTTTCTCAAATGACACGCATTTTCTATACCGAAACGTTTCCAGTTAATGTAGTCTTCATGTATAATTAGAAAATTATGGGGGCCCCATGTGCATTCAGCTGACTACATTAAAGGTAAGTGCTCAGTCACACTGTATCCATTCCTCATTATTCATTACTTTTACTGTACTGTATTACATTGTAGGTTTTTATTTAAACAATTTTTTTTTTTTTTTTTTTTTTATGTCGGACTTACGGCCTGGATTTGGGTCCCTAACCCCGTCGTAAGTCGGGGTCTAGCTGTACTGTATACCAGTAATAGAATTAACAAAACTTTTAATATAAACTAAATACAGTACTGTACTGTACAGTATACTGTACAATAATAAATAAAAACAATAGCATACTGTATTTTAACTTATTTGAGTTGTGTAGTATGTCGTATTCACGGCAGCTTTGTTTACATATCAAACGGCTGATTGTAGAGGCAGTCAATGATGACATACCATTTTCTTTACAGAGTGCATTGGTTCTAATGCCTTTTTCGTGTTTGATAAATTTCTGCACTGTATATTGTCAATAAGTTAACTAAATTTCAAAATGAGCAATAATTTTAATGCAAAAATGCAAAAATATTCAAGAGACCAACAAACTCAATGTTCACTCCACTGTAAACAAAGTTAAACTGAGAAGCATTGGTGAGTGATTCGATCAGCTGATGGGCACACAAAAACTGTTCCCTGTACTGTATATATTATCTATATGTTAACTAAATTTCAGAATGAACCATAATTTTAATATAAAAAATGCAAAAATATTCAAGAGCACAGCTTTCTTGATATTTACTCCACTGGAAACGAATGTAAACATAGAACCAATTACAGTGGTCTCTCTGTTAACGAGCACAATTCGTTCCAGAAGGTTGCTCGTTAACCGAAACCATTGTTTCAATGGGTTTTTGGGTAATTGGTTTCAGCTCACCGAAAATTGCCTAAACTCAACAAAAAAGGTAGTAAAGTACACTTACTTTGAGGTGTGTATGTAGAAGGCTCCTGGATGATGATGATGGGAATTAGAATGGGGGTGGAGGAGAAGGGAGAAGAGAAGTCACCCCATGGCGCCATTTCACCCATAAAATTTTTGTTCACTTTGTGTAATTCAAGATTATTTTCTTTAAATCAACACTGCACTCCATTATATATTGTCAATATGTAAAATAAATTTCAAAATAACCAATAATTTGCTTGGAAACAGGAAAAAAGCATTTATGTTGAAGAGAGTTTCAAGCAAGATGTTACCTCCACTGAAAAGACAGACTGACGTCTGTTTGGTGTGTTGACAGGCTGTTTGGCGCGCATAAAACTAGTTTCCTGTACTTCAATTATGCTCAATAATTGTTAAAATTGCTAAAAAATTTAATATTAAACTTTTAAAATTATTGAATAGTACAAACTTCTTGATATTTACTAAAATAGTAAGGAATTTAAACCCTAGAACCGATTACTGTATTGGCGGACTAATACTACAGCTGGTGGACCGCCAAATGCAAGTGAAAACATGTGGAGGGGTGCTCGTAAGAAACTCGTTAATCGAGGGATTGCTCGTTAACCGAAGTTAAGAATCTTATGGAAGGTAATTCGTTAACCAAAATCTCGTTAACCGAGGGATCACTGTACTGTATTGGCGGACTAGCCAATCAGCTGATGCGCACAACAAAGCGTGTTTCTCGTAAGGCTGTCGTTAATTGAAGTTTTGTTTGATAATGGGACTGAAAATTCTTATGGGAGCTAATTCGTTAACCGAAATTCCGTTAATTGAACCGTTCATTAATCGAAGGACCACTGTACTGGAGAGAATGTGCTCGAGTTCCAATATATACTACTATTGCAAAAAAAAATATATATATACAGTATATATATTCTCAGCACCCGCTATGCAGTGGGAGTAGTAGCCATGTTGTTTATCTTCCTGTCATCAGGGGAACAGAGATGGCTTGATTTCTGATATTTCTATCTTGATCTTCATACTTATGACATGCCTGCGTGCCAACTATTGTTGTTACTTAGTAGGAGACATTTGGTTGCTCCACAATCAGAGATGAATGAGTTTGCCCATTGGAGTGAGCCATCTTCTTGAAGTATAGAATCCTTGGCTTCACTCAGACTTTTTGCAAGCAAGAATAACCACTGGCCAAGTACTGTACTAACCCAAAGAAGTAATCAAATTGATTCGTGTGATATGGTGCCCTCTGAATACAGACCTTAATTTCATTATCTTTACAGTTGTCAAGAACCAGGTCCAGATTTCTTTCATGGTGTCAGTTACTGATGATATTCTGTAGACCTGTGTGTACAGTATAGTCCATCTGGTGGAACAAAGTCTTCAGCCTAAATACTTCTTTTCATTTGTTGACATGACATTTATAGCTTCTTAGGGTTAGGTTAGTATGGTTCATAGTTATTTGTGAAAGATTAACATTTTAGGTTTAGATTTGGCCGGGAATGTTCTAGGTCTGTGAGTCGTGAACTGAACAGATGATGCAAGCTAGGTGACAAAGTGGTTGCGAGATACCCAATACTGTACATAAATGTACTACAGTATATTATGTTGTGTGAAATAAGTATGATTATTATTGTTATTGGTGCTGGTGTTATTATTATTACACTATTGTTGTTATAGTACTTGATATTAGTATTATGATTAGTATGAATTATGATCAGTGTACCAGAGTTAATGTTCCTTAGATTTCTTGGGGTTTTCTATTTCCCGAGAATCAGGAATATTTATTAAAAGTGGAAAAATCTGAAACTATTGTTCATGATTTTTTTTTTTCAGTAGTCAGCTAAGCAATAGGGCTCAAATATCACAGCTTAGCTGAATGTTGGCAGCTTTGTCAATAAAGTGCTGTAAGATATAGGTGTGATGGTGAAAATTCTTCGGAAACTCTATGAATGAGTGATGCACACACACTACTGTGTCCCGGGTCAGGTGTCAGAAGGTTATTATCCAGTCTGGCCCGGCCAAACATCAGAGGCTTTCTTTGGATATTCTGGTTTCTCTTGTACTAACAATGGACAATAAGTACTATAATGAAAAATAGACCAAACTTCTGAACGGCTAGTAAGCTGATAATTTGTATGCCGTAAGTGATAAACAACAAAGTAAGATTGTAACACAAATTTCCTCTCCAGTTCCTGCTTTGCATGTGAAAACTTGCTCTCTAAATCCACAGCCTTGAATATTTATTCTAATTGCAATGATTCACTGCATAGTATTTTTTTTAATCTTTAGCACATTAGGAGTGTGGCGGTTGGTTCAATTCTCGGGTGCTTTCAGTTCGCCTAGCTGTAAATGGGTACCTAAGTTTACAACTTGGGAAGTGAAGGCGGTCGAGTGCAGTAGTGGCCATGTTGCCTCCTTGTGTAGCAAAGGCTTAGTATACAGTGTGTTTTATCCACATTCACCCGAAGGAACAGTCATGTCAATGGGACTTAGTTCACTTTGCATCATAATAGATAACCAAGTACAGTGAGTTCTGCTATAACGCGTGTTTTGATAACGCGAATTTGCTCTAACGCGATTTATGAATTAGGAACGATATTTGTATAACGCGAACGCTTGTTTGCTATAACTCGATTTTTGCTTACTATTTCTCCAATTTTGTGGTATTAACTGTGAATATGGTAAAGAAGAATATCTCCAAGAAGCGTTCTGGTGATAGAATTCCCGGTGATGATTGTAAAAGAAAGGATATAACACTTGAAGAGAAGCTTGATGTTATCAACCTCAAAATCACCCTTCTCCCCCATCAAGTTACATTCATATTTTTTCAAGGTAAAGTGTTACATTTACTGTATGATTTCATTATTAGATATGAATGTAACATTTATTTAGACTGCTATCCTTTGTGTTAGGCTAACTACTAAATTTTTTCGATTTCGAGCAATCTGCACCTAACCCTATTTTCTCCATAAGCCCTGTTATTTTTATTACGCAATTTTCTATAACACGATATTTTACAAGAACACAATTATCGCGTTATAGCAGAACTACCTGTAGTACCATATTTTTTGGCATATAAGATGCATGACCATATAAGACACACCCACCGTTTTAGCAGGGATTATTTAGGAAAAACTATTTTTTGGATTTTCCTCCTGTAGCCTTAGTTTAATAAAAAATAATATATTAAGTACCAGTAAATGTGAGGAATAAATAAAAATAATACCAATAAATAAGTCACAACCAAAAATACTTCATTGCCAAACTAGTAAATAAAAGTCAAATGAAAGTTTAAAACAGTCTCCATTTGCATGTACTTCCTCCTTTACCATAGCAACGGGGACCAGCAAGGACGGTACCTCCGCCGATTCCCTAGCAACGCTTACCCCACCACACGCTGCACCCTCCTCCAACTCTCCCACTGAGCCAGCTAACGACGGGGTTAGAGACCCAAGTCTAGGTCATAAGTCGGAATGGTCGTAAGTCGGAAATTAAAAAAAATACAGTGGGGTATGCTATAACGAATCTAATTGGTTCTAGAACCTTGTTCGTTATAGGATTAATCCGTTCCAGGCCTCCAAATACAACCACTTAACATTGAAAAATATAATATAAAATTGTAAAAATTTAAAAAAAGTGCATAAATATGAATCTAAACTCCTGAAATAAAGAATATCATTAATACTTGTAATTAAAACAATAAATTAGTATAAAAAAAATACTGTTCGTTGTAGGAGTTTCGTTCGTGATAGCATTCTCAATTTTATAGGTAAAACCGTTCGTTATAGGAATATTCGTAGTAGAATCCGTTCGTTATAGCATACCCCACTGTAATACATTTAAAATCTAAAATTAAATGCAGTACAGTAAAAGTAATCATTAATGAAGAATGGATACATTGTTACTGGGCACTTACTTTTAAAGTCAGCTGAATGTACACGGGGCCCCCATAATTTTCTATTTACAGGTGTACATGGAGACTACAGTATATTAATTGGATGAAGCAGAGGAGGAGACAGGGCTGGGTGGGTCATCAATGTTGCTTTCATCAGACAGGTTTATGTACTGTACAGGGAAACTTGCTGGTTGAAGGTATTGGATCATCTTTAGGGAGTGAAGAGGCAGCACTGGTGGGGTGTGAGGAGACAGCAATGGGGGGACTTCTTAAAATTTATGTCCAATTTAGACTGCACAGTTTGCTTTTTTTTTTCATTATAAATCTCCATGTAGCAAGCAAGTGCATCTTGGACCATTCTGTCAACTTTGGCAAAACGCTCAACATTTTGATCCATTCCGTCAAACATTTGCATCCCCTTATTAATTATAGCAAATGCCTCTGCCATTTGCTTCACTGAAAAATTTTTAGGGGGTGCAGGTTCTTCTTCTACATTTAAACTCTCTTCTTCCTCTGCAATTTTTCTGTGCTTCCAGTTCGATAAGATCCTCGTTACTTGGCTCTTCTGCTATTCTTTCAACCAACTGTTCAACATCTTCATTATCAGTTTCTAACTCAAGCTGTTTACCCAACTCCACTATCTTGCTACTAATCTCAGAAATTACTTCATCTTCATTAAATCCTCTGACACTGTTCACATATCTTTTCAGGACTTTCTTCCATATTCCATTCCTGCACTGTCCTGTAACCTCATCCCATGCTGCACTAATGTTCTTTATACATTTCAAAATGTTGTAGTCCTTCCAAAACTCTCTTGAGCGTTTTCTCACCTTCAGTAGCAGCAACAGCCTGAGCTAAGGTTGCATGTAAATAATAAGCTTTAAAAGCTGCAATAGCACCTTGATCCATGGGTTGGATGACAGAGGTAGTGTTCGGTGGAATGTAGACTACCTTAACATCAGGGTGCCTGTCGTCCAGGTGTGGTGGGTGTCCCGGAGCATTATCCAAAATTAACAAAATCTTGAATGCAATTCCTTGTTGCAGACAATACTCCTTGGCTCGAGGAATGAAACAAGTCATGAACCAATCCTCAAACAGTACTAGGATCATCCATGCCTTCTTGTTACTTCAATAAAACACTGGCAGTGTGTGCTTGCTGACATGTTTAAAAGCTCTTGGGTTCTCTGAATGATAGATCATGAAGGGCTTTATCTTGAAACCAGCTACATCCCCCCCCCCCCCCCAACAGAAGTATAATTCGGTCCTTGAATGCCTTGAATTCTGGCATTGTTTTCGCCTCAGGCATGCGCTTCCATAATAATCCAGTTTCATCCACATTGAATATTTGCTCAGGCAAATAATTTCCCTCCACGATGACACGATCTAGCTCCTCCTTAAAAGCTTCGGCAGCACCAACATCAGCACTAGCTGCCTCTCCACTCACCTTTGCATTATGTAAACTGTAGCGGTTCTTAAATCTGTTGAACCACCCATGACTTGTTCTGAAGATTTGTTCGTACTCATCTCGTGCCTGCTCCTTCAGGCTTTTGAAAAGGCTTATTGCCTTAGCCTGTAGGGTTAGAAGGCTTAAGGGTACAAGCTTTTGTATCTGGTCTTCCATCCATATCGCAAGTAATTTTTCCATCTCATGAATGTGACGTTGTCTTTTCTTCATTACTATAGTTCCCTTTATATGTGCTGATCCTTTCACTAACTCAGGAATACATTCCTTGTCCTTCAAAATAGTAGAAATGGTCGAGTTCGAGAAGCCTAGGTCACGTGAAATAGTTGCTACAGTTTTTCCATTTTCATGCTGCACTATTATCTTCATTTTCGTCTCAGAAGTAATTGACTGTCTCCCTTTCCTCTGGGCACCACCAGCACTCTCACTTCTACACTCTCCAGTCATTCTAAAGTGAATTACGTAGATACGAAAATAATGTCAGTACACAGCTCGATCAGCTGCGGATGCAACGACAACCAAACACCAACTAAGCTCTCTACGGCTTGGGTGCTGGAGCCACAAGACTACCCAAGCCACGTGACACTGGTACAGGACGGAAACGTTTCGGTCTAGAAAATACGCACGTCATTTGAAAAAAATTTGGTACTGACTGCGGCTGTCGTATGTGCGGGTGGTCGTACCGACTGAGGCAGCTCGTAAGCGCGGGTGGTCGTAGGTCATAAGTCTGGCAGTAGCTGTATTCCCTTTATGTGCTTGCCCTTAAGACAATTATTATTTTTATTTTTTTTTACAATACATATACAGGTAGACCCTGACTTACGACGGGGTTAGGGACCCAAATCCAGGTCGTAAGTCCGACATAGATAAAAAAAAAAAATTCTTTTTTTTTTTTTCATAAAAAATCTACAATGAAATACAGTACAGTAAAAGTATTAAATAATGAGGAATGGATACAGTACAGTGAAAGTAATAAATAATGAGGAATGGATACAGTGTGACTGAGCACTTACCTTTAATGTAGTCAGCTGAATGCACATGGGGCCCCCATAATTTTCTAATTATACATGGAGACTACATTAACTGGAAACGTTTCGGTATAGAAAATGCGTGTCATTTGAGAAAAAAAAAATGGTCACAACTGCGACGGTCGTAAGTCCCGACGGTCGTAAGTTGAAGCAGTCGTAAGTCGGGGTCTAGCTGTATAAATAAGATGGTGTGTGCATTTAACTGAGTGAAAATAAATGAAGAGAGTTACGTACAGGGGGTCCAGGGTTACAAACGGGTTCAGTTCTTGAGGATGTTCTTAAGTCAGATTTGTACGTAAGTCGGAACACATGCTATGTGCATACTGTACATACAGAACAATATTTAAAATTCCATTATATCATAGCCTCAGTCCTTATATACATCTAAAATCACTTAATTTAAGAGAAAAGAAGAAATAGATTCACAAAATGCAGTAAATAAAAGTAAAAAATAAGCCATCGGGTAAATTTCAAGTTTAACCCCGTTCGTATCGACGGGTATTTGTAAGTCGGACGTTCTTAAGTCAGGGACCCCCTGTGCTGAATATCTAGCCAAAAATACGAGATAAAAAGCATCCATTACATCTCGCAGCTTGGCACAGTAGCCTGGTGGTTATAATGTTAACAAATGCAAATGTGAAAAGAAAGTTACTGTATCTATAAATCTTCATTTGTTTTGGGTATTTGTAGATTTAAAAATAAATGTTTTAGGTATGGCATTGATAGATTGTAATGCTTGTAAGAGTTCAGCAATTATTACTGCTGATCTACCTCTGAAGAGTTGGGTGTTTGCCATATGGACATTAATCATCTCAAGTTATCATCATCTGTACAGCAAATCGATCTTTTATATTTACAGTAATTATTTTAATTAATTAAAAATAATAGTAATGTGGTTAAGTAAGCAATAACACACTGTAATTTTAATTCTGGAGTTAGGTTAGGTAGATTTCGTGTATGGGAGACAGCTTCACATATAGAATGCAGGCTGATTTTTTTTGCCATTTTTTCAGAAAAAAAAGTGCTTCTTATATGCCATAAAATACGGTACTTTACTGTACATTGGTACAATACACAAAGAAGTGTGTGTTATGTTTTGCGGTGTCTCAATATAACAACTCTGTACATTAATTTTCTTTTACTTCATTAGCCATGCATATAGGAGCTGTTTCTACTCTGCTCTTCCGTCACCATAACAACCCCAAAATTAAGGACATTCTATCACGCCTGGATAAGGAGAAGCTTGTTGGTACTCTCTGCTACTCAGATCCTGCTACTGGTAAGTTTCTCTTATTTTCTAAATTAGTAAATTAACTTTGTGGTCTTTCCTTTGCACTTGGTAATTTTTTTTTTTTTTGTCAATCCATCATTCATATCGACAGATAGATGCAGATGTGAAATGTTTACCATAAATTTAAAACTAACATTAATTCCCATGCATTATGTGAACACACACTGAAAAAAATATATATCAAATGCAATTACTCTTGGTTTCTCCATCGATTGGAATAAATTCTGGACTCACTAAATGAGAATCAGGATCATTATCACTGATCTACACATTGCTTAAAAAAAAGGCCCCTTCAATTTTGCCTTTGATATCCATTCATCTTTTAAAAGCATTATGTCTCTCTCATGGACTTAGCCCTGAATAACTCTATACTGTTGAATCTTCTCACCTGCCCCATTAGAAACAGTGTATAATATTTTTCAGAAATTTATGCATGAACACATGTTCATCCATAGATAGATATTTAGTAAAATGATCATACAATTTACATTGATTCAGAGTGTACAGTACATTGCAAATATACAAGAACACCGTGAAAAGTGAGTAGGTTATGGTCTGTGAAGGACTTGTTCGTAAGGTAGTTGTTTGGCACCTGAAAGCTGTTTTTCGACAGGTACAATGTAATTTTTGAGGTTTAGGTTTTGAACTGCCTCACAAAACCCCAATTTTGCTAAGGTTTAACCTATAGGTGTACAATAAAGATATGCCTACGCCTGTGACTTTTGTCATGCTGTACCTATCATAAATCATTAAGTTAAAATTTTTTTGTGTTTTCAGCAAATTCATTATAAATATGCATTGCACTGTCACTAATTAGAACAACCTCTTCAAACAAATTTTTTCTGCAATCTCTAGGAAGTGTTAAATTCTGTTTATTCAGTACATATCACATTCCCATGCATAAATATAGCTTTATTAAACTTATTTTGTTGTTTAATAAGAAGTAAGAGAATAAAAGAAAAAAATCATGCTTCTGTGTTCTGGCAGCCTGTTGTGATCAACTGTTTGTTATTGCCTAGCACTGTTAATATGTACAGTCGGCAAAAAATTATTCTGCGCCCCTGGGTGCAATGGCTCTCGCAACAAACACTGCGAGACTGATGCCATGTATTGATAAGGTTGGAATCTCCGATTGTATGATTCATTGTAAAACTAATGTGCTGTTATTCCTTATATCATGTGTAGTAACCACAGAGAAATTATCAGGAATACATATAAGACCCATAGCACTTAAACCAGATAATGTAATAGAATTATATACTGTAGTACTATGCATACGGTAGGAATGGCAGGCACTCTAGAAACTGAGGTGCTGTATAGGAATTTCACATACTATGAGATACAACGAAATTGTGTAAATACTCATGTTTATAACCACTATCCGAGAAAGTGATGAGAAGTGGCTTAATACAAGACCTCAACCAGAAAAAAAAACGAAACACTTGTAACGTAGGAAAGTTATACAGTATTACGCACAGGTAACTGAGCTACTGGAAAGATGCGAGTTAAGAAACGAGCTGTAGCTCTTTAATATGTCACAATATATGATAAGAATAGGGGGGTTGATCAGGGGGGTAACTGGTAGTAAAATTCACAAAGCAAAAACATTGTCAGTGTTATTTAACACAGTGTAGCAAAGAATTTCGCCAGAGGAAAAATGATCGTTTAAAAGAATGTAATGAATCTGTTAGAAACAGGGCAGTTTCGATCTGCAAAGGGCAGAGCATACAGCAGGAGTTTTAATGGCAATTGGTATTGATATTAATTCTATCATTTTATAAATATAGTAATTTGATAACTGCTCTATTTGCATCTTGTAACTCATTGTGCATGCAGACACACTGAAACACCTTATGGTAAATACTATCTACGTACAGAGTAATTGGCAACTCAGGAAGCCAGGGCTTCCAACATCCGCTTTGACTCGTGGGTGTTTTCAGAATTCTTGGTCCGGTTTCATACTGTTGGAACCTGTGAAGGTGCAGAATAATATTTTGCTGACTACATACAGTATTTTCTAAATATAATTGTTGCTAACCTTTGTTTCCTTGGATTAATGTGTAACAATTGACTTCCTAACTTGAAATGTTTAAATTTCTGGTTAACAGTTACAAAAACAAAAGACAATTACCAAGAAAACATTATAAGAATTATATTACTTGTTTCAATGTGGTCCGGCATATACAGTACAGTACAAAGAAAAAGGTGAACTCCAAAAGGTACTGTGATATCCCCGTTAGCTGGAACAATTGAGGCAGAGCCACTCCGGGGATGAGAGATTTCCGGGTATCAAGATACCTCAATCAAACCCGGAAAAATCCCACATCCCCGGAATGTTTCCGGGTGTTGGAAAAGTTATCTGAGAGTCTAAACCAGGGGTACTCAGTTACTATATATGAAGGTCCAGGAATTTTTTGTATTCATGTGGTAAAAAATTATCATACATTCTACTCTTGTTGAAGGAGGAGAAATGATGAGCGAAAAGAAATAAACTAAATCTCTGTAGCACACAAAAAAATATTGCAATTGTAGAAAGTACAGTCTGGTTCAAAAGTAATTATTCATCCCTCTTTGTTGAATAGGAAAGGGGGGATGGTTAGTTTTGACTCTGAGTGTACATGTAATTGTGACTGTGGGCCTTGAATTGAGTGATTAATCATCATTAGTGTGAAAAGTGACACTTCGTGCTTCTTGCCAATTCCCTGAATTTTGGTACAAATGATGTGATAGCTAGTCTAAGACAATGATGAAGGTGTTCATTGGTTATGCTGGAGTGGTATTTGTTCTACACTAAATTCGTGGCGGAGAAAGCCAAACACCGTGAGGATATGCAATGAGACTCTGAAGATGAGGGAACTAGCTTGAGACACCTTCTGTGTCCAGAATGTGACAGAATCACAGTTATCAAGGCCACATTTTCTTGGAGATCATTTAGTTCCATTTGGATTGATGCTGCACATACCCATTTAAATGTCTGTTTCCCTTCTGAAAGTTTGGAGATGTTTGTGACCAAGGAGTTCTGAGTGAACAGCAGTAGCTGTCTTCCATGAGAGATATCATCAAAATGATCCTTCAAATCATTAGTAAGTTTCTTGATGAACTGAACATGCCTATGGTTATGATATTTCCTTCCTTTGGTGTGCTCCAAAAGTTTGGGGAAGTGGAGAAGTACTCCCTGGAGATTGTGCTTCAAAAGTTCCAGTTTCTTTTGGGAAGCTCGAACAGTTGATATCAGATCACACACTGTTTCCTCCTTACAGTTTGACATTGTGAGCATTGAGATGAGATGTAATATCTGCTAAAAATGCCACAATTTCCATTTTCTTTTTAAATTGCAAAAACTCTTATAACTGGTTTGCCTTGGCACTCGTTTGATCTTTGATGAAATTTTATATCTCTTTCCTAATGGCCAAAAATTTCTCCATAACCTTGCCCTTACTAAGCCATCTCACATTGTTGTGCTAGAGTAAATCATCATACCTGGCTCTGACTTCTGTCTAAAAGCCACGAAGTAGGCGATGCTGTAGTGATGATGCTGCTCCTCGCCAGAAGTTGACAAGTTTCATCAACTTCTCCATGACCTCAACATACTGAGGTCCACATCAAACCTAATCATGGTCCAGATTCGGACCGCCAGTTGAGTACCTCTGGTCTAAACCATGCATATCATCTCGACTCTAAACTACGCATCTCTTCAACTCGGTCTTACATGGGTAAGCACCTTCCCATTACATTTAGACCGTGGGCACGAGGAAAAATCTTTACAGCTAACAAAAATGTGTACAGTACAGCATGCCCTTAAAATTCGCGGACCTCAGTTATTCGTGGATGGCACCCTGCATGTACCCAAGAATGTCTAAGGGTAGTTTTAAAGTTGCTGGCATTTTTGCGGCTGGGACAGGGAGCCATTCGTTCTAGAGACAGTAATTTCTTTGGTAATGTATTCTTTTTAGCACACCCTCAAATTTTTTCATGAGATGTTTGATTTCTGATGTATTTTGATGTGTTTTGTTCAGATCTGACCTTCATTTCCATAGGAAATGCGTTTTTTTTTTTTTTAGATGCTAGTCATCTTTGATAAAAAACGGCTATTTTCCATCAAAAACGAAGGCGAGATCTGAACAAAATACATCAGAAACCAAACCTCTAGACCCATAAATTTCACTAAATTAACGTACCTTAACCTAACCTCACCTAACACCTGCAGGCAATGACACACCCCACGACTCCAGACAGCTAACAGAGGGACAAGAAATGGCGGGTGGAGATTTATTGATCTAATTTTTTAGGCGTTCCTCACTTGTGCGATTTTTCTGAAAGAAGCATGTTTCCAAGAGGCTTCAAAGGTTAAGGAATGTATATATGAGGTAGAAATTGCCTAAAAGTAAGTGCTTCTATGCGATTTGAAGATGTGCTAAACCGAATAATAACCATTTCTTTTACTTGTATAATATATGTGTGTGTGTGTGTGTGCAAATAATAATAATAATTAATGGTTTATTAAGAAAACATGGCAGCCCGAAGACTGAAAATATACAGCGGAGAGATAAGTTACATATGGTGAAATCGGGGAGTGGGTCACTTGATTGACAATAGCTTTCAATACAGAAACATAAAGATTAACTTTAGGTCTGGTACTGTGAGAGCTGGTCTGTTGACATTCTTGTGACCTGATGTCGACGCCAACAAAGTCCTTTCCACTGTCTTGATGGCCGTTGTCCCTGACTGCTAAGCCGCTACCTCACTACAGCTGCAGATGTACCACGTGGTCCGGGTAGGTCCTCCAGCTCACACAGGGTGTTGGAGATGGTTCTTGTTCCTCATTTGATGTAGTTAAGAAATCACAGCTCCTCACCTGGGTGGAGTAAGGAGTCCTCATTACTATCCTGGTGTAGTTTGGAGTGTTACGAACCACGCCATCAATTGTCATGATCTACCTACCCAGCACTACGAACCACGCCATCTATTGTCATGATCTACCTACCCAGCACCACGAGCAACGCCACCTAGGGACGAAACACGAGTATGACTGGTCTTAGTTACCACTCCGGGGTTCCCTTCTCCATATCCTGGTTGTTGCGTCACCTCCTCCAAGTCTTCCTCATCAGCTCCAGATCGAGGAGAGTTCAGTTCACTCTGGGAAGTGACCACACTAGGATCTCCTATCCTGGAAACCTACGGCACAGTGACTACCTACCATCTTCTTCAATACTCAGCCTTACTCGTCAGCCATCTCGGCACTGCACTTGAGTATTTTGTAATCTTATATTGCCTCCCACCTCCACTTGCTTCTGTTTGTTGTATGTTGTATAAATACAGTATGTATATACTGTTAAGCCAATGTTGCGTATGTTTAGGTTAAGTATGGTTAAGGGTAAATTATAGAAAGCTGAATATTTTGTTGAGGATTTTATGGTACTTTATTATACACAACAAAAACTCGCATCCTTTGTCTACCCTTTTATAGTCCGATTGTCTTTGTTTTTTTATTGTTGTTGCCTGTTGGGATCTGGGTAGACTTTTAACTATATTCTAAATCCCCAACTCGTAACAAGTGTTTGTTGGATTCTCATCCAGTGTTGGGGATGGCTAGTGTACCTCGGGCTGGGTGCGTCTGGTCAAGGTGTCGGGTCAACATTGGCTGCTAAATACTGATTGTCGCTCTTTCAGTTGTTTCTTCCTTTCGAGTTGGAATTGTCACTTTTGTACATCAGTTGTGGGTTGATCATCAATATTTGCACTGTGCTGTTGGTGGGCGGAGTTGATAAATCCAGATGGGTAGGAAGAGATGGAGAAAGGGAAGGCCCGACAAACCAGGCTGGCAGTTGTCTCCATGGTCAAGAGACCACGGCCGTGTTAGCAGGCAGCTCCGACTATACATGTCCTTACCCTATGAAGGCTGAAGGAAGTCTGTGTGTGTGGACACACATATACAAATATATAATAATGGGATAATCCTCCCACAAATAATCAGAAACAAGACAGCAAAATGTAAAAAAATGTTCGGGTCTACCCCTGAGTCAACTCCATGCTTTGTTATTACTTAAATAACAAATCACCGAGTTGACTTGAGGGTAGACTCACATTATTAATACATTTTTGTTTTGTTTCTGATTATTTGTGAGAGATTATCCCACTATTGTTTATTTGTATGTGTTTTGTGTATACACACACACACACATACATATATACAATACAGGTAAAAGAAATAATTGTCCTAAGGGCAGATGGAATATACATTACATTTCTTTGCTCATGAGTAAAAATGTCCCCCCCCCCCCCCCTGGTCCGCAAATGTTATTTGCGGATTTGGCTATTTGCAGCCATAGTGAGAACCTAACTCCTGCGAATTTTAAGGGCATGCTGTATAAACTTTTATTTGCATTAGGTAAAATAATGGACAATCAAAGACAAAAGTCGTGTCGCGGTTTTGTCCGAAGATTAAATATAACTACCACGAGGCAGAGCGCACCAAAGTTTAGCCCTACGGCATATGTTTTCACCAAATTTCACGACACGACTCTTGTCTTTCATTGTACATACTGTACATACATACATACCTTGTACAGTAATTTGTTATCTTTAAGAGTAATTTCTGCTGTGCATTCAAGTGTCTTCATTCTCACTTAGGTGGGCACTTCTGGTTTCCAATGTCATCAAAGGTAAAATGTCTTGATGAACAAACCATCAAGCTACTCAAGGTTGGATCATGGGCTACAAGTGCAGGACATGCTGATTGGTACACAATTCAGACTGTCAGTCCCAACTATGGTGGTGACTTTTCCAATCTCTCCTGCTTCCTTGTTTTTAAGGTGTGTAAATATATGGAGGTCTAAATCAATAAAGGATATATCACAGTAGATTTGGGAAGATATTGTACAGTATTACATAAAATCAGAGGAGTTTCATGAATGTTAAGGGATGAGGAATTATTCAAGAGAAGTAAGATTAGAGAAACGACTGAATCCATTTTGCTTTCCACAGGATGAAGTACGCGCTAACACAGATGACTGGAAGGCACTGGGGATGCATGGCAACATGTCAGGCCCACTGGTTATTGAGGGCAAGTTTAACCTGGACAGAATGATTGGCCCACCTAGTGATGGTGGTTTGGTAGGTTATAATGCTGTTTGTGTAGTGCAGTACAGTAAACCCTTGCCATTCACAAAGGTAGGTTCCAAGAAATGGCGTGAATTGAGAAAACCGCGAATAGCATCTTATATAATACCTTAGTGCACTGTACTGTGTATGAGAAACATAGTCACCAATACTTAGATTTGTATGTAGAAGTTTGGAGCTTGATGAAGTGGTGCACTGTGCATAGGGAGACATCTGAGGTGGGTTCATGAGGATCACAGTTGGAAGAGGGTGATGCAGTGGTGGTTGGTGGACAGACGGGTGGCTGGGAGGAGGAGGGTGGAGTGGTGGCAGTAGCAGCTGGTTCTTTCTTGAAAGACATCGTGATTGGTAGTTGTTTCTTCTTTGCTTTGAGGTCTTTAAACATTTCCTGGTAGGGAAACAATATCTGGTTGATTTCTCGAACCATTTTAAGGCTCCGTTCCATGGAAGGGTCGTGGTCAACAATGAAATCGGTTACCTCTTTACCTGTAGAAATAGTTCAATAAAATTGTCCAAGCTCCAACCTTCTTGTTGCAATTCCATAATTTCTTCATCTTTTTTGGCACCTTTTACCAACTCTTCCAAATTCTCTTCTGTCAGTTCCTCTCCATGCCCATCAATCTGCTCCTACACATCTTCAGCAGCCATGTCCACAAACCCCTCACCACCCAACTGACGTGCAACACTGACATTCACATCCTTACTATGGACGGAAATCCCTGGAAGTTATTCACACACTCGGGTCATCAGGTTTGCCAACAAACATTCACGGTCTCTGGTTTGAGTTTATCGAATGCTTCACTGATGTTGGTAATGCAGTCTGCAATGCTGTACTCCTCCCAACACTTGCTAACATCAAGGTCAGGGTCTGCATCCATGGCACTACGGCTACGAGCATTGGGTGTAATATGCCTTGAAGGTGTATATTACACCCTGATCGAGAGGCTGAATAAGAGCAGTGGTGTTAGAGGGTAGGAACAACACCACTACTCCTGAATGGCTAAACTGCAAACCTTCTGGGTGGCCTGGTGCCTTGTCTATCAATAATAACACTTTTAATTTCTTCTTCTTGGAAGCAAGGTATTTTTCCACTTCTGGGACGAAGTATTTATGGAACCAATCCAGAATGCTTGTATAGTTACCCATGTCTTTTTGTTAGACTGCCAAATAACTGGCAACAGGCTCTCGTTTTTTCCCTTTAAAGCCCTCGGGTTTATGAGCGGTAAAGCAAGCCAGGTGTTTGATCATGTGGCCCGCCGCATTGCCACAGAAGATGAGCGTCACTCTGTCTTTGGGTGCCTTGAACCCAGGGGCACACCTCTCCTGCTTGTTTATGTACGTTTTATCAGGCATTTTCTTTCAATATAGACCAGATTCATTGGTATTAAACATTTGCTCTGGTCTATAGCTTTTCTCCTCTATTATTTTCTTTAACTTGGCGGGAAAAGCATCTGTGGCTGTGTGGTCAGCTGATGCGGCCTCCCCAGTCAGCTTCACATTTTGGAGAGAAAATCTTTTCTTAAAATTCTTGAACCAACCTTTACTGGCAATAAAAGCTGGTTCAGTCGCCACACTTGCCCCTTCACCACCTGTTGACTTGTAAAAATGAGCATAAAGACTTTGACGCCTGGAGTTTTAAACACCCTTTTCTGTTGAAGAGGGTTGTCGTGTTTCAACCCGAGTTTTAAAAAAAATTAGTCCTGAAGGACACCGCAGTACAGTTCTTGACTGGGTGGTGTGGTGGTAAAATTAACTAATTCCAATATTATAAATTAATTTTATTGGAATTAGTTAATTTTACCGCCACACCACCCCGTCAAGTACAGTACTGCACTGTGGTGTCCTTCAGGACTAATTTTTTTTAAAACTCGGGTTGAAACACGACGACCCTCTTCAACGGAAGAGGGTGTTTAAAACTCCGGGCGTTAGTCTTCTCACGAATCATGTTGCTGTCAATCAGAACATTTTTGCGGTGCTGGTCCTCAACCCAAATGTTCAGTGCTTTCTCAGTTTTCACTATGTTCTTGTCATGAACAACCTGTGCCATTTTAGCACTTGCAGGAGCAGTATCACGAATTGCTTGTTCATTTTTCTTAATATACCACACTATGGATTCGTTCACACCGAACAACCAACCAGCCGCGGCAGCACTCATCCCCACCTTTAACTTATCCAGTAATTCAACTTTCTTTGTCAGGGTCATCACTGACTTGCTTTTTACGTTTCACTTCACTAGTACTGAGGCTAGCAGTCTTTTAGGGGTCATTTTAAAAAAGAAACACTAAAGTTTTGAGAGTATGACATGAGAAGCTTGGTCACGGGTACTGGGTGAGCGCGAACAGAGGGAGATGAGACGCCACGGGCGTGTGGGGTGACTCATTGCCAGCTGCTTAGCGTGAATAGTCAAAATCGCGAATGCCAAGAGTCTACTGTACAGTATAGTATGTAAACAAGAAAGGGAATAAAAATTGTCACTGGTCTAGGTCATTAATTAAAAAAAAAAAAGTAAAAAATATGGATAGCTGAGGAACTGATATGGCTCCATACCCCCCGATCAGAGGTACTGTATCTTATATTACTTGCACTCGGCTTATATTGTTTAATTCCTATATTACCCTATTATGCTTACTGCTGTATTATCCCACTTTATTTCTTATTACTCAGTAAATACCCTGTATTTACAACATACCCTATACAGTAAGTCCTCGCTTAATGTAGGGGTTGCGTTCCTAAAAGCGCGATGTTATACGAAACATTGTTAAGTGGATCAATTTTCCCCATAAGAAATAGATAGAATATGGGAGTTATGTTCCTGAGCCTCCCTTTGCCCCATGAAGTACATAACATATCCAGAAAATCATTGCCATTTCTATTGAAAATAGTGCACACATATACAACTACCGCAGGGTCAGGATATATCGTGAGATAGGGTCCAATGATGTTCGTTATATACTAAGTCGTGATATATAACTACATGTAATCAATGGGGAAAATAGGGTTAGGTTCTAGAGGCCCCCAAAAAGTGACTAAAATTGACTTAACGAGTTCATTTTCTTACTAACTAAAGCTCCAATGAACACTAGACTCGGGAACAACAGGCTATTTCAATGTCAGTATCAATATCAAGGAACACCAGACTCGGCAGCTGACACACCATCTTGGGAACACCAGACTCGGCAGCCGACTCACCATCTTGGGAACACCAGACTCGGCAGCCGACTCACCATCTTGGGAACACCAGACTCGGCAGCCGACTCACCATCTTGGGAACACCAGACTCGGCAGCCGACTCACCATCTTGGGAACACCAGACTCGGCAGTAGACGCCACACTGCCACCCTCAATTGACAATCCCACACCTACATAAACGAAAACCAAAAATATTAGTTACAGTGGTCCCTCGGATAACGAGCGCCTCGGTTAACGAGTTACCTTCCATAAGATTCTTAACTTCGGTTAACGAGCAATCCCTTGATTAACGAGTTTCTTACGAGTCAACCTGAACATGTTTTCGCTTGCATTTGGCGATCCACCAGCTGTATTATTAGTCCGCCAATACAGTAATCGGTTCTAGGGCTTAAATTCCTTACCATTTTAGCAAATATCAAGAAGTTTGTACTATTCAATAATTTTAAAAGTTTAATAAATTTTTTGGTCATTTTAACAATTATTGAACATAATTGAAGGTAATGAAACAAGTTTTATGGGCGCCATCCAGCCTCTCAACACACCATACAGGCGTCAGTCTTTGTGTCTTTTCAGTGGAGGTAACATCTTGCTTCAGACTCTCTTCAACTAAATGCTTTTTTTGTTTGCAAGCAAATTATTGGTCATTTTGAAATATATTTTACATATTGACAATATATAGCACAGTGCAGTGTTGATATAAAGAAAATAATCTTGAATTACACCAAGAGAACTAAAATTTTATGGGTGAAATGGTGCCATGGGGTGACTTCTCTTCCACCCCAATGCCTTCTCTTCTCCCTTCTCCTCCACCCCCATTCTAATTCCCATCATCATCATCATCATCCAGGAGCCTTCTACATACACACCTCAAAGTATTTGTACTTTTCTACCTTTTCTGTTGAATTTAGGCAATTTTCGGTGAGCTGGAACCAATTACCCAAAAACCCATTGAAACAATAGTTTCTGTTAACGAGTTTTTCGGTTAATGAGCAACCTTCTAGAACGGATTGTGCTCGTTAACTGAGGGACCACTGTACAGTATTAAATCTTTTCCATTAAGCTTTCCTTTATCTTCACTTTACTTTTCACGTCACTAGTAACCCATTTACACTCCCCTTTGAAGTCGTAATCTGCTGCAGAGTCGACTGCTTTCTCGTCACTCACTCAGAAAGATTGGGCGGGCGAGTGTGAATGCGTGAGTGAGCAGCCACGGTGGCGCCTTTGGTGAGCAAATAATGCATTTGTTTGCCATGGCGTTACATTTGAAATATTTCCTGCCCGATTTCCCTCACAAAATAAAAAAAAATAATTGCTATTTATAGGAAAATGTTGATGATTTTGGTAGCCGCGATGTAAAAAAATCGTAATATAAAGTCGCGATATATCCTGACCCTACTGTACTAAGTTTGTATTGGTACTCACCAATGGGCGGAGGTGGTAGAGCAAGTGTGTGGTGGGTAGTGAAGCAGAGGAGGTGGATGGCAGGAGGGGAAGATGAGGGCAGGAGAGGAGGAGGAGGGCGGGAGAGAAGGAGGAGGGTGGGAGCGAAGGAGGGTGGTGAGTCATTGAGACTGCGCCAAGCTGAGAGAGCATAGCGCCGCCAGACGAGAGAGGGTGATGCACCGTGGAAAGTAGACGACAAAATGACGTAGTATCTATCACCGCCCCGGTGATAGATACTACGTCATTTTTGGTCTCTAAAGTTTAGCAATGTTGTACCGAAACAATGTTAAGCAGGACGACGTTAAGCGCGGACTTACTGTACAGTACTGTACATTATTTAATTTAATGTCTTCACCACTGTTTGGCTTTTTAACCACTTGAGTTGTTCAGTCATGCCTCTGTTACCCACGATTCACAAGTACTGTACTGTACTGGGCATGTTATGTTAAAGAATGTATCTACCTGTGCCAGTGTTGGTCAAGTCTGGTCTTGAATGAGCTCACATTCCCAACAAGAACTGAGGCAGATATATTTAAAGGAATGATCAATAGAACTATGGTGGGCAGTACAGTATCAAATTACTAAAGGAATAATACTCCAATACAGCTATTTAACCTTATTGATTAAGAATTACTGCCCAAATAAAGTTTTTATTATAGCCATGAACGGTTGGGATGGTGTTGACTGTTAGTTTGGGCTTTGTATAATGTATAATTTGAAAACTATTCATTGCTATTGTTTTATCATAAAAGAGAGTTTTAACACATTTCTCTCTTCTGGTTCTATTTTATACAAAGAGTAAGTATATTTACAAATTCCTCAGAGTAATGATGAGTGTGTTGACCCATACTTCCTCCTGTGTACCTCTTCCGTCTGGAATGGCATCTCACTAGCCTGTCTGGATATAGCCAAGAAACATGTCACTCGTAAGGCTCACGCTGATGTAGGAATGAGAGTGTGTGACTACCCAACCATTCAGGTGAGTTGAGTTTGTGTATACTGTATGAGAATACAGCAAGAACTTTTTTGTCCATATCAAAGAAATTGTTAGCTATAATTCTGCATTACTGTGTTCAAAGGCTTGCTCATACAAATGACTTTGTAGTTTGTTTAAATTATTGATAATTATGTAACATTTTAATACCCTCAAACAGTTACAGGAATGTCCACCTGCCTATCTCACACCGTTCTGTTAATTTTTTCTTTACTTTATCCACTTCACCACTAATCAGGCTGTTAGCCACTTGGGTTGGGCAGTAACATGGTATGCATTGTTGGCATGTGCTGGGCATTCCTTGGCTCCAGAATGTATCTGACTTTGAGCCAGTGTTGGTCAAGTCTGATCTTGAATTCTCTCACACTGGGTGTCATCACAACATTATCTGGGAGATTGTTCCAAGATTTTATAACTTGCCCCAAAAAGTTTGCCATGACAATTTTCTGAACTTATGACTTCTTCAAACTGAGGTTGTGACCTATAGTGGGATGGGCATCAGCTAGTTCCAGGTATGAACACTCAACTGACCACAGGATTGTGCTCTGAGGTGCTTTTCTATGTACTGTATATTAAGTTGTCCGGTCCCATGTCCATCCATAATATGAGCTCGGCAACTGCAGGCATTCTAATCTCTTTGTGTTGCCTTCTTTTGGACATTTTCAATCAATTTCCAGTCTTGAAGGTATCTCGGGGACTAGATGGGATGACAGCGCTCCAAAGTGGGAAGTAACTTTCATTGTAAGAGCTTTATGAAGGATGGACCATTATGTCCGTGAACACCCTTGTTATAAAACTACACTAAACCTTCGTTAATTTGACAAAAAGGGGATTCTGGGTCACTCGAATTACCGAAAAATACGACTTAACCGAGTTTGGAATATTTGCCATTGTTCGACAATTTCCGAATTTTTGTGATCGATTATTTGTTCATTTTCTTTTTGGTTTTTGCACTTGCCTTGGCTGCCACTTAAAGTGATCTGTTTATAATTACTGTGCAAGCATAAATATTTCCTTAATGTGCATACTTTGTGAGGAAACCATAGGAGACCATGGACGATAAATTTTGGTATATGAGGGCTGTCACTAGTTACACGTAAAATTTGGGAGCATATCGACCCCCACATGCACAGATAGTTATTTTAGCTACCCCCTGCCTGTCACGCGGGAGACGGGTTCGATTCCCCGCCGGGGAGTTTAGTTTTTATAACATTCGTATGTTTTACTGCGCATACAGTAATAATAAAGTAAATAATACAGTAATAAATACCCTAAATGTAACTCTGCAAGGTGAGCTGACGGATGAGGTGACTATGTGTGAGGTGAGGTGATGAGGCAGGAGTTCAGTTGATGTGACAAGGCACTTACACAGCACACACATTCGCAGCTCTACTAAACTATTGTCTTATAACATTTTAATTTCTAAATTCTTTTTTAAAATTAATTGATACCTGATAGCTCGGTTAGGTTACATTTGCACTTAACAACTGATCAGTGGATAAACCAGGGCATATCGAGACACGTTACACACTTCAGTAATATTAAGTTACGATAAATACGAGTGTAACGAAGCGTGTTGGCATTTGGGCCTTCATTGTTGAGTGTCAGAAATTGGACAGTGAATGCATAAGAGCATCAAGGTCTTTTTAATGATGTGAATGTGTCAATCGATGTAGCAATTTTAATGTTAATCGTGATTATATATTGAAACATTCTCCGTACTTGACTGGAGCTATAGGCTGCGGGGATACAACCATAAAACTATTGCTATTTGCCAAGATTTATTAAAAAATAATTTAAGTGAGGCGTGTTCACTGCTGTGATTGACCGTCCAAAGGACAGAGTGTAGTACTGTGCCTTCAGCTAGGACAATCCATAGTGATAACAGTGATGGCTGTGGAAACTTAAAAATCAATTGAAGTGGGGAAAAAAATAGGGCAAGCAACAGTCATGAGTGCCTGGAAGTAACCAAGACACAGATGCCTGCCCCACTAGAGGTCACAGCTCAAGGTTGAAGAAGCCACAAATCCAGAAAATTGTGAGGGCTAACTTTCTTGGGGTGAGAATTGTAGACTTTGGAATAATTTACCAGAGATTGTTGTGATAGCAACGAGTGTGAGCACTTTCAAAACCAGACTTAACCAGCATTGGCATAGGTGCCGATAATCCTGGAGCCAGTACATGCCCAGTAATTTCCAACTGTGCTTAACAGATATGTAAACAGCTGCCCAAGCAGTTAATGAGCTGATCAGTACTTCGAGGATAAAAATAAAAAGAGAGTAAAGTGAAGTACAGGGACGAACACCCACCAATACAAAGGAGGTCCCATAAGGTCAATTAATTTAAGAATCCGACATAAGTACAACTGGTTCGTAGAATTTACGTGCGAGAACTAGTTTGCATGGCGTAGAGGCGGGTGGGGAATGATGCGTCGCCCAGCCACACGCCTTGAGGGAGCATCAGTATGGTTTACCCTCACTGCATTAACGTGCGTGATCAAGTGCAACTGTTGTTTTTTGCTTATTTACTCTTTTTCTACTGCCATCATATCTCTCAAATGCAAACCTGATGCAAGTGATAGTGCATCCAAGAAAAGGGAAACAATTGCAATGGAAATGAATGTTGTTGTAATTAACATTCTGAAATACCGTATATCTCGGCTTATAAGACGGAATTTGAACATTAAAAAAATCTGCCCAAAGTTAGGGGGTCGTCTAAATCACCAAGTATAAAATTCTTACCTCTTAAATATTGTGGTTTAGTGTGTCAAGAGTGGTGATGGAAACATCGTAAGCCACTCACAAGGTCTTACCACTAATTATTTTATACTGAAACTTACGTTTGGCAAGCTGGATTCAAATTAAGACTACCGGTATATTAAAATAATAAAAATGTATTATAAACCTGTCTAACATACCGTAAAAGAGAATTATACCCCTGTAATAAACACAGCTATCATCACACACCCCTCCCCACGCGCCAGTGAGGAGACAAGAAAGGGAAAGTGACCGCGAGATTGGGCTATTTTTAGCCGTTAAGGTGGTCAGTAATGCATATCGGTATATTTACTGATAATATTACTTTTCTCCTATAAATAATTAATTTAAAATTTATTTTTTTACAAGGAATATTCAGTAAATGACTGCATTAATTCTTGAAACTACTGACAGTTAAATACAGACGCTTAAGTGACGTCACTAGTGTTTACACTACACCAGCTGGTAACATTTGATGCCATTACTTGAAGTGAATTGGCATTATTTTAAGTAACTAACCATAAATAAATACAAAAAGTAAAAAAAAGATCAAAAGTGAAAAATAATATACTGTATGTATGTTGTGTTGTCAAAGTTAGAGGAACAATTCAAACTGCAATTGTGTGTAAATGAGGCAGAAAGTCAGGTCAGCGCTGAACCTGGGACTTGGTCACAATTTTCGCGATGCCATATGGCAGCAGGGTCTACCATTAGACAACACATTATGCTTCCAATATCTTCCCAGGCGGTAGTATCTACCTGTTTGGAAGCTGCCTACTACCTACACAATTTTTAGTAATATTACTTTGATACATGATAAATTAGACAAACAATGAAAATAAACATCAAATTTAATTACCAAGACGCTTCCCATTGGCAGCTGTAAGAAGAGGGGGAGATGGGCTATTTTTATCCCGTCTTTGTGTCTGAAGTGGCCAGTAATACCATATATTTACTGATCATAATACTTATCTCCTATAAATAATTAATTTAAAATTTATTTTTTGCATAGAATATTCAGTAAATGACTTTTAAATAAATAAACAAATATTTCCGTAAATCTATTTCGAGTAAATGGAAAATAAGCAAACAAATGTTATTTACCACCACCCTTCCCTCTGGCTCAGGGTGAGATGGAGGGGAGATAAAGAAGGCTATTTATAGCCCGTCTTTGTGTCTGAAGTGACCAGTACCCTAATGCACCATAAATAATTCATTTAACATTTATTTTTTGTACATATATTTTGTTGTATATATATATATATATATATATATATATATATATATATATATATATATATATATATATATATATATATATATATATATATATATATATATATATATATACATACAGTTGTACCCCACTTAACGCGGTCAATAGAACCCAGAGGTTCCCACGTTAAGTGAAATCCGCGTTAAGTGAACAACAGAACATAAGGGATTAATTCCAATAGAAACCGGCCCGACCCCCAAACTCCACTTTTTGACGACACATAACTATGTTGTAGTAAAAATAACATCTTAATTTTATGATGGTACATGCACACAATTAATACTTAAGAGAAATAGAGAAATACAGTCGCCAAGTTAATGTCCATTCAAATAATGGACTCAACTCCCTCCCCCTCTTCTCACACTACACTGCTGGCTCTTCCCTCTCTGAGAAATTTCTGGGGGAAAACCACTAAATTTTAATAAATAATACCTCAAACTAAAGTTAGGATAATACAATTGACATTGCTGGATTCCTTGTAAGACCAGGAATATTTTGAATATAAATGTCATATATTTTGCACAAAAGATAACATAGTTACTCAGAGAAAACATTTTATCTAAAATTTGTATGTCTAATGCAAAATATATGATGTTTATATTCAAAATGATCACCAAATTATAAGAATTCCAGCAGTGTAAATTATATTCTGGCCGGGTAATTTGTATGAATTTTATGAGCTAAAACAGGCAGTCAGGCAGGGTGGCGGGTGGGGCAAATCTAAAAATAGCGTCTCGAGCCGGACACTCACCGCGTATATGTGGAAAAAATCCGTGTTCAGTGAAAGTTCAGCTCTGGCGAGGCACCGCGTATATGAAAAAACGCGTAAAGTGAAACCGCGTTAGGCGGGGTAATACTGTATATATATATATATATATATATATATATATATACAGTATATATATACAGTATATATATACAGTATATATATATATATATATATATATTTATACATACATACACATACATACATACACATACAGTAAAAGTCCAAAAATCCGGACTGCTTGGGGATTGGGTCGGTCCGGATTTTCGGATTTTCCGGATTCTCAGGCAGTACTTTTAAAATTAAAATTTAAGGAGGAATAAAGAAGAGATGAACAGGTACATTTTGATAGTTTATTCATTAGCAAATATAGCATGCTTCATTTATCAAAACGAGCAGTTTTAATGAAAAAGCTGTGAATTCTAGAATTTTATTCTTTGCCTTTTTGATATCATAAGTTGTAGACTTTCCAATGTTGTATTTTCCATTAGAACAGTATTGCTCACACCACGTACTAGTTTCTTAATTATTTCAAGTTTGTCACTCAATTTCAACGTGTTCTTCTTTCTCTTCACACAACGAAGTTATCTACTTTAGGAGCCATTATTATGGGCTTGTACAGTAATCTGTAAATGGAAAGAGTAAGACTCAAAATATTGTTCTATTCATACTGTGTTTGATATAATGCATTCACGGAAATGTAATATTTTTGCTAAAATGACGTACGTATTACAGCGGAAAGTGGGGTCAAATCGTGACGAAAACAATGACTTTCGCTTTCTTTCGTTCAAAAGATGTTACCGTAATCACTTTTCGAATGGTTTAGTTAAAAAACTGTTGTATTGTATTACAATAATATCCTAATTGACTTGAATAAATATTACGATACCATATTTCTGAATATTTTCATTAAAATCCATCAAAATCATTTTCTTTGTCATCGTCTGCAGCACCAAACAGCTTGCTTCTTCTCCCAGTCCTCTCCTTGAACAGGGCTAGAGGGTACGTGTTTTTCGAATCGTTTTCAGTTAAAAAACTATTACATCACACGTATATTTTACCTAAACTGCGCCTGAATGAATATATTCTCGGAAATAAATAGTAGTTTTGCTGAAACGTGATGTATTTCAGTGTAAAATAGGATAAAATACATGACGAAAACAAAAGACTTTACCTAAGCTTCCGATGTTCTTGAGATGTTACTCATTTTTTTAATAGTTTTCGGTTAAAATTTTGTTATATTACAATGATATTCTATTCATACTGTGCTTGATATAATACATTCACGGAAATGTAATATTTTTGCTGAAATGACGTACGTATTAAAGTGGAAAGTGGGATAAAATCGTGACGAAAACAATGACTTTGGCTTTCTTTCGTTCAAAAGATGTTACCGTAATCACTTTTCGAATGGTTTAGTTAAAAAACTGTTGTATTACAATAATATTCCCTCCTAATTGACTTGAATAAATACTTGAATGGAAATATACAATATTTTTGTTGAAACTACCTGCGTTTCAGTGTAAATTGTTGTAATAATAAATGGTAAACAATTTGCCTTGGGCACTCGTGTTTCAGTTTATAGGACGTAGAGCGTTTTTACTGAAGGTTTTGTTGTTCGCTCAC
Source organism: Homarus gammarus (assembly GCA_958450375.1). Classification (NCBI taxonomy): domain Eukaryota; kingdom Metazoa; phylum Arthropoda; class Malacostraca; order Decapoda; family Nephropidae; genus Homarus; species Homarus gammarus. Next base: position 121,342 of record CAUDMG010003307.1, on the reverse strand, counting down.
CCTCAAAAACGTGGGTCGAACTATAAACGAGGAATATCATAAATTAATGATTTCTTGGTCAAAAAATCAGGGTCGACAGATAAACGAGGGGGGGTTTATAGATGAGTATATACGGTATGTTGTCAAAGTTTGATTGCTCGTTTTAAAGTGGAGACCACGTGGTCGCTTGTTGTCGCTGTGGCGCTCACGCATGCGCACATACACACAAAAGCCCGCTAAAAAAAAAATAATAAGTTTTCCAAAAGTCCGGATTTTTGGCATCCGGATTTTTGGACTTTTACTGTACATACATACATACCGTATATATATATATTTTATGAAAATCCACAATGAAAACGTGGATAAGATAAATCTTGATAAAATCACACGGGAAAATGGAAACAACGGAGTACCTTAGCTTTCGTCTTTATTCAAGACATCTTCAGAGGCAACTGGATTACATGGACAGAGAGAGGCTTAAATATACAGGGTGACCTAAAAAACATGAGGTCAGGTCAAAATGATGACATCCACTAATCCCCACACCAACACACACGTAGAGGAGCTTAAGAGAAGGGTGGTGACGTGACTAGTCAAGTCAGGTCAGAAAAAAGGGGACCCACAAAATAACTATCATACATCTAGATCAAAGGTTTTTAAAGCATTTTTAACCTTGGGCCACTGACAAATAAATTTATGTAACATATTATCGGTTTTGAACTGACCATCACTAAGGTTTATTGATTTTAATTCCTTAATCAAACTAGCTTCAACAAGAAGTCTTTCTGTGACACAAGATGATTTGAAAATTTCTAAGCTTTTTTCCCAAGCAATGGGGTGATTATTATTCCTAACATGAACGAACAAGGCACTGCTTTCAGATGCAGTTCTAATATTATACTTATGTTGTTTGATTCTAAGCTGCAGTGTTTTTCCTGTCTGACCTACATAATTACAATTACATTTGCTACATGGAATACAATAAACACTACCATTTACATTCAAACTTGGGCTATTCCTTATTAACATATTAGTAATGGTTGAGTCATACTTGAAAACAACATTAATATTTAGAAGCTTGAGGGACCGAACTAACGGGACAAATTCATTACGATAGGGCAGAGTCAAAATATTCTTAAGTGTAGGAACTTGTCTGGTTTGAGAGGAATGAAAGGATTTTTTAGCCCTATTAAAACAACGATCAACAAACACAGAAGGGTACCCAAGTTTATGTGCATGTCCATGTAATCCAGTTGCCTCTGAAGATGTCTTGAATAAAGACGAAAGCTAAGGTACTCCGTTGTTTCCATTTTCCCGTGTGATTTTATCAATATATATATATATATATATATATATATATATA
>CAUDMG010003307.1:17500-115000 GCA_958450375.1 Homarus gammarus | reverse complement strand
AATAATGACTGGGGACTCCATTCTGGCCCAAATTTTAATAGAAGGTAACTATAAGAGTGAACAAATAAAGTTTTAACATTAAGCAAAAAAATTATTGTGGCTAGCTAGTTTGTAGCCAAACTATATCTGCATGTATTGTACAGTAATTCCTCACTTTGTGGTATTTTTTTGCATAATTTTGCTTAGATATGATAAGTTCATTGTCACTGTTTATATATGCAGTATAAATTCACTTACATAATTGAGCCTGATGGGTGTAAAAAATTTTAATCGCACCAAATGTTCCTCCCAGACTGCTGTTGTCTCCAAGCATCTTAATTCACAGACATACTGTACTGTACAGTACATACCTGTAGCCCAAAAATTCATGGTTTACTGAAATCCTCAATAGATTTTAGCTGCAATGATATAAATAGTGCACCCATGAAAAATCATGTATAATCTGAAAATGTTTTAAAGTATAAACATAACTAATCCGGCATCTATTGTATGTGGTGCCAGCGGGTGTGATTGTTATTGCCAAAACTTACCGGTACTCATTATGGATCAAGATTACCATGATGTACAGTACTGTATTTACATTTGCTAGTACTGTAATTAGAATGTAATTCCAATTGGTTAAAATTTTAATTTATTATTATATTCTGTAAGTAAAGAAAGGAATTTATCCAGTATTTAAATTATTTAATTACTGTCTGACAATCTCTTAATTTTTGCTAATTTGTTGTTTTTCATTTGTATATGTGCATGTATGATAAATGCAGTTAGTAACTAACATGCTTTTATTTTTTAAGAATGCTGGTAAGTTATATTGGGGTCAAGTTCCTTGAAAACCCTGTGTGCTGTACACTAAAACTGTTGTGCGAGACTAAAACCTTTTGGGAAAATTAAGGTTTAGGCTCATTGACCATTGACCCTTACCTCCAAGACCAACTGTTTTTACTTATATGCATAACATCTTGTGTTACAATGATGGTTTTGAATTTTTATGCTTACTGTTTTTTTGTACTTTTTACCCTCTTCGCCACTGATCAGCTTGTTAGCCACTTGGGTGGTCGGTCATGACTCTCACCTATGAATTCCATATAAATCATTCCTTTTTTCACTCAAATCAGAAAAAATTAAGATGACTAGGTAATGAAATACAGTTTATTGGAATACTGTTCAGCATGCACAGATTTAGTGTCCTAGTGATTTTGTGAATTGGAAAATATAGTACAGTAGTCTTATTATGACATATGAATAGACAACAATTGACATTTTAACAATAGTAAATGAATATGAGGTCTTAAAATCAATTTAAAGCTGTTTGAAATTACAAGAGATGCAGGATTTTGAATATGGAGGGGCAGAGAGCTAGTGGTAGGCCAAGAATGAGAGGGGAAGAGGGTGTGAGAAATGACCTCAGAGATAAGTGAGAAATGACCTCAGAGATAAGTAAGAAAGAACCTGACAAGGAAGGATGCAGCTTGGATTGGTAATCAGGTATCACAACTAATTCATCTAAGCATGGAAAATGGCTGTATAATTTTATGGTAAAGGTGAAGTGATGGAAACCATTACAAATATTTTATACAGTATTTCTTTGTTCATTACTTTTATTGAATTTATCCTCTTCATCACTGATTACCCACTTGGGTGGTTGATTATGTCTGTTATGCACCGTTAGCAAGTACTGGGCGTGTTCTGGTTCCAGGATGTATCTGTACCTCCGCCATTGTTGGTTAAGTCTGGTCTTGTAAAGCTGCTGTATTGTTTAAGTCCTAAAGATAACTATGTTCAGTGGTTAGCAGGTTTACTAACCAAGATGATCTTTCATAACTTGTATCATGTCTCCAGCATATCATTACATTGGTAAATTTTTCTGATTCCATATTTAGTTAAATATTTTTCTTATTTTCTTTCTTTTATACCAGAAAATATATTCCCAACTAATATCACCTTATATGTAGCTCTTTATTGTCTGACATAGAAATATTTCTGTATACCTGTACAGTGACGACGCCACCACCACCACCCCCCCCTCCAAAAAAAAAAAAAAAAAAAAAATATATATATATATATATATATTTTATGAAAATCCACAATGAAAACGTGTGATTTTATCAAGATATATATATATATATATATATATATATATATATATATATATATATATATATATATATATATATATATATATATATATATATATATATATACAGTATATATACACACACACACACACACACACCTCGCTTTACGTGGTCCCACTTTACGCGGTCCCACTTTCCACGTTTACGCGGTACCCTGCCGAAACCGGAATGCTCACTTTCCGCGGTGTGTGTACCCTTTTACGCGGAGAGCGGCGCGAGCAGGGTGCGCACAAGGTCGCCCAGTCATCAAAACATTACCGAGTTCTTCACCCGCCACCCACCACAGCCGGCCCAAGTCAGTGATAGTGATAATGATAGTGAGGATATGGACTTTGAGGGGTTTGACAAAGAGGCCCTGCAAGCCTCTGTGGTGGATAGTGATATAATTGATACAAGTGATACAGGCGAGGGCCAATAATCTGCCCTCTGCCTCGGAACCAACCCCCCATCCCAGTGTGCCCAGCCATCTTTTCTACTAACGTAAGTGTTAAAAAACCTAATATTATTGATATTTCTCTTAATTATTAATTGTGTGTGCATACCATCATAAAATTAAGAAGTTATTTTTACTACAACATAGGTATTGTGTCTGAAAAAGTGGAGTTTAGGGGTCGGCCCGGTCTCTATTCCAATTAATCCCATATGTTATGTTGTTCACTTTACGCGGGCCGCCGTGGGTTCAATTGACCGCGTAAAGTGAGGGTTCCACTTCTCTATACTTAATCAGTGTTGTCATTGCCATCCTTTGACCATGCCATCTCTTTTACTTTACTTTTACTTTTATCGTATTCACCACTGATTGACTCTTTAGCCACTTGGGTGGTTGGTCACATCTCTATTACACATTGTTGGCAAATACTTAGCATGCACTGGCTCGTGAATGTAATGTGTTTTACGGAATATAAGACGCATGGCAATATAAGACACCCCCACCCCCCCTTATTTTAGCAGGGAGTATTTAGAAAAAAAAAAATTGTGTATTTTCCTCCTGTAGCCATAATTGTCTTAAAATAATATATACAGTACCAGTAAAGGTGAGGAATAAAAAAATAATACCAACAAATAAGGTACAACAAAAAATACTGTACTGTATTGCCAGCTGGTACATAAAGGTCAAGTAAAGGTTTAACACAGTTGTTGCCATTTGCATATTAGTCCCTGGCTCACCAGAGCAATGCAGACACCGATTCCTTAGCAACCCCCCCCCCCCCAACGTCCCATCTCCACCCGCTCCCTGCTACCTCGTGTGTAAAGAAATGTATATTCCCTTTACATGTTTCTTTCCCCTTAGGAAAATTATTTCTTTTACCTTTTCACAAAATGTATGTAGGATGGTGTGCGAGTTTAACGGAGTATAAATAAATGAAGAAAGTTACGTATATCTACCCAAATACAAGATGAAAAACATCAATAACACCAGTAACCTGGTAGTTATAGTGACGAGTTTAACCTGGCTACAATGCTGCCAGCAATTTTAACAGAGAAATGTGAAAAGAAAGTTACATGTAAATCTTCATTTGTATTGGGTATTTGTAGATTTAAAAATAAATACTGCAGGTATGGCATTAATAGATTGTAATGTTTGTAAGAGTTCAGAAATGATTACTGCTTAGCTACCTCTGAAGAGTTGGGTGTTTGCCGTATGGACATTAATCATCTCTTGTTATCATCATCAGTACAGTAGTTAAAAACTGAGCTTTTAAATTTACATTAAGAATTTTTTAATAAATTAAATATAATAATACAGTGGTCCCTCGGTTAACGAGCACAATTCATTCCAGAAGGTTGCTCGTTAACCGAAACCATTGTTTCAATGGGTTTTGGGGTAATTGGTTCCAGCTCACCGAAAATTACATACAAACTAAAAATAAATGCAGTAAAGTACAATTACATTGAGGTGTACATGTAGAAGGCTCCTGGTTGATGATGATGATGGGAATTAGAATGGGGGGTGGAGGAGAAGGGAGAAGAGAAGGCACCTCATGCTGCCATTTCACCCATAAAATTTTAGTTCACTTGGTGTAATTCAAGATTATTTTATTTAAATCAATACTGCACTGTGCTATATATTATCAATTTGTAAAATATATTTCAAAATGACCAATAATTTGAATGGAAACGCAGAAAAAAAGCTTTTATGTTGAAGAGTCTCAAACAAGATGTTCCTTCCTCTGAATTGGTAAACAAATTGACGCCAAGCTTGGTGTGTTGAGTGGCTGTTTGGCGCGCAAAAAACTAGTTTCCTGTACTTCAATTATGTTCAATAATCGTTAAAAATACTAAAAAATTTAATGTAAAACTTATAAAATTATTGAATAGTATAACCTTCTTGATATTTAATAAAATGGTAAGGAATTTAAGCCCTAAAACCGATTACTGTATTGGCGGACTAATACTACAGCTGGTGGGCCGCCAAATGCAGGCAAAAACATGTTTGGAAAATTTTTTAAGAAATTTGTTAACCGAGGGTTTGATCGTTAACCGAAGTGAAGAATCTTATGGAAGGTAATTCGTTAACCGAAATTTCATTAACCGAGGCGCTCATTAGCCGAGGGATCTTTTACTTTTACTTTTTCGCCACTGATCGGCTTGTTAGCCGCTTGGGCGATCGGTCATGTCTCTGATTACTTTTCCTTTTCATTTATCTTCTTCACCAAAAGATCGGCTTGCTAGCCGCCCGGGTGATCGGTCACGTCTTTGTCACGCACTGTTGGCAAATACTGGGCATGTACTGGTCCCTGAATGTACCTGAACCCGCTCCAGTGTTGGTCAAGTCTTGTCTTGAAAGAGCTCACACTCGGTGCCATCACAACACTCTCTGGTAGATTGTTCCAAGAGTTTACAATCCTCACTCCTAAAAAGTTTGCCCTCACAGTTTTCTGGACTTGCGGCTTCTTCAATCTTGAGCTGTGACCCCTTGTGGGGCGAGCGTTCACCAGCTCCAAGTAAGGACACTCAACTGAGTAGTTCCCCCTGAGATGCTTATACACCTCAACTAGGTCCCCCCTTTCCTGTCTGTAGTATAAGCTAGGCAAGTTCAGGCTCTCCAATCTCTCAGGGTAGCTGAGGTGCCGAAGTGCAGGCACCAGTCTGGTGGCCCTCCTTTTAACATTTTCAACCAACTGACAGTCCCTAGCATATCTCGGGGACCAGATGGGGTGACACTAATGTGTTTAAGTAAGCAATAACATATTTTTAATTCTGGAGTTGGGTTAGGTAGAATTTAGCCTACTGGTGACAGCAACAGGGGGATTCATTAGCTTGGGGTAGACTGCAAACTCACATATATAAAGGCAGGCTGATTTTTTTTAGCCATTTCTTTTAGAAAAAAATAGCACATCTGTAACGAATTGCTTCTCTTACTAATAGATGTATAACAATATGCCACAGTAATGGGGAGATCATATTATATTTACCTTTACCAACTGTGTATCTGTTGAGGTGACTGTTACAGTGAATATAACAGTTACTTGTGAAACGGTCATATATGTAACAACCTTCATGGGTTGTCACAACTTCAAACAATCACTTGTGAAGCACGTTACCTTATATTTTAGACATACTAAAATATAGATCATAGTTTGTTGGATCTTCTGTAGTGAAATCCAGTATGTTCCTTTGTTTGTATTTATTACAAAAGGTTTCTATGTACACTTTCAAAAAAGATTATCACCGTAACTTAATCACCGTAGCTATGAATGTTAAATGAAGACGGAGGCTATGTTAAATAGCTCTGCTAAGTATATATGTCATGTCGATGAGCGGCGAGTGAGAATGAGTAGGGACCCATTGAGGGAGAATGGAATATATCCGACGTCCTCCCTCGAGGGAAGACGGAACCATTCACGATGGCTCTCAATAACGTCTTCCTCTAGTCAGGGTTATCAAACTAATGCCCGCAATAGGTGGCCAGAGAGCCGGTTACTTAATGCTTAACTCAGCACTAAGTGACGTGACTTCCCGTGGGCACACCTTATCACGTGCTCTGAATATGCTACCTCATAGCTAGTGGAAAGTTACAGGGGGTGATATTTATACAAGTTGAATGTAATTAACCCATTTATATAAATACTTCTGCTGTTAAGACTGGGGCTAGTACATTCTTATACGCCATAAAATACGGTATCTGAACCTGCTCCAGTGTTGGTCAAGTCTGGTCTTGAAAGAGCTCACACTCAGTGTCATCACAACACACTCTAGTGCAGGGGTTCTTAATCTGGGGTCCATGGACCCCCAAGGGGTCCATGGATGGGCTTCAGGGGGTCCGTGAAGGTCAGATAAATTTTAACATTTATATTCACTACATTTTTATATTAAGTTGTTCTATTTTTGTCAATATATACCAGATGTTATGTATGTATTTTTGGTTACTGAAGAAAACCAGTAAATCTGTAGGGTGGCGTGGGATGCTACTGTACAATGTCAGGTAACATACAATTGTCATCGGGTTTTGACTTCTAGAATGTTTACTTTATTCATACTTTGTGTATGTCATACACTGTATGAGGCAATGAATTTTCAATAAAATAAAGTATATTCATTGCATGCAAAGTTGTGCTTATGTGCATTTTTCTAGGGAGGGGGTCCATAGCTTTCACCAGATTCTCAAAGGGGTCCATGACTCAAAATAGGTTAAGAACCACTGTAGTGGATTGTTTCAAGAGTTCACAATTCTCAGTCCAAAAAATTTGCCCTCTAAACTTGGTCCATACCCTTTTCTTACTGTCATTCCAAGTTCATGGCACAATGGGTCACATATAAATTTGTTACATAGTTTGCCACCAAAAGTTCTTTATCTACCAAAAATAACATTATACCCAACCACACTTTTTTTAGTAACTCCAACATTTTGTCAACATCTTTGGTTTTTGCTTTAACCCTTTACTTCTCCTGAAACCATGTTCACATTTCTTCTTTTGGGATTTTCCTTTACCTTTGCCTCTGTACAATTTCATATCCTTTTGACAGCCATGTTCATCCTCATATATAGGGAAGCACTCCATAGTCCTAGTAGACAAATTTCAGTTTAAAGTTATTTGACACAACAACCAGACCCACACTTCCTCCATATCTCCCCTGTAATTCAAATAATGCTACAGTGAAATTCAGTCCTTTATCTCCCTTGCTTACAATCCTAATTGATTTCCTTCTTCGTTCCTTGCATGTCTTAATTATGGAAGTGTTTTCCCTCACATTTCCCATTCTATATAACACAGCTTTGCATTTGTTACCGAGGTTTCAAATGTCCTGAAGTTTGGAACACTTTAAAAAGAATGCCGTCTATGAAAGAGATGAAAAGTGATACAGTAGTTCCTCTTGTGTTTTACAGGGCAGGCATGATACATTGGCTGTGGCAGACCAAATTTAATGCTGCCAAGAATGTCACTAATGTGACAGACAAGATGCTGCATGCTTGTGGTGGAACAGGATACAAGGTAAGGTTTTTTGCAAATAAAGGTTTTGCAAGGTTGTTGTTATTAGATGCGTGAATACTGCATGTACCGGAGACTTTCATCTTACCGGTGACCTGAAAATGAATTATTATTTTCTATAGATTTATCTCTTTGGGTTTTGGAATGATAACCGATGATAGTTTATAGTAGATTTACCGGGTATATTCATTTTCCATTTTGTAAAGTGTATTTAATGTATTTTCCTTATGTGGCCCTTTGATTATGAATAATTATTTAATATAGCAAAACTTAATCTAATGTCAAGTGCCTTGTATACGGACATCAGGATATGGAAGAAGATTGCATAAAGCTGGGAAAAATTAGGGAGGATGTTATTGTTGGCTCCCACGAATACAGGTATTTGCAAAAATATTCTGTTAGCAGCTGAGCATCATCGTGTAAACACACTGCCCAAGTACACATTCATTACATAATATCAGGTATTTTGCTTTGGGGCGAGTCTTGCATTTACTGTACAAAATTCATCCATAGCTAGAAATGTCTTCTTTGAGTAGTTATGATATTGTATGAGGGCTTGAGAACCTCTGAGAGTAAGTGGCTGGGAAAGTGAGGAATTTGAGGTGAAAATAAAGGTTCATCAAGGGTCTGTCCTGAACCCCTCCGCACCTCTGTTTATCATGGTTTAAGAGGTACTATTGCAAGATTTTATGCCTTGTCTACTCGGGCAGTTGATAGCAGAAAGTTGAAGATATAAGAATCGGAAGGATGGACTGTGGAAAATGGGCATGTGGTATCTGTAAGAAGAGTGTAAGCAGCTATTTGATAATGTGCAGTGAGTATAGAAGGTGGGTACACAATGGTGCAGTAGTGTAAATGGCAGACAGCAGGATGTTGCTAACTTAAGTGCAGAAGCTAGCTCAGTTACCAGAGTTACAAGTGGTGCTGAGGGATAGGAAACCCTATTCTGAGCTAAGAAAGTAGCTGGGTATTGAGAGCATTGGAGTGGTTCTGTGCAGAAGTAGGCTGAAATGATGCAGGTAAATGGAGAGAGTTTTAGGAGACAAATTGGGTCAAAAGATGCATGAATTTGAAGGTAGAGGGAAGGAGAACTAGGGGTAGGCCAAAAATTACATGGAGAGAGGCTGTGAGAAAGTATCTTACAGATAAGAACCTGTTGAAAGAGACCATGCAGCTTGGAGGGCTGTCATCAGAAAATCATGGCTAACTCACGGAAATGTGAAAAATAACAGTAAATCAGTGATGATAATAAATGCAAGAGAAACGCCCATAAAAGTAGAAAATAGTGTAATACGAGTACCAGTACATACAATTACAGAGGAAAGAAGTACAGTGTGTCTGGAGACTTTCATTTCCATCAAAGTAGGGATGTTCTGTATAATGGACTAGACACCTTACTTTCTTACGATTGCAGAGTTTTGTAGTTAGAGAAATTATAAAAATATACCATATATATAGGGTAAGATGACCACGACAAATATAGTAGTAGAGGTATAGCACTGTTAGAATTTTGAGTAAGTGGTGGTGGCCCATACTGTTGATGGGTTTGTGATATGCATAGCGGTGTGTAAGTAATCAGATTCATAAATACTGTATTTAGGAAGATACTGTATGAACCAAAAAGCAGAATCATCTTGCCTAACTTTGGTACAATTAGATTTAGGCATTATAATTCCTATTGTACTTTAATAGGTAAATGAATTGTGACCCTGAAAGTGACATGGTATTATTGAACAGTTAACCATCTACTGTACTGTCAAAGATTAATACTTATCCTGGCACTGCAGACTGACTTGGGTATAGAGCGCCTTCTACGGGATGGCAAGGCTGGGTGGGTCATGGGACCATCCAATGAGGTGTTACGCCAGTTTACCGGCAAATTTGTTCTACTAGGTTCTAGAGCTATTGACTATTGGTAAGTACTTTATATATTTATTTTATGGGTATTTATGTTTAGTGGTTCCTGTTTTATGGAACTGACAGAATTCTCAAAATATTGAAAAATGATGGAGTTTTCATTTCCCCAAAATATTTCCTAAAATTTTTTGCAATCTTTATTTCTATTGAAATTTAGTGTAATACAACAGCTAGACTAGGTGATGGATACAGAGAGGATTACTTGTATAATTATTTACATGTGATCTGTCATATTTCTTGAAAATGGCATAACTTTGGCAAATTTACTCCTGTTTGGCACAGTATGGGACAGGGGGCTAAAATCCTGGTTGGGATGTCTTTAATACACGTGCTCTTATAGGGGTTCAATTTATTTAGCTCATTTATTGCAAAATCTTCTAATACGTTATAGAGTTCAAAACAGTTGGGAATAATTCCTTTCTATCTTCCATTTTTAAAAGCTTAAAAATTTACAGTACACTGTTCCCTCGGTTAACGAGCACAATCCGTTCCAGCAGGTTGCTCGTTAACTGAAAAACTCGTTAACCGAAACCATTGTTTCAATGGGTTTTTGGGTAATTGGTTCCATCTCACCGAAAATTGCCTAAATTCAACAAAAAGGTAGTAAAGAACACTTACTTTGAGGTGTGTATGTAGAAGGCTCCTGGATGATGATGATGATGATGGGAATTAGAATGGGGGTGGAGGAGAAGGGAGAAGAGAAGGCATTGGGGTGGAAGAGAAGTTGTAGCGTACTGTTGTGGCAGGTTGTCAGGGTCTCTTATTTGGCCTCACAACGTACGTACATGTAATACAGGTAGTCGTCGACTTACGACCTAGATTGGTTACGGCCGACCGGTCGTAAGTTGATCTGGTCGTAAGTCGGCCTATGTTATAATTACCTTACGTATATTATACTGTAATGTGTAATGATAATATAATCATCTTTAAGTCATATTTTATCAACATTTTCTTTGTTCATTATTGTTACGGTCGTCAGGTTTAAGTAAATCACTGCATACTACAGTACAATTGGTTTATTATTTACACTGGGGCTGGGGCCAAAACTGTCGTACCGCCGGTCGTAAAGTCGAACAGACGTAAGTCGCATAGGTCGTAAGTCGACGACTACCTGTATATCCAACACTCAGGATTGAGGTAGGAATAGAAAATCACAATGAGTTTCCCGTATATATATTGTTGCACAGCACAGTGTTAAAGAGATACTAAGTCGGGCGAAGCTTGCTCAGAGTTCCTGTAGGGCGAGGAGCTTTCTGAGGGAGCGTGTGTATGGAGCTGTTGAGAGATGTTGCTTGCTGGTGGCGGTAAGTAGAAAGAGACAGGTCACCACGAGGTCAGGTCTTATATAGTGGGGGTAGGCGTGGCTTGATGGTGGGCCCCCGCTTTGTATGGCGTCGCTGGTTACCTGACCTTGACCACGAGGGATACGCCGGTAGATTCGCGGGGGGTCGGCCAGTCAGTGACACGCGTTGTTTGTAGGGGAGGGATCCACTGCAAAGTCACCCCATGGTGCCATTTCACCCATAAAATTTTAGTTCTCTCGGTGTAATTCAAGATTATTTTCTTTAAATCAACACTGCACTGCATTATATAATGTTAATATGTAAAATAAATTTCAAAATGACCAATAATTTGCTTGGAAACACAGAAAAAAAGTGTTTAGTTGAAGAGAGTCTCAAGCAAGATGTTACCTCCACTGAAAAGACAGAGAGACTGGCATCTGTTTGGTATGTCGCCAGGCTGGATGGCGCGCATGAAACTAGTTTCCTTACCTTCAATTATGTTCAATAATTGTTGAAATGACTAAAATATTTAATATTAAATTTTTAAAATTATTGAATAGTATAAACTAATTAATATTTACTAAAATAGTAAGGAATTTAAGCCCTAAAACCGATTACTGTATTGACAGACTAATACTAAAGGGGATTGCTCGTTAACCGAAGTTAAGAATCTTATGGAAGGTAACTCGTTAACCATAATCTCGTTAACCGAGGTATCAGTGTACCAGTCTTTGAGGCAACTGGTGGTTTACTGTTTAATGATGAAGCAACTTGTGTAGGAGTTGAAATAATTTACCACTGCAGAGGCATCATGGCAACATTTATTATTAATATTAAATTTAGATGTTGCCAGAACTTTCGGTGAGTATTTTTAGTTTCCTTAATCTTAATGTTTAATTATTCTGTCTCTTATCTTATTCATGAGTTGATGAGTTAATATTTGTGTTTGTTAGACACCAATATCTCGTGAGTCATCTTGAGCTCAGTTTTGATTTTTTTTTTTATGCTTCCTTTCATGATATTGTATCCCCAAGAAAATCAGTAAGAGAAGTTCTTAATTTTAACCAAGCCTTGTTTACCACAATGCAATTTGTCATCTGAGACCACCCCATATTTCATAATTTATCATGGAATACTTTTTTACTGTTATTTTTTTATGATATTATTTTGATTAGTTTACATCTGTATATTTCCTAATTGGAAATAAGCTTACAAAAATGGTGTTGGTGGTACACGGGTTAATGCATGTATAGTATCTCACTACTATGACATCCTGGATGTACCCAAGAATGTCGAAGGGTAGTTTTAAAGTTGCTGGCATTTTCGTGGCTGGGACAAGGAGCCATTTGCTCTAGACAGTTATTTCTTTTACCTGTGTGTGTGTGCGTGAGCATGCGTGCACATAAACACGCACACACACATATATACAATACATTTAAAATAAATAATTGTTGTTAGGGCAAACACACAAAGGGAATATACATTTCTTTGCACACGAGTAAAAATGTACCCTCCCCCTATTCAACAAGTGTTATTTGGGGATTTGGCTATTCATGGCCATTTTGAGAACCTAACCCCTGTGAATTTTAAGAGCATGCTGTATCCCACAATTGTGTATTTTTATCATCTAGTTTTTTACCATTAGAGAATGAAGTTCCATATTGTTGATACTTAAACTACAATAGACATGAAAATGGTCTTTCTTTTCTTTGCTAGGGACCAGCACGTCAACAAGCGAGTTATCCATCAGGAGCTTAGGAAGATGACCTTGGAGGAGAAGCAAGAGTTGGCCAAAAGTCTTGCAGAAGATGTGGAATTAGAGAAGGGAGCTGAAAACAAACACCCATTCCAAGAAACTGACTTTGAAAACCCCTTTCACACCTGCCCTCCTGCAGTTAATGATAAGGTGAGAACTGTCCTTCTGCAGATGATGAAGGGTGAACTCCTTCACTGCCTGTTGTCCAGCAGCTGATGTAAGGTAGCAAAAAGAATGGCTATGAGCTAACTGAATGGTTTGGAACTACCCACTGTTGCTTAGACAGATGTGCATATTACATACATTCATTATCACCATTCCACACGAATTTAACACTTCTTTTTGATTTGAGGAATTCATCAGTTATAACCCTTCAGGAAAGTTTCATTTAATACAGATAGGTTAAATGGGCTTTTAAGTGTATTGTGGTAAAAGTGAACTTTGAAGTCTTCTTGTACAATACATTATCTGCTAATTCTGAATTACATTAATTATAAAATACAGTGACCCCTCGGTTAACGAACTCAATCCGTTCCAGAAGGTCGTTCGTTAACCGAAAAGTTCGTTAACCGAAACCATTGTTTCAATGAGTTTTTGGGTAATTGGTTCCAGCTCACCGAAAATTTCCTAAATTAAACAAAAATGGTAGAAAAGTTCATTTACTTTGAGGTGTGTATGTAGAAGGCTCCTGGATGATGATGATGATGGGAATTACAATGGGGGTGGAGGAGAAGGAAGAAGAGAAGGCATTGGGGTGGAAGAGAAGTCACCCCATGGCACCATTTCACCCATAAAATTTTAGTTCTCTTGGTGTATTTCAAGATTATTTTCTTTAAATCAACACTGTACTGCATTATATATTGTCAATATGTAAAATATATTTCAAAATGACCAATAATTTGCTTGGAAACACAGAAAAAAGCGTTTAGTTGAAGAGAGTCTCAAGCAAGATGTTACCTACAGTGAAAACAGAGAGACTAACTCCTGTTTGCTGTGTTAAGAGGCTGGATGCCGCGCTTTAAACTAGTCACTTTACCTTCAATTATGCTCAATAATTGTTAAAATTGCTAGAAAATTGAATATTAAACTTTTAAAATTATTGAATAGTATAAACTTCTTGATATTTACTAAAATAGTTAGGAATTTAAGCCCTAGAACCGATTAATGTATTGGCGGACTGATACTAAAGCTGGTTGCCCGGCCAGTGCAAGCGAAAACATGTTGAGGTCGGTTCGTAAGAAATTCGTTAACCGAATTTTTGTTCGTTAACCGAATTGAAGATCCTTATGGAAGGCAGCTCGTTAACCGAGGCGTTCGTTAAACGAGGGGTCACTGTATATACAGCACAGTAGAATCCCAGTTATCTGGCACCTATGGGGATTGAGAGGTGCTGGATAAAAATTTTTCTGGTGAGTTAAAACTCACTCTTAGGATCCTCCAATAATCCTTCAATGCACAGTGGTACAGGCTGACCTTACAAAATCGTGTCAGAAAAACGGACTTTAACACTTATTCCACTATAAAGTACAGCATGTGGCTTAGAAATATAGAAAATATAATATAAAACTATAAAATAAGAAAAATGCAGAGCATGGATGTGTGGGAAATGAACGTGTGTGGTGATGGTGGGCTATAACTGTGGCCTGCTCGCCGGCTCAGTTGTCACATTTATTGGTACAGTCATCCCTTGGTTATAGCACACTTGGTTATCGCGATTTTCGTTATCACGCCTCCATCAAAATCTGCACACCTGCCGTCATAGCGCATTTTTCAGGCCGAGATTTTTTTTTTTTTTAAATGAAGTATGTGCTGTTGTACTTTATGATATGCTATGTATTGATTTTATTGCTTACCATAGCAATAAATATGGCAGCTAATCCCTGGTGTGTTCAGTATTAAAACTTACACTAATCACTCATTTGGGAGGAATTTTTATTTTCATTGTTATTTAATTTAGGTGCTAGTTAGTTGAATCTACCAGTTGCCCAGATATTGGAAAACTGGAATTCTACTGTACTAGTATATATACTGTAGTTACAGTTGCAGGACTTGTTATCTTCTAGGAGAAATGTCCGAATCATTGGTAAAAGAGAAGTTGACTGATGAACGACTTCACTTCCGTAGCTTTACAATTTGATGTGACATTCCTGCTTCAGAGCACACACGCACATTGTTGTCCTTACTGTTGTATGTGTAAATTATATCAATGGCTGGCAAGCTTAAAAGTGAGTATTTTGTGGTGCTGAGAAGAAAAAGAGACCCCCATTTTCGATTTTCTATGTATTATTTAAGCATTTCCGACCTACGACCATTTCGACTTACGACCTGGATGTTCGTCCCTAACCCTGTCGTAAGTCGGGGAGCAGCTGTAATTAATATATTTGGGTATTGCAGATCATCAAGTCACAAGATGGTGTGTGTCATGCCCCGGCACTGAAGCCTGACAAATGGGTACCACTTACCCTCAAGTCATACACTAATGTGAGTGACAAGATGGGAGCTTTTGTTTTCTCTCTGCCTCATGATACTGACCACACAGGATGCTTTGCTGGACAGTATGTTGTGGTAAGTGAACCACCCACATCACATTATGTGTAGAATAACTTATCAAGGGGTTGACTACTAAACACCTGTGCTTTTTTTTTTTTTTTTAGAAAGATGCTGATAAGATGCAAGGTGAAAATAGGTCCAAGAGGTCATAACAAAGACATTCAGAATTTACTTGTATGTTGAATTAGCCAACTAGAGAATCTCTGGTAGTTTTATTCCAACCAAAGTAACACTGGAATAATAACATTGTAGTGAAGATAAATAAGCTATCAGCAGTGAGACTACTTTTATGCTTCTGGTACAGCTTGGTGGTACTGCTGTAATGCACTTAACTCTCACCAATATGTCAAGGGTTCATGTCTCGGCTCGGACACACATGAGAAGGGTGTTATCCAGTGTGACCATACCAAACACCACAGGTTTCCCGGTCCCCAGTTTCCTCCTGTACTAACACTGGATAGAGCGCTCAAGTGGCTAGTAAGCTGTGACATAGCACTGTTTATGTCTTAAAAATTATAACTGACAAATGGGCCCCATTAGAATTGTTGCATTTCCACTGCATTTGAGTGGTGGAATTTGTTTGAATGAAGTGCTTCACCAGGTTAATTCTCACTGGTAGGTCTTAGTGATGCATCATTCGAAACTTTTTGGCATTACCTGTAAGACAGGGAAAAAATAATTACCGTAGCTATGCTAATACTGCTTCTGGCCATAATTACAAATGTGTCGGATATAAATGTAACGCCCTGTATTATCCATGCTTATTGTATTTTATTGCAATACCTTTTAGTCTACTAGTTTTAATAAATTTGATCATTCAATATAACTGAAATATGCTTCTCATTTTCAGAGTTTTGGTTTCATCATTGAGTCTTAAGCATTTAGATAAGTACAGTATCATTATATCTCTTTCAGGTTAAAGTTACCATCAAGGGGAAGGAACAGCTGCGTTACTTCTCACCTGTGTCTTGTCCAACTGACTATGGTTGTATTGAATTGGTTCTGAGATTTGAGACACAGGGGCTTATTTCTAGGCACTTCCAAGCCCTTAAACCAGGTAAGAGAATTCCTTAGTATTGCCCTACCCATAAGATATACGACACTACCACAATCATTTGTTACCATTAGCATCATAGTTAGTTTCTGTAGGCCTGTCTACAGATATAAAGGAAAGCTATGCCAACAAGGAAATGTCACTTCAGTTTATATAGGCTATTAGAATTTATTTTTTTGACACACCTTTACCACTTTCAGAGAAAGGGGTTGCATACAGACTTCCCCTTCTTGATAGTTTAATTTTCATTAGGTGAAATAGTCACATGGATCTATCTCTCTTTAAAAATTTTATTTGCATTCATTGAATATTTTTGGTAATTTTATTTTCATTTTGCCTGTAGCTATTTGCATTGACTTATTATACTTTCACAGCAATTACTGTAGTCCAAATGATGAATATAGGTATGTTGGAGGTAAATAACGAATGTGTGAAATGACAATGGGAGATAAATACCATATCTGTTTTCATGTGCTTGCAGTTGCACTTAATAGGATGATATGATTTAATTCTTTTTTCTCAAAAGATTGAACTTTGTTTGAAAAGCCTCATTTATCCTCAATATGTACAGATTTATGGCTTTTGTAGTAGCATGTCAGAAGTGATACAAAGAATCATAAGCCATAAAGTATTCTATACTTTATCCTCTTTGCCACTGATCTGCTCATTGGCCGTTTGGGCAGTCATTCACTTCTGTTATGCACTGTTGGCATGTACTGGCTCCAGAATTTATCTGTACCTGTGCCAGTGTTGGTCTGGTCTTGAAAGAGTTCGATAATCAAGAAATATTGTACAGTACTCTTAAATGGTTAACATGTGGTCCAAAAATTGCCATCTTGGATTGGAAACTGATGCTGGCCTATCAGTCAATGAAATGTGATAGCAATGAAATTCTGCTACCCTCATTCAGCTGGTTGCCCCTTTATGACCATATTCCCAAGTCATGTGACTTCAGTGGGTTGAGGCTCAACAACTGTCAACATAACTTACAAGTTTTGTCATTTTTCTGCCTTTGGGAAATACACTGATCTGCTTTTCAAAATAAATAAGGATACTTACATTGATCATTATACCATTTGAAGCCATCTGAGTGGTCAGGTTGAGTCGTATAAACACCTGATTATCAATCATTATTGCACTCTTCTGATTTTATCAGTGTGACAGCATCTCCAATAGTGCACCTCTGTTTATTAACCACCACACTTTGTCATTTTCATCACTTTGACATATAAAACATTCGTGGACTAACATATTACATACTTCACTGGTTGTATGTCATTATACAGAAGTAAGGTACAGTTGCAGCCAAAAGTAATCATTCACTCCACCACCTAACCCCTGAAACTGACCTGGTCCTTTCTGCACAGTCCTGTAAGTCACGTGGGGTGGAGAAGGGAAATTGGTTGAATTGGGGGATGGGTGTGGGAGGGTGGTATGTAGTGGAAGTTGCTCATCAGAGAAGGAGAAGATTGAAGAAAATGGGGGAAATTTATGAAACACTTAAGGGAAGGATGGATGTAATTTTTTTCACTGTGCTTGAAAGAGTAATAGATGAGGACCCTTATTTTTATCATTATTATAATGTGCATCCATTTCCTTATTTATTATTTTTTCAGGTTGTTCAGGTTTTAAATACAGTAACAGTAATTAGATATTTATAATAACGTTGATATGAGGAGAAATATTGAATATGAGGATAAAAATCATGTTTATTTTTAATATTTACCAGCACAGGTCATACAGAATCTCAATAGCCTGTCAAATGTCAGCAAATCATCAAAAATACTCCCAGCGGGTTAACTAACATCTCAATGACTCCAACTTCCCTCTCATTTATGGCATGTTGTAGCCAGCCGTGCACAAACCGATAATTTGCCTGCGACTCGCCAATGGACATTCTTTAGCCTTCATCCTGGACTGGGTGTGGAGCAGTGGGCAAACACACTTGCCACTACCACCTCATCACCTCACATTGATTTTCACGACTCTAATAAACATATTATAGGTTGGACAAGTTGCATTCTATCCAACAATTCAGTCATAATTTTTTTTTTTTTATTAATTAATAGTGATTTTTTTTCCTCAAGAACAGCAAAAATATTACATTTCCATATTTATTTCCGAGAATATATTCATTCAGTCACAGTTAAGGTAAAATGTACTTGTGATGTAATATTTTAATGAAAATACGGTATCTTAGCAAAAATACGCAGATTTTTAACATCCACGGGTATCTCTGTTACGTAACCCCTGCGTATGTTAAGGGCCGACTGTATAATGTACTCAAATTTATATCTCTTGTGCAAAATATATGGTCTAGATTCAAATTATTTGCTGTCTTGCAAGGATTCTAGCAATGCAAATAATATTCTAACTTTAGTCTGATATTTTATAAGATAAAAACTTTAAGCCTAAAACTACCAAACCCTGGCTGAGAGGATGGGGGTGGAGGGAGTGGGAGGGGAGGTAGGTGATGTGTTTGTCAGCTGGCGCCGGGAGGTCTAGTGAAGTATTTATTTATTTTTTATTTATATATTTATGTCCTTTAGATTGAGTTTTTGTTTTTTGCTTGTAAATGTCACTGAACTGATCTGGGAGAATATAATTTACATTGCTGGGATTCTTATAAGGTAGTGATTAATTTGAATGTGCTATAATTTGCACTAGATATAAAAAATTTATTTAGAAATTGGAAATTGTCATCTAACCCCCAAGGTAATCCGTGTATACAGTACAGTGATCCCTCGGTTAACGAGATTTCGGTTAATGATTTACCTTCCATAAGATTCTTAACTTCGGTTAACGAGCAATTCCTCGATTCACGAGTTTTTAACGAGCGCCCCTCCACATGTTTTCGCTTGTATTTGGCGGTCCACCAGCTGTAGTATTAATCCGCCAATACAGTAATGGGTTCTAGGGCTTAAATTCCTTGCTATTTTAGTAAATATCAAGAAGTTTGTACTATTCAATAATTTTAAAAGTTTAATATTAACTTTTTTAGTCATTTTAACAATTATTTAACATAATTGAAGGTAAAGAAACTAGTTTCTGGCGTGCCATCCAGCCTGTTAACACACCAGACAGGCGTTAGTCTCTCTGTTTTCAGTGGAGGTAATATCTTGCTTGAGACTCTTCAACTGAATGCTTTTTTTCTGTGTTTCCAAGAAAATTATTGGTCATTTTGAAATTTATTTTACATATTGACAATATATAATGCAGAGTTGATTTAAAGAAAATGATCTTGAATTACACCAAGAGAACTAAAATTTTATGGGTGAAATGGTGCCATGGGGTGACTTCTCTTCCACCCCAATGCCTTCTCTTCTCCCTTCTCCTCCACCCCCATTCTAATTCCCATCATCATCATCCAGGAGCCTTCTACATACACACCTCAAAGTAAGTGTACTTTTCTACCTTTTTTGTTGAATTTAGGCAATTTTCGGTGAGCTGGAACCAATTACCCAAAAAGCCATTGAAACAATGGTTTCGGTTAACGAGTTTTTCAGTTAACGAGCAACCTGCTGGAACGGATTGTGCTCGTTAACCGAGCGACCACTGTAGTTGAAACCGCGTAAGAAAAATATGCGTAAGTTGCGAGTGTACTGTAAAACAAAATATAATTGATACAAAAAAGTTAATATGATCAATATTTTTTTTTGCAAAAACATGCCTCACTGCCACTGGCCTCATTGGACTGGCTGTCAACAGTCTCGGTCACTTCAACTTCCATGTCCAGGTCAGCAGGATCACTGCTGCTAGCCACAGACTCCTTCTCCTTCCTCCTCGTCACAAAACGATCCATAATACTAGTAATAACAAGAAACAAAACAACAAGAAACTGACGCCTTAACTGCAGTGCTACTGACTGGTTATGATATGAATCATTCCTCCCTCGCTGTAGTTGCCAGATTTCATCTTTCACATAAACTCTAGTTTCTAGAGTTTATGTGAAAGATGAAATCTGGCACCTACAGCAAGGGAAGGGGAGTGAGGGAGCGATGGAGGGGAGGGCGAGTCTCATCTGGTTTGCAGTTCAGAAATATGCTGCCCGACCTGTATCATTCCGTCAGAAACAGAAATTTTCGTAACGCGCGGCTCTAGGGATGCCCGTTTGTTTATGCGGTCATATTCCAATTTTCAATTATTGCCAAAAAAAAATTTGCACATTCACTTGCGCTTGAAAATGCTTGTAAAAGTTGCGCCGCAACTTTTTGTGGTGCAACTGCCCACCTTTGTGTGTGTATAAATGTATTTATTTTTTGAATTATTATTATTTTATGCATTACTTGTTCTACCAAACACAAAGACAGCCAGGCAGACTGGTGACCAACTGGTGAGTGTTGCCAAGCACTTTTTTATGATAATTTATGCAAATAAAATATTCTAAATAAATTATTTATAGCGAATAAGTATTGAGATCAGTAAATACATACATTATTGGCCACCTCGGACACAAAGGCGAGCTAAAAATAGCTGCTAAGCGCATAGGGACCACGAGTGTCAGCTATCCAAACACTGTCTCCTTATCTCCCTTCCTCCTTCCCCCCCCCCCCCCCCCTCTGCACGGTCACGAAAGTTTCTAGAGGGTCAATATATAGTTCTTGTTAATTATTATTGTTTTATCATTTTACAAGGTTAAAAATTATTTTTGGAAAAGTTGATTTTTTTTAATTTGCCCCCGCATGGGGTGGTACTGCCACCAGCACCCTAACCCGGGGCTTATGGGTTAAAAAAGAAAAACAAATATGTTGATGAATTTCAGCCTTGACATAATTTGTTTCATGTCAGGCAAGGTCATTGAAGCAACAAATGTAAGCATCTGATCTGGACACTAATCAGGTCTGCACTACTCAGATTAGGATGTTTCTGTTGGCTTCTGAAGACTGACTTCCTTAGGATCCCTCTCATAGCTGAATGAACAGTTGCATAACATTTTAACTTTGTAAAATCAAGCACAATTTGGTGTCTTATTTGAATTCATGGTTAATTCACTGGGAAGAAGAGAACCATTGAGTGAAGAATGAATACATATCTCTCATCCCACATAAAGTAATAAAGCTAATTTATTGTTTTTCAGGTGACAAGGTAGAATTCCAGGGCCCTTGTGGAGGATTTGAATATGAAGAAAACCAATTAGATGAGCTGACTCTGTTAGCATCTGGAGGTGGCATTACCCCAGGCATGCAACTAATTCGCCAAGTCATGAGGAACCCCAGTGATAAAACCAAGATTAAACTTGTATATTTCTCTGAAAATTATGATGAGATTCTCTATCGCGAAGAACTCGACCAGTATGCAGGTAAATAAAGGAATATAAATAAGATATGATTGAATCTTACTTTCAATTTGCAGTATTAGATGCAAAGTCATTGTAGCCTTTACCTAAATTGTTTAACTGCCTCACTACATATTTCAGGAGGCATATTGACTTGAACCTTTCCCTCCATAAATCCATATACAGTCTCTCCTCGACTTACGACGGGGTTCCGTCCCAACGACCAGGTCGTAAGTCGAAAAGGCGAAAATAATACATCTCGAAAGTAATTGATTCTCTTTTTCTTCTCGGCACCACGAGAACTCGCACTTTTATGCTTGCCAGCCATTTTAAAGTGAATTACAAACGAAAATTTTGTCAGTACACAGCGCGATCACTAACAACGACGGCCAAACACCAACTGAACTGGCTATGACATGGATGCTGTACACCATGAGGCGGCCCAGCCCAAGCTAATGTACAGTGTCACATTACGACCAAGTGTCTGGACTGGGAAATACGTAATGTGAAAAAAATTTTATACGTCCATGGCCGTCATATGTCCGGGTTGTAAGTCGAGGAGAGTCTGTATACTAATACCACACTGAAGCTTTTTATAAGCTGCTTGATTGAATCATGCATTTTTCATTGTTATATGACACTCAGTGGGAGCATGCGAGTTTTTTAACACACCTAATTTATTTCAAATAATGTAGGGAGGTCCCGTTGAATGAGCAATGTGTGTTTCAGAAGGTGCTCTTTTGGTTAATTTTCATCCAACAGAGCCCATTTTCCCAGAGGATTCCATGCTAAAATTCAAAACATGTTATAGCCAAACAAATTTCTACCCAAAACTTCATGGTTGAAAGCTTAGATGTGCTCCAGCCCCAAGAATTTCAACCCTAAAACTTAATCTCACAAGATTATATGCTGTTTTAATACTGTATACTGTACAGTCAGTTCTCCTATAATGTGGTACAGGTCGTTGCATTCCTGACAAACGCCGTGTTACAGAAAAATGGCATTATAATAACAATTTATTCAATGGGAATTAAGTGTATGTTCAAGAGCACCTACATTACTGATAAATTTTCTTTGCAATTTGTTATATTATCATTAGTTGATGTTATTTTATAATAAATGTGTTTAAGTTTGATATCATTCATTAATAGAATAAAAACATGAAAAGGGGAAAAAATCTTGTCACAGTGTTAGTGTATGTTATGTGATAGAAAATGTAGCTGTGAAGGAAGGTGGAATGTGAATAAACTTATAAAAATGTTTGGGAGACAAATACCATAGGGTAAAGCCTGGTTGGTGATAACATGTATGGTGCATATGCAGGATGAACAATGACTGAGGTGTGTAGGATTGTCAAGTTGGACTTTCCTGTTATCAGATCTTTCGAGATTCATTACCACATTGAATGTTTCAATACCAAACTTTTTAGCAACAATACAGTACTGTAAAAAAAAAGTATTAAGGGAAAAGCAATATAACTTAAGTGTAGATAAAGTTCTTTACACAAAATCTGTAATAATTCGGTCAAACATGGCAGTTCACCCCCTATGATCACACATGTTGACTTTGAATTTATTCAGGGTTAGTACCAAATCATTTTCATTTATTACCAAGTGAATTTTTCATTAACAAATTGCCACCGTAGGTAGCATCTAGAAGCGTCTACAAGCATCCCACTTTGTGTGACCCTACGCCTTGGCACGTGTACAACTGCTTATTCCTACTTGCTCCCAAGGGGTCAAAACATAGATTTTACTCATACAGTATTTCACACCACACCATTCCTCAACTTGCTGGTTAAGGTTTATCTTCAAAAATGTAATTTTCAAATAATTAATGATGACCCTTGAAATAATTACAACACATTTAAACATTTTAAAGCACAATTATGATAGGCCTGTAAGTTTTAAATCATGTTTTTCCATGAATATTGACAGGTTTCATCATTCATATACAATACTGTTTGCTTTACACAAAAAACATGTAATTGGCAAAAAAAAAAAAAGCCTGACATTGTGTTTTACCAAAAGTATTTACATTTTAGATTTTGTTCAAATTTCGTACTGGTTAAGGATCCAAGTTAAAAAAATTCAAGTTTAAGCTGAGTAATTTAAACATTTAGAATATTTAAAATGGGAACTGCAGTGTTTGTCAGATTTAAATACAGTATTCACTTCACCACTTGTGTATGGGAGCCCTTCTCTGCTAAAAATAAATTACCTGTTGTTAGCCAAATAAAATGTTATAAGTGGCATCCCCATAGTGAGGGGGTTAGGGTTAATACATTATTGCAGTTTGGTAGCTGATTACAGTTGGAAGGACTGGATACTCTAGATGTGAACCATCAAGGAGAACAGGATGTGAGTGTTTGCTCCTCTTGGCTACTGCTCCTCATCCCTTAGTAAGTCGCTGTTAAAGGGCCACTGCTAGGAAATTCTTTTTGGCTCTAGAATTTGACATCTCTTCGTGGATGCACTTGGAATCCAAGACAATATTTTTCTTACTTTACGGAATTCATTATGGGTGTGATAGAATATTTTGTACTCTAACAGCAAAAGATGATCGACTGAAGATCGTATACTCCCTGGGTGAAGCACCTGGGAACTGGGAGGGAGAAGAGGGTTTCATAGACACCCAAATGATTGATAAGCATGTCTCCAAACCCAATGACATAAAGCACAAGGTAATTAGAATAAAAAAATTTGAGGCAAGTTTCTGGTAGATGGCTTTGTTTTTGCAAAGTTTTACATACATGAATGTTTGCATTATACTGTAATCACTTAAACTTTAGGATAAGGCAAATACTTTTCAAACTTAGGGACCTTTGATCATAGAACTGGAATTGGTATAGAAAGTTTTTTTTTATTTGAACTCTGCTTTTGTTGCAATTTCAAGAAGTTTAGTCAACCTGATATTGACAAAATAAGTGAATTATCTGTGTAATTGATCAAACTGAAGTAAGTATAATATATTTAATAGCCTTCTTAATTGTAGAGTATGTATAAGAAAACATATAAACGTTTACTGATTCTTTGGATATTGTATAATTATAAATGTTCAGTTGTTTATCTTTCTTTTTCCCATGCCAAATATTAACTTAATAAATGTGTTCCACAGATTGTAATGTGTGGCGGCCCAAATATGAGCCTATCGTGCCTTTATTCCCTACGGTCACTTGGCTTCCCCTCTTCGTACATTTTCATCTATGGACAGTTTGGGACAGAGCAAGTGAAAACAGTGTATGGCAGAAATGTGAAGCTTTCTAACCATCGCTGTGATAATGCTGTCTAATACATACCACATGGAGTCTGTCAATTGAAGAGAGATTAAGGTATAAATCTTTGTGTGAGGGATAGTATATGGGAGTAGAGACAAAGATGCCAAAAAATATAAGTGAACTATGAATCACATGGTTAACTGACACACCAGAACAAATTTTTGGGGGGAATTCTAGATTCCAATTGGTTGACCATTAAGTTACACAATCGGCTATGTTATGACAGACTTACGGTAATCAACTTATAAACTGCTAATAATACACTGTACTGTATTGTAAACCCCTATTACTCAAAACTATTTTGTAATGTTGATAGGGTATTTAACTCAAATGTAAACACTGATAGTTAGTCTACCTGTGGGTTATTCAGCTTATAACAGAAACACTTTCAAAACATATTGACCAATCACAAATGAAGAATATCAGCTGGCTGAGAGTGTGATATTTATTATCAGGTTTTAGCTATGCTTTGAGAGTTGAAAAATGGTAGGATACTTGTATTCCCACCAAGCTGACAGTGCCTTGGGTGTGAGTCAAAGTGACCTGTGATTATGACATCATAGGCATAACTGTGCTGATTGGCTGGAGGCTAGAGGGTAGTGTCCAGCTCGATTTTCAAACTGTAGACGTGTGTGTTGGTTGATATATACAGTACAGTAATACCCCGCTTAACACGGTTTCGCTTAGCGCGATTTCACGTATATGCGGTGCCTCGCCAGAGCCGAACTTTTACTTAACGCGGGTTTGGCTCGAGAGCTATTTTTAGATTCGCCCCACCTGCCTGCCTGCCTGCCTGCCTGTTTTAGCTCATAAAATTCATACAAATTACCCGGCCAGAATATAATTTACATTGCTGGAATTCTTACAATATGATGATCATTTTGAATATAAACATCATAGATTTTGCATTAGACATACAAATTTTAGATATAATGTTTACTCTGAATAAATATGTTATTTATTGTGCAAAATATATGACATTTATATTCACAATATTCCTGGTCTTACAAGGAATCCAGCAATGTCAATTGTATTATCCTAACTTTAGTTTGAGGTATTATTTATTAAAATTTAGTGGTTTTCCCCCAAAAATTTCTCAGAGAGGGAAGAGCCAGCAGTGTAGTGTGAGAAGAGGGGGAAGGAGTTGAGTCCATTACTTGAATGGGCATTAACTTGGTGACTGTATTTCTCTATTTCTCTAAGGTATTAATTATGTGCATGTACCATCATAAAATTAAGATGTTATTTTTACTCGAACATAGGTATTGTGTCGGAAAAAGTGGAGTTTGGGGGTCGGGCCAGTTTCTATTGTAATTAATCCCATATATATATATATATATATATATATATATATATATATATATATATATATATATATATATATATATATATATATATATATATATATATATATATATATATATATCTGTGTATATATTTTTATATATATATATATGTATATATATGTATATATATATATGTATATATATATATGTATATATATATATATATATATATATATATATATATGTATATATATATATGTATATATATATATATATATATATATATGTATATATATATATGTATATATATATATATATATATATATATATATATATATATATGTATATATATATATATATATATATATATATATAACGAGCAGTTTTAAAGAAAAATAAAGTCAACACTTGACAAAAATGTAAACAAACTGTCTAATACCATGACGAGTCTTGAAATTCCTAAGCCATCCATCACTAAATGCGCACTCTGATTCAATGTTCATTTGCTCCTTAAAAGATTTTGCTTTGGCAATAAGCATCGGCCCAGAAATTGCCATACCTTCTGATCGTTTTAACAAAAACCATTCGTGCAACACTTTATCAAGATTTTCTAATTTGGGCCAATGTAAACTTTTTCTTTCAGCAATTTTAATGTAAGGCTCAGAAGAAGCTGTGAATTCTAGAATTTTATTCTTTGCCTTTTTTATATCATAAATTGTAGACTTTCCAATGTTGTATGTTTCCATTAGAACAGCATTGCTCACATTACGTTCTAGTTTCTTAATTATTTCAAGTTTGTCACTCAATTTCAATGTGTTCTTCTTTCTCTTCACACAACGAAGTTTATCTACTTTAGGGGCCATTATTATGGGCTTGTACTCTGTACATGGAAAGAGTAGGACTCAAAATTACATACGTTGTCACAGTTTGATTGCTTGTTTTAAAGTGGCAATCGTGTGGTCGTTTGTTGTCGCTGTGCAGCTGTGGCATTCACGCATGCACTCACACACACAAAAGATTTATAGTGCCTCAAATTTTACATTTCAGTTCAAGCTAATTACAAAATTAGCTACCTATAATTTACAATTAATTTTATTATTAGAATTATGTAAATTAATTTTTTAAAGCAACTCCATTCATTCACGTAACCCACAAAAGCCCGCTAAATTTAAAAAGTTTGGGTTTTCGAAAAGTCCGGATTCTCGGGTGGTCCGGATTCCTGGCATCCGGATTTTTGGACTTTTACTGTAATATATATATATATATATATATATATATATATATATATATATATATATATATATATATATATATATATATATATATATATATATATATATACAGTCAACCCTCACTTTACGCGGTTTATGTAACCCACAGGGTACCGCGGAAAGTGAGAAACGCGTAAAGTGAATAACATAACATATGGGATTAAATGAAATAGAGACCAGCTGACTCCCAAACACAATTAATACTTAAGAGAAATAGAGAAATACAGTCGCCAAGTTAATGTCCATTCAAATAATGGACTCCACTCCCTCCCCCTCTTCTCACAGTACACTCACTGGCTCTCCCCTCTGAGAAATTTTTGGGGGAAAACCAGGTATAGTAATAAATAATACCTCAAACTAAAGTTAGGATAATATAATTGACATTGCTGGATTCCTTGTAAGACCAGGAATATTTTGAATATAAATGTCATATTTTTCACAAAAGATAACATATTTACTCAGAGTAAACATTACATCTAAAATTTGTATGTCTAATGCAAAATCTATGATGTTTATATTCAAAATGATCATCAAATTGTAAGAATTCCAGCAATGTAAATTATATTCTGGCCGGGTAATTTGTATGAATTTTATGAGCTAAAACAAATATCTTCAGTTAATAAAAAAAAAATATTCTTCACGACACTATCTGTCCATCAAAGTACCCCACCTTGCCTCCCCCCTCTTCCAACGATCCAGATGGTCAGTCCGTCCCAACCCTCCCCCCCCCCCCCCACCTCCCACCAATCCTCCCTTCAAGAGAAAGAGTGGGTGAAAAAACTAGATTTTAACATTTAGTATTAAATAATACCTCAGATTAAAGTTAGGATAATATAATTGACATTGCTGGATTCCTTGTAAGACCAGGAATATTTTGAATATAAATGTTTTATATTTTGCACAAAAGATAACATATTTACTCAGAGTAAACATTATATCGAAAAATTTTATGTCTAATGCAAAATATATTATGTTTATATTCAAAATGATCATCAAATTGTAAGAACTCCAGCAATGTAAATTATATTCTGGCCGGGTAATTTGTTTGAATTTTATGAGCTAAAATAAAAATCTTCAGTTAATAAAAAAAAAAAATATTCTTCACACATGCCAGGTGGTCAGTCGCCGGTCCCTTCTACATAAATGTGTGGGAATACTTGACCGTTTACTTTTTTAGTAATAAATAATAAATCAGACTAAAGTTAGGATAATACAATTGACATTGCTGGATTCCTTGTAAGACCAGGAATATTTTGAATATAAATGTCATATATTTTGCACAAAATATGAGCTAAATAAAAAAATTATACTTCACCTGTGTAAAGGGGTACACCCACCGCAGAATGTGAGCATCCTGGGTTCTGGCAGGGCACCGCGTAAAAGTGGAAACACGGAATGTGGGACAGCGTAAAGTGAGGGTTGACTGTAAATATATATATATATATATATATATATATATATATATATATATATATATATATATTTATATATTTATATATACATACATACATACATACATACATACACCGTATATCTCAGCCTATAAGACTGAATTTGAACCGTACAAAAATCAGCCCAAAGTTAGGGGGTCGTCTTAAGCACCAGATATAAAATTCTTACCTCTTAAATATTGTGGGTGTAGGGTTTAGCATGTCAAGAGTGGTGCGTAAACCACTCACAAGGTCCTACCACTAATTATTTTATACTGAAACTTACGTTTGGGAAGCTGGATTAAAATGAAGATTACCGGTATATTAAAATAATAAAAATGTATTATAAACCTGTCTAACATACCGTAAAAGAACAATATACCCCGGTAATAAACACAGCTGCTATCATCACCTCCCCCCATTTGCCAGTGACAAGAAAGGGAAAGTGACCTTGAATGTGACCGCCTGTGGCTATTTTTAGCCGTCCTTGTGTTCGGAGGTGGTCAGTAATGCATATCTGTATATTTACTGATCATAATACTTACCTCCTATAAATAATTCATTTAAAATTTATTTTTTTACAAAGAATATTTAGTAAATTGCGTTAATTCTTGAAACTACTGATAGTGGTAAATTTAGGATATAAATTATGAACAGAAGTCACGTCATGGATTCGGAGTTTGTTCCTTAATGATCACCATAAATGTCTGGTCAACTTCACCTACCAGGTATAATGGTAGCCTCCCTTTTTCTCAAAACAGGTATATAATTAAAGAAAATACTTGCAGTGTGTTTAATATATTACAGTATATTATAAATAAATAAATAAACAAATAAATCGGCAAATCTATTTCAAGTAAATGTAAATATTTTACTCACACCGACATTAGTTCCAGTTAAATAACTGACGCTTAAGTGAGTCACTAGTGTACACCAGCCCGTAAAATTTGATGCCAATACTTTTAAGTGAATTGGCCTTATTTTAAATAACCAACCATAAATAAATGCAAAAGGGAAAAAAGATCAAAGGTGAGAAACATTATATTGTATGTATGTTGTGTTGCCAGAGGAAGAGAAACAATTGAAACTCTGCAATTGTGTGTAAATGAGGCAGAAAGATAGATCAGTAACCTAAGACTTGGTCACAATTTTCGTGATGCCATATGGAAGCAGGATCTACCATTAGACAATACTGTACATTATGCTTCCAGTATCTTCCCAGGTGGTAGTATCTCCGTTTGGTAGCTGCCTACTACCTATGCACAAATTTTAGTAATATTACTTTGATACAACATGATAAATTAGACAAACAATGAAAATAAACAAACAAAAGTTATTTACCAAGACCTTCTTTCTGAGAACAGAGGGTAAGAGATGGAGGGGAGATAAGACGGCTATTTATAGCCCGTCTTTGTGTAGGAAATCGACCACACTATAAATAATTCATTTAAAATTTATATTTTTTACATAGAATATTCAGTACATGACTGCGATTATAAAATATTGTGAATATATATATTATTATATATTTATATATATATTATATATATATATATATATATATATATATATATATATATTATATATATATATATATATATTTATATATATATATTTGTGTAATAAATGTATGTAGTAAGTATGTACAGTAATCTTTTTCACTTAAATCCTAATGAAACACTATTGAATTAGAATACTGTAGCTGGTGTAAACAGTTGGAAGAGTCCCACCACCGAGTGTCTCTCGTGAAGCAAGCTTATAAATTAAAGAAAATACTTAGTGTGTTTAATATATTACAGTATGTTATAAATAAATAAATAAATAAACAAATAAATCGGTAAATCCATTTCAAGTAAATGAAACAATTGTATTCGACACCGACATTAGTGCCAGTTAAATAACAGACGTTTAAGTGAGTCACTAGTGTTTACACTACACCAACCGGTAACATTTGATGCCATTACTTGAAGTGAATTGGCCTTATTTTAAAAAAACCAAGGATGTTTAAACAGCACTGGTCAATGGGATGGTTGGTAAAGGACTAATGGGTCAGTAAGCTCCCAATGGTTAAGTGTCACATTTGGGGTACCAGTCTTATACAGCGAATAGGGCTCAAAAGCTACTTTTTAAATGGACATTTTTGGCGTCGTCTTATACACCCCATCGCCTTGTAGGCTGAGATATATGGTATATGTATATCATGTAGATCCACAATGAAAACGTGGATAAGATAAATCTTGATAAAATCACCCTGGAAAAGGGAAATAACGTTGCACCTAAAATTTTATCTGTTTCACGAAATGTATTGTGATTCACTTGACCCTGTTTAATTAGCTAGGAAAATAGGTTTATTGTTTTTAAGTGTAATTGTCAATCATACCAAAATGTTCAATAAATACAGTAACCATAAAGAAGTGTCATAATTCACCCCTCCCCTTATTGAGAAAAGTTGCATTATTATAAGTTTCTTGGTGGCAAACAGTGAATCTATTACTAAAACACAATGGGTACATTTAACACTGACTGACAATTAAAATGCACGTGTGATACTGAGAACGTTACTGATTGCAGGGGACACTGAGAAATTATCTTAAGCACTGAAAATATTCTGGGAAGTGTTTTGCTAGTAACAATTCGTGCATACCATGATGAGAAACATTTACTTGAGCTGTAAAGGTGACACACTGGGACACTTTTCACGCTACTACACAGGAACTCCTTTTTACGCACTTTTAAACAATACTCAAACTGACGAGCCAGGTGTTATGGCGTGGGTTACCGTATAGTACGCTGTCACCATTATAACAAGTCAAAGCTCGTATAGAAGATATACATATAGATAGAATATTTATAGTAGGAGGAATGTAAAGAGAGGAAGTTTGGTAGCGTGGCCAGTTAGTTACTTACACTTATATTAGGTTCTTAAGGGACATGTTGTAAACACCGCTTTCAATACTGCTATTTATTATTCACTCAATGACACAGGCACATTAATAGAACATTATATCGAAGTTACTAGCACATACGCGGCAGGGACACATTACTCGAACATTATTACTAGACACTGACTCTCGGACACAAACATGGAATGGAATGGAATGGAATGGATGCACTTCCAACGTAAGTAACTTTCCCTATGGATAACTCTGACAAAGACTCACGTGTGACCTGTGGGAGGCCCAGCATGTGCTGTTGAAGAGGGTGCTGGACTCTGGGTGCTGGGGAGGGAAGTCTCCCTCCCCACCTCGACTAATGACGAGTGTGACTCCGTCTTCTGTTGATAGTGTTGTGAAAGTTGTCTGAATATGAATTGGGAATGACTGACCCGTATGAGAGAGACTGAATGCTCGAATCTGAATGAGCCGAATGAAGCCCGTGGACAGGACTGCAGGCCCTTTATATGAAGGAGAACCAGCCGGCGAATGACCTCTACCAAGGTGTGGTTGTAGGTCTCCTGGCTAACTCAAGCAATTAGTGGACAAGGTCAGGTCCCTTGGGTTCTGACCCAAGGGTGTGTGTCAACTTGGTAAGCAGGGATACCACGAGGCATGTAGTACTCACTGCTATATGTGTTGTAATTCTCTGGGCTATAAGCTGTGGTCTGATAAACAATCACTACATGCATTTATATAGATTATGGGTATATGCATTTATATAGATTGTGTATTTGCATTTATACAGAATGTGTACCCGTATATGCATTTACAATATATACAGTAGATTGTGTATATGCATTTATATAGATTGTGTATATGTATGTATATAGATTGTGTATATGCAATAGTAAGGAATTTAAGCCCTAGAACTGATTACTTTATTGGCGGATTAATATGACAGCTAGTGAGCAAGCGAAAATATGTTGAGGGGCGCTCGTAAGGAATTCGTTAATCGAGGGAATGCTCGTTAACCGAAGTTAAGAATCTTATGGAAGGTAATTCGTTAACCGAGGCGCTCGTTAACCGAGGAATCACTGTATATGTATTTAAGTAGATTAGTGTATTTGCATTTATACAGATTATGTGTATATGCATTTATATAGATTGTGTATATGCATTTATATAGATTGTGTGTACTGTATATGCTATTATATAGATAATGTATATATGCAATTATTTAGATTTTATGTATATGTATTTATATAGATTATGTGTATTTGTATTTATATAGATTATTTGTATATGTATTATGTGTACATGTATTTTTATATATTGTGTATATCGCAATTTGACGCGGCCCTGAAAAATTCTGTGTTTTTCACCCAAGTATTATTTTCTCTCAGATTTGAAATTTAGTGGGATTAATTTCAGTAATTAAGTACATCCAGAAGAACATAAAAATGCCAACCAATCACCTAGGAAATCAATAGTTGGTGAGTACTGAAATAAGCATTGAGAAAAATGTCATTAAAATATTACAAGCATCCTTTCGAACATTGATTATTCCACATTGGAGCTGTCGACAATAGATTCGGAATCAGCATGCTCAGGAGTATTTATATTGTGATTTTGAACAAAATCGCATATATAGTGATTTGTTTTGCCCATGAAAAAATCTGTAAGGGGGGACCCTTACGTGTTTTTTCACCCAAATATGATTTTCTCTCAGACTTGAAATTTGGTGGGATTAATTTCAGTAACTAAGTACATCCAGAAGAACATAACACCAACCAATCACCTTGGAAACCAGTAGTTAGTGAGTATTGAAATAAGCATTGAGAAAAATATCATTAATTATTCCAAGTGTCATCACAACCACTAATTATTCCATCGTAGGGGCGTTGTAGTGGGTTGCGGTGAGCATCATGCCTGACGAAAACATACTCGGCTGTGATTAGTGCAGGAGGGATGTGTTCAGGGCGCCGAGGAGGCCAGCGTGGAGCAGTAGCTCTGAATGCAGAAACTGCTTGTCGTAGATTTTGGAGTCAGTCGTGACGAACGGCAGGAGTGGTTTGGTGGGGGTCAGGAGGGAGTGAGAAATCCCCGGGTAGGTGAAGGGGCTCGCCTAGGATGAGATCTGCTGGGCTACAGTCCATATCCGCCTTGTGTGAAGAACGGATGCCGAGGAGCACTAAGGGTAGCGCATCCGTCCAGCTGTAAGGGTCGTGCTGTGCCTTGAGTGCGTCCTTCAGCTGCCGGTGAAACCGCTCTACCATGCCGTTGGATTGAGGGTGGTATGCGGTGGTGCGTTGCCTAGTCGTGCCGAGGAACTGTAGGAGGCTGTGCCAAAGTTGCGACTCAAACTGGGCTCCTCGGTCGGTGATGACGGTAGCGGGGAGGCCGAAGCGGGAAACCCAACCGGACATGAAGGCGAGGATGGCAGACTCTGCTGAAGCATTGGGCATGGGGATGGCTTCTGTCCACCTGGTGAAATAGTTGATGCAGGGGGAACAACACAAAGAACCTCTCATGTTCCCGAGTTGACCCCCCCACTAAAGATGTACATGTAATACCCTGTACTGTATAAGTATCCCAATAATAAATAAACATCTCACAACTGAAGTCTAGTCACGTACAGTACTGTATGTAAATTATTGCCTCGCCAGTTGAAGCACCCACTATGTAAGGTTAAGACTTTGAGTGGGGAGTATGAGAGGGACGAGTGGGAATGGGTGACAAGTGGGAGTATGAGGGGAATATAATAGGGATGAGTGGGGAGTGATGAGTTGGAAGCAAGATAGGGGTGAGTGAAAGTATGAGTGATGAGAGGGTTGACTGGGGAGCATGAGAGTGAGAAGTGAATGGGTGGAGTGGTGAGTGATATATATGATAGGGATGAGGGGTGATTGGGTAGTATGAGAGGCATGAGTAAGAAGTGTGAGTGGGACAATTACAGTGAGTGGGGATCAAGATTAAGGGTGAGGGGGTCAAGAGTTGGGTTAGTGGGAGGCCTTTAGCATCACAGTTTTGACTACATTGAATTTTCCTTCTATTTAATGGTGAATACCTCACATTAAAACTGCTCTGCTACTTCTGGTTTCTTTTCAGGCAGATTTTTCATCTCCAAGTAATTCACAATGCAAACACCATACTTAAGATGTCCAGCACTGACGATGTATGGCAAAATACAGCACATTATATAGCTAAAAGGTGTTGTGACCACAATACATCTCATTCTGCATGCATAAATTGCAAGGCTATTTTCATCGGTTCAATATACACGAGTCAAATTTTCAGCTCTGTCTAATGTAATCATCCATGAGAAATTTGAGCTTCATAAGTATACTGTCAATAAGTTGTACAAGTCTTCCAGATGCCTCTACATCATCCCATACAAGTGCTTAAACTCTTCAAGAAGCTGACCGGCATCCTGTGTACCGCCGGCTCGGCTGTGGTCTCGTAACGCACGTCTTGCCCGCAGTGCCCACCATTTCTCTGTGGATGTCCTTCTTTCCTCACACAGCCAAACTGTGGAATGCTCTACCTTCTTCTGTGTTTCCAAACTCATACTATCTGTCTCACTTTAAAAAGTTGGTTTTCCTGCATCTTCGTGGTGTAGATTGATATAACATTAACTTTACTGTTTTTAATTTCTTTCTAGTCTTATTTTTTCGCCCCCCAGGCCCCGTTGTGGGTCGTTGACCTGTGCCCAGGTGGGCTCTTCCCCGTAAAAAAAAAAAAAAAAAGGACCATTAAGTCCTTCTCTTTTTGTAGATACTGTACCAATCTTCAAATGCTTGCCACCAAAGAGCCAACATACCTTCATAAAGTCGAACATGGAGATTCATGAACATGATAAAGACCCTTTCCTGTCTTCACTTTGTTTGCCATTCAATCTATATGCACTTTTGCCTCGACAAGAATCCAGTGTCCAATTATACCCAAGAAGTTCATGAAGAGGTGGCATCCACCAAAAAGGCTAATAAAATTTTCAAATTCTCCAGGAATTTCTCGAGGGAGTGCATACCTGATTTCATACACACCTAGATCCTATGAAACAACAGTGACCTCATGACCAAGTGTCTGCTCTGTCTTGAATAAAAATTTTCAGGGCATCTCCTACCACAGATGGCTCTGTGGTAGCCATATTTCCTAGTAAAATAGGCCAGAAAGTATTAAAAATAAGGGTTATACAGTAGTTGTAAAAAAAATCACGTGACTACAATACGCCCAATGATTAGCTGTTATGTCACCCTCTAGTGATGAAACCAAGGGCAAGAGAGATCCAGTTGATTTGCACTTTTAAGCAGTCACCTTTGATCAAAAATAATGTTGAAGGAAAGAAAAATGCATTGTTGGTGCTTCGTTCGAATGTGTAAGGGTAGGGACAGAGCCACACCAGGAAAAATATTCGTCTTAATAGCGAGGGAAATGAAGAGAAGGAAGGTGTGGTGGCTTGCTGCTCGCCAAGTTTCCCATATCCAGCAGAGCACTGTTACTGCGGTGAAGATCATTTTAACGTAAGTAGAAAGTTATTACATACAGGTACTGTCATGTCTACAATGTAGGTACAATCATTGCCGGATTTAGACCTGTGGAGGCCCCCCTCATTATAACTACCCAAGAGGGTGCGGTGGCAAGTGAAGCGAGCCTAAACATCTGGGAGTTCCGAGGGGCACTGTAAGCCCCCTGGGAAAATTTTGAAATTTGAACACTTCTTTGGAGAATTTTGAAGCCATATGCAGTTATATTAAAAATATTTAAAATATACGGTTCATAGGAAAACCAGGTATTCATGAATTTCAAGGAGTAGCTAGCCTAATTTCTATCATGCTTGTTGCTGAACATAGTTTTACGTGATGGAATAGATAAACATGAATTTTAAAGTACTGTATGAAAATAAAAATAATTCAAATGAATAAACATATAAATAAAATATTGTAACATGTGGAGGCCCCCAGATTGTGGAGGCCCCTGGGCAGCTGCCCACTTTGCCCAATCCTAAATCCGGCCCTGTATCTGCATTATTACTTATTCAAATGACTTGCAAACGTAATTAAAGTTTTCTAAAAGCCATTTGAGCAAGTAATGATCCAGATATCAAATTTTGGTCAACAGATCCTTAATCAGCATGTTCAGGAGTACCTATACTGAGATTTTGAACAAAATCAATTTTTTTGGTCGAAATGACAAAAATTGTAAGTCTTATGCCTTACATGATTTTTGGCCAAAAAATAGATTTTGTACAAAATATCAGTATAGGTACGCCTGAACATGCTGATTAAGGATCTGTTAACAAAAATTTGATAACTGGATTATTACTTGTTCAAATGGCTTTTAGAAAATTTGAATTATTTTTGCAATGCTAATCACTCGCCACTTAGGGTTTTCGAGGTCATTTCTTGGTGCTTTTGTATTATTCTGGGTGTATTTAAGAAGGTAGGCACATAAAATTTTACTTTTCAGAGAAATAATATTTTGGGCCAAAAATTCTTTAAGGAATAAAGACTTACAATTTTTGTCATTTTCGGCCAAAAAATAGATTTTGTTCAAAATCGCAGTATAGGTACTCCTGAATGTGCTGCTTAAGGATCTGTTAACCAAAATTTGATATATGGATTATTGCTTGTTCAAATGATTTTTAGAATATTTTAATTACTTTTGCAATGCTAATCACTCGCCACTTATGGGTTTTCGAGGTCATTTCTTGGTGCTTTTGTATTATTCTGGGTGTATTTAAGAAGGTAGGCACATTAAATTTTAGTTCAGAGAGAAAAAGTATTTTTGGCCAAAAATTCTGTAAGGGGTAAGGCTTACAATTTTTGGCATTTCGTCCAAAAATAGATTTTGATCAAAATTGCAGTATAGGTACTCCTGAACATGCTGATTAAGGATCTGTTAACCAAAATTTGATATATGGATTATTGCTTGTTCAAATGATTTTTAGAATATTTTAATTACTTTTGCAATGCTAATTACTCGCCACTTATTGGTTTTCGAGGTCATTTCTTGGTGCTTGTGTATTATTCTGGATGTACTTAAATAGTTAGGCACATTAAATTTTAGTTCAGAGAGAAAAAGTATTTTTGGCCAAAAATCCTTTAAGGCTTTAGTCTTACAATTTTTGTCATTTCGGCCAAAAAATGGATTTTGTTCAAAATTTCAGTATAGGTACTCCTGAATGTGCTGCTTAAGGATCTGTTAACCAAAATTTGATATCTTGATTATAACTTGTTCAAATGGCTTTTAGAAAATGTTCAATTGATTTTTAGAATAATTTAATTACTTTTGCAATGCAAATTACTCGCCACTTATTGGTTTTCGACGTCATTTCTTGGTAGTTGTGTATTATTCTGGATGTACTTAAGTAGTTAGGCACATTAAATTTTAGTTCAGAGAGAAAAAGTATTTTTGGCCAAAAATCCTTTAAGGCTTTAGACTTACAATTTTTGTCATTTCGGCCAAAAAATGGATTGTGTTCAAAATTTCAGCATAGGTACTCCTGAATGTGCTGCTTAAGGATCTGTTAACCAAAATTTGATATCTTGATTATAACTTGTTCAAATGGCTTTTAGAAAATGTTAATTATTTTTTGCAATGCAAATTGCTCGCCATTTTATGTTTTCGAGGTCATTTCTTGGTGCTTGTGTATTATTCTGGGTGTATTTATGAAGGTAGGCACATTAAATTTTAGTTCTGAGAGAAAAAGTATTTTTGGCCAAAAATTCTGTAAGGGGTAAGCCTTACAATTTTTGGAATTTCGTCCAAAATTAGATTTTGCTCAAAATCGCAGTATAGGTACTCCCGAACATACTGATTAAGGATATGTTAACCAAAATTTGATATCTGCATAATTACTTATTCAAATGACTTGCAACATTAATTACAATTTTCTAAAAGCCACTTGAACAAGTAATAATCCAGGTATCAAATTTTGGCTAACAGATCCTTAAGCAGCATATTCAGGAGTACCTTTCCTGAGATTTTGAACAAAATATATTTTTTGGCCAAAAATCCTGTAAGGGGTAAGCCTTGCAATTTTTGGCATTTCTTCCAAATATAGATTTTGATCGAAATCGCAGTATAGGTACTCCTGAACATGCTGATTAAGGATCTGTTAACCAATATTTGATATATGGGTTATTGCTTGTTCAAATGATTTTTAGAATATTTTAATTACTTTTGCAATGCTAATTACTCGCCACTTATGGGTTTTCGAGGTCATTTCTTGGTGGTTGTGTATTATTCTGGATGTACTTAAATAGATAGGCACATTAAATTTTAGTTCAGAGAGAAAAAGTATTTCTGGCCAAAAATCCTTTAAGGCTTTAGACTTACAATTTTTGTCATTTCGGCCAAAAAATGGATTTTGTTCAAAATTTCAGTATAGGTACTCCTGAATGTGCTGCTTAAGGATCTGTTAACCAAAATTTGATATCTTGATTATAACTTGTTCAAATGGCTTTTAGAAAATATTCAAATGATTTTTACAATATTTTAATTACTTTTGCAATGCTAATTACTCGTCACTTATTGGTTTTCGACGTCATTTCTTGGTGGTTGTGTATTATTCTGGATGTACTTAAGTAGTTAGGCACATTAAATTTTAGTTCAGAGAGAAAAAGTATTTTTGGCCAAAAATCCTTTAAGGCTTTACACTTACAATTTTTGTCATTTCGGCCAAAAAATGGATTTTGTTCAAAATTTCAGTATAGGTACTCCTGAATGTGCTGCTTAAGGATCTGTTAACCAAAATTTGATATCTTGATTATAACTTGTTCAAATGGCTTTTACAATATTTTAATTACTTTTGCAATGCTAATTACTCGCCACTTATGGGTTTTCGAGGTCATTTCTTGGTGGTTGTGTATTATTCTGGATTTATTTAAATAGTTAGACACATTAAATTTTAGTTCAGAGAGAAAAAGTATTTCTGGCCAAAAATCCTCTAAGGCTTTAGACCTACAATTTTTGTCATTTCGGTCAAAAAATGGAGTTTGTTCAAAATTTCAATATAGGTACTCCTGAATGTGCTGCTTAAGGATCTGTTAACCAAAATTTGATATCTTGATTATAACTTGTTCAAATGGCTTTTACAATATTTTAATTACTTTTGCAATGCTAATTACTCGCCACTTATGGGTTTTCGAGGTCATTTCTTGGTGGTTGTGTATTATTCTGGATGTACTTAAATAGTTAGGCACATTAAATTTTAGTTCAGAGAGAAAAAGTATTTCTGGCCAAAAATCCTTTAAGGCTTTAGACTTACAATTTTTGTCATTTCGGCCAAAAAATGGATTTTGTTCAAAATTTCAGTATAGGTACTCCTGAATGTGCTGCTTAAGGATCTGTTAACCAAAATTTGATATCTTGATTATAACTTGTTCAAATGGCTTTTAGAAAATATTCAAATGATTTTTACAATATTTTTATTACTTTTGCAATGCTAATTACTCGCCACTTATGGGTTTTCGAGGTCATTTCTTGGTGGTTGTGTATTATTCTGGATGTACTTAAATAGATAGGCACATTAAATTTTAGTTCAGAGAGAAAAAGTATTTCTGGCCAAAAATCCTTTAAGGCTTTAGACTTACAATTTTTGTCATTTCGGCCAAAAAATGGATTTTGTTCAAAATTTCAGTATAGGTACTCCTAAATGTGCTGCTTAAGGATCTGTTAACCAAAATTTGATATCTTGATTATAACTTGTTCAAATGGCTTTTAGAAAATATTCAAATGATTTTTACAATATTTTAATTACTTTTGCAATGCTAATTACTCGCCACTTATTGGTTTTCGAGGTCATTTCTTGGTGGTTGTGTATTATTCTGGATGTACTTAAATAGATAGGCACATTAAATTTTAGTTCAGAGAGAAAAAGTATTTTTGGCCAAAAATTCTGTAAGGGGTAAACCTTACAATTTTTGGAATTTCGTCCAAAATTAGATTTTGCTCAAAATCGCAGTATAGGTACTCCCGAACATACTGATTAAGGATATGTTAACCAAAATTTGATATCTGCATAATTACTTATTCAAATGACTTGCAACATTAATTACAATTTTCTAAAAGCCACTTGAACAAGTAATAATCCAGGTATCAAATTTTGGTTAACAGATCCTTAAGCAGCATATTCAGGAGTACCTTTCCTGAGATTTTGAACAAAATATATTTTTTGGCCAAAAATCCTGTAAGGGGTAAGCCTTGCAATTTTTGGCATTTCTTCCAAATATAGATTTTGATCGAAATCGCAGTATAGGTACTCCTGAACATGCTGATTAAGGATCTGTTAACCAATATTTGATATATGGATTATTGCTTGTTCAAATGATTTTTAGAATATTTTAATTACTTTTGCAATGCTAATTACTCGCCACTTATGGGTTTTCGAGGTCATTTCTTGGTGCTTGTGTATTATTCTGGATGTACTTAAATAGATAGGCACATTAAATTTTAGTTCAGAGAGAAAAAGTATTTCTGGCCAAAAATCCTTTAAGGCTTTAGACTTACAATTTTTGTCATTTCGGCCAAAAAATGGATTTTGTTCAAAATTTCAGTATAGGTACTCCTGAATGTGCTGCTTAAGGATCTGTTAACCAAAATTTGATATCTTGATTATAACTTGTTCAAATGGCTTTTAGAAAATATTCAAATGATTTATACAATATTTTAATTACTTTTGCAATGCTAATTACTCGCCACTTATGGGTTTTCGAGGTCATTTCTTGGTGGTTGTGTATTATTCTGGATGTACTTAAATAGTTAGGCACATTAAATTTTAGTTCAGAGAAAAAAAGTATTTTTGGCCAAAAATCCTTTGAGGCTTTACACTTACAATTTTTGTCATTTCGGCCAAAAAATGGATTTTGTTCAAAATTTCAGTATAGGTACTCCTGAATGTGCTGCTTAAGGATCTGTTAACCAAAATTTGATATCTTGATTATAACTTGTTCAAATGGCTTTTAGAAAATGTTCAATTGATTTTTAGAATAATTTAATTACTTTTGCAATGCTAATTACTCGCCACTTATTGGTTTTCGACGTCATTTCTTGGTGGTTGTGTATTATTCTGGATGTACTTAAGTAGTTAGGCACATTAAATTTTAGTTCAGAGAGAAAAAGTATTTTTGGCCAAAAATCCTTTAAGGCTTTAGACTTACAATTTTTGTCATTTCGGCCAAAAAATGGATTTTGTTCAAAATTTCAGTATAGGTACTCCTGAATGTGCTGCTTAAGGCTCTGTTAACCAAAATTTGATATCTTGATTATAACTTGTTCAAATGGCTTTTACAATATTTTAATTACTTTTGCAATGCTAATTACTCGCCACTTATGGGTTTTCGAGGTCATTTCTTGGTGGTTGTGTATTATTCTGGATGTATTTAAATGGTTAGGCACATTAAATTTTAGTTCAGAGAGATAAAGTATTTTTGGCCAAAAATCCTTTAAGGCTTTAGACTTACAATTTTTGTCATTTCGGCCAAAAAATGGATTTTGTTCAAAATTTCAGTATAGGTACTCCTGAATGTGCTGCTTAAGGATCTGTTAACCAAAATTTGATATCTTGATTATAACTTGTTCAAATGGCTTTTAGAAAATATTCAAATGATTTTTACAATATTTTAATTACTTTTGCAATGCTAATTACTCGCCACTT
Source organism: Homarus gammarus (assembly GCA_958450375.1). Taxonomy (NCBI): domain Eukaryota; kingdom Metazoa; phylum Arthropoda; class Malacostraca; order Decapoda; family Nephropidae; genus Homarus; species Homarus gammarus. The sequence continues at coordinate 72,801 of CAUDMG010003307.1, read as the reverse complement.
ATGGGTTTTCGAGGTCATTTCTTGGTGGTTGTGTATAATTCTGGATGTACTTAAATAGATAGGCACATTAAATTTTAGTTCAGAGAGAAAAAGTATTTCTGGCCAAAAATCCTTTAAGGCTTTAGACTTACAATTTTTGTCATTTCGGCCAAAAAATGGATTTTGTTCAAAATTTCAGTATAGGTACTCCTGAATGTGCTGCTAAAGGATCTGTTAACCAAAATTTGATATTTTGATTATAACTTGTTCAAATGGCTTTTAGAAAATGTTCAATTGGTTTTTAGAATAATTTAATTACTATTGCAATGCTAATTACTCGCCACTTATTTGTTTTCGACGTCATTTCTTGGTGGTTGTGTATTATTCTGGATGTACTTAAGTAGTTAGGCACATTAAATTTTAGTTCAGAGAGAAAAAGTATTTTTGGCCAAAAATCCTTTAAGGCTTTAGACTTACAATTTTTGTCATTTCGGCCAAAAAATGGATTTTGTTCAAAATTTCAGTATAGGTACTCCTGAATGTGCTGCTTAAGGATCTGTTAACCAAAATTTGATATCTTGATTTTAACTTGTTCAAATGGCTTTTAGAGAATGTTCAATTGATTTTTAGAATAATTTAATTACTTTTGCAATGATAATTACTCGCCACTTATTGGATTTCGACGTCATTTCTTGGTGGTTGTGTATTATTCTGGATGTACTTAAGTAGTTAGGCACATTAAATTTTAGTTCAGAGAGTAAAAGTATTTTTGGCCAAAAATCCTTTAGGCTTACAATTTTTGTTCAAAATTTCAGTATAGGTACTCCTGAATGTGCTGCTTAAGGATCTGTTAACCAAAATTTGATATCTTGATTATAACTTGTTCAAATGGCTTTTAGAAAATATTCAAATGATTTTTAGAATATTTTAATTACTTCTGCAATGCTAATTACTCGCCACTTATGGGTTTTCGAGGTCATTTCTTGGTGGTTGTGTATTATTCTGGATGTACTTAAATAGATAGGCACATTAAATTTTAGTTCAGAGAGAAAAAGTATTTCTGGCCAAAAATCCTTTAAGGCTTTAGACTTACAATTTTTGTCATTTCGGCCAAAAAATGGATTTTGTTCAAAATTTCAGTATAGGTACTCCTGAATGTGCTGCTTAAGGATCTGTTAACCAAAATTTGATATCTTGATTATAACTTGTTCAAATGGCTTTTAGAAAATGTTCAATTGGTTTTTAGAATAATTTAATTCCTTTTGCAATGCTAATTACTCGCCACTTATGGGTTTTCGAGGTCATTTATTGGTGGTTGTGTATTATTCTGGATGTACTTAAATAGTTAGGCACATTAAATTTTAGTTCAGAGAGAAAAAGTATTTGTGGCCAAAAATCCTTTAAGGCTTTAGACTTACAATTTTTGTCATTTCGGCCAAAAAATGGATTTTGTTCAAAATTTCAGTATAGGTACTCCTGAATGTGCTGCTTAAGGATCTGTTAACCAAAATTTGATATCTTGATTATAACTTGTTCAAATGGCTATTAGAAAATATTCAAATGATTTTTACAATATTTTAATTACCTTTGGAATGCTAATTACTCGCCACTTATGGGTTTTCGAGGTCATTTCTTGGTGGTTGTGTATTATTCTGGATGTACTTAAATAGATAGGCACATTAAATTTTAGTTCAGAGAGAAAAAGTATTTCTGGCCAAAAATCCTTTAAGGCTTTAAACTTACAATTTTTGTCATTTCGGCCAAAAAATGGATTTTGTTCAAAATTTCAGTATAGGTACTCCTGAATGTGCTGCTTAAGGATCTGTTAACCAAAATTTGATATCTTGATTATAACTTCTTCAAATGGCTTTTAGAAAATATTCAAATGATTTTTACAATATTTTAATTACTTTTGCAATGCTAATTACTCACCACTTATGGGTTTTCGAGGTATTTTCTTGGTGGTTGTGTATTATTCTGGATGTACTTAAATAGATAGGCACATTAAATTTTAGTTCAGAGAGAAAAAGTATTTCTGGCCAAAAATCCTTTAAGGCTTGAGACTTACAATTTTTGTCATTTCGGCCAAAAAATGGATTTTGTTCAAAATTTCAGTATAGGTACTCCTGAATGTGCTGCTTAAGGATCTGTTAACCAAAATTTGATATCTTGATTATAACTTGTTCAAATGGCTTTTAGAAAATATTCAAATGATTTTTAGAATATTTTAATTACTTCTGCAATGCTAATTACTCGCCACTTATGGGTTTTCGAGGTCATTTCTTGGTGGTTGTGTATTATTCTGGATGTACTTAAATAGTTAGGCACATTAAATTTTAGTTCAGAGAGAAAATGTATTTTTGGCCAAAAATCCTTTAAGGCTTTAGACTTACAATTTTTGTCATTTCGGCCAAAAAATGGATTTTGTTCAAAATTTCAGTATAGGTACTCCTGAATGTGCTGCTTAAGGATCTGTTAACCAAAATTTGATATCTTGATTATAACTTGTTCAAATGGCTTTTAGAGAATGTTCAATTGATTTTTAGAATAATTTAATTACTTTTGCAATGCTAATTACTCGCCACTTATTGGATTTCGACGTCATTTCTTGGTGGTTGTGTATTATTCTGGATGTACTTAAGTAGTTAGGCACATTAAATTTTAGTTCAGAGAGAAAAAGTATTTTTGGCCAAAAATCCTTTAAGGCTTTAGACTTACAATTTTTGTCATTTCGGCCAAAAAATGGATTTTGTTCAAAATTTCAGTATAGGTACTCCTGAATGTGCTGCTTAAGGATCTGTTAACCAAAATTTGATATCTTGATTATAACTTGTTCAAATGGCTTTTAGAAAATATTCAAATGATTTTTACAATATTTTAATTACTTTTGCAATGCTAATTACTCGCCACTTATGGGTTTTCGAGGTCATTTCTTGGTGTTTGTGTATTATTCTGGATATACTTAAATAGATAGGTACATTAAATTTTAGTTCAGAGAGAAAAAGTATTTCTGGCCAAAAATCCTTTAAGGCTTTAGACTTACAATTTTTGTCATTTCGGCCAAAAAGTGGATTTTGTTCAAAATTTCAGTATAGGTACTCCTGAATGTGCTGCTTAAGGATCTGTTAACCAAAATTTGATATCTTGATTATAACTTGTTCAAATGGCTTTTAGAGAATGTTCAATTGATTTTTAGAATAATTTAATTACTTTTGCAATGCTAATTACTCGCCACTTATTGGATTTCGACGTCATTTCTTGGTGGTTGTGTATTATTCTGGATGTACTTAAGTAGTTAGGCACATTAAATTTTAGTTCAGAGAGAAAAAGTATTTTTGGCCAAAAATCCTTTAAGGCTTTAGACTTACAATTTTTGTCATTTCGGCCAAAAAATGGATTTTGTTCAAAATTTCAGTATAGGTACTCCTGAATGTGCTGCTTAAGGATCTGTTAACCAAAATTTGATATCTTGATTATAACTTGTTCAAATGGCTTTTAGAAAATATTCAAATGATTTTTACAATATTTTAATTACTTTTGCAATGCTAATTACTCGCCACTTATGGGTTTTCGAGGTCATTTCTTGGTGGTTGTGTATTATTCTGGATGTACTTAAATAGATAGGCACATTAAATTTTAGTTCAGAGAGAAAAAGTATTTCTGGCCAAAAATCCTTTAAGGCTTTAGACTTACAATTTTTGTCATTTCGGCCAAAAAATGGATTTTGTTCAAAATTTCAGTATAGGTACTCCTGAATGTGCTGCTTAAGGATCTGTTAACCAAAATTTGATATCTTGATTATAACTTGTTCAAATGGCTTTTAGAAAATATTCAAGTGATTTTTAGAATATTTTAATTACTTCTGCAATGCTAATTACTCGCCACTTATGGGTTTTCGAGGTCATTTCTTGGTGGTTGTGTATTATTCTGGATGTACTTAAATAGATAGGCACATTAAATTTTAGTTCAGAGAGAAAAAGTATTTCTGGCCAAAAATCCTTTAAGGCTTTAGACTTACAATTTTTGTCATTTCGGCCAAAAAATGGATTTTGTTCAAAATTTCAGTATAGGTACTCCTGAATGTGCTGCTTAAGGATCTGTTAACCAAAATTTGATATCTTGATTATAACTTGTTCAAATGGCTTTTAGAAAATATTCAAATGATTTTTGCAATATTTTAATTACTTTTGCAATGCTAATTACTCGCCACTTATGGGTTTTCGAGGTCATTTCTTGGTGGTTGTGTATTATTCTGGATGTACTTAAATAGTTAGGCACATTAAATTTTAGTTCAGAGAGAAAAAGTATTTTTGGCCAAAAATCCTTTAAGGCTTTAGACTTACAATTTTTGTCATTTCGGCCAAAAAATGGATTTTGTTCAAAATTTCAGTATAGGTACTCCTGAATGTGCTGCTTAAGGATCTGTTAACCAAAATTTGATATCTTGATTATAACTTGTTCAAATGGCTTTTAGAAAATATTCAAGTGATTTTTAGAATATTTTAATTACTTTTGCAATGCTAATTACTCGCCACTTATGGGTTTTCGAGGTCATTTCTTGGTGGTTGTGTATTATTCTGGATGTACTTAAATAGTTAGGCACATTAAATTTTAGTTCAGAGAGAAAAAGTATTTCTGGCCAAAAATCCTTTAAGGCTTTAGACTTACAATTTTTGTCATTTCGGCCAAAAAATGGATTTTGTTCAAAATTTCAGTATAGGTACTCCTGAATGTGCTGCTTAAGGATCTGTTAACCAAAATTTGATATCTTGATTATAACTTGTTCAAATGGCTTTTAGAAAATATTCAAATGATTTTTACAATATTTTAATTACTTTTGCAATGCTAATTACTCGCCACTTATGGGTTTTCGAGGTCATTTCTTGGTGGTTGTGTATTATTCTGGATGTACTTAAATAGTTAGGCACATTAAATTTTAGTTCAGAGAGAAAAAGTATTTCTGGCCAAAAATCCTTTAAGGCTTTAGACTTACAATTTTTGTCATTTCGGCCAAAAAATGGATTTTGTTCAAAATTTCAGTATAGGTACTCCTGAATGTGCTGCTTAAGGATCTGTTAACCAAAATTTGATATCTTGATTATAACTTGTTCAAATGGCTTTTAGAAAATATTCAAATGATTTTTACAATATTTTAATTACTTTTGCAATGCTAATTACTCGCCACTTATGGGTTTTCGAGGTCATTTCTTGGTGGTTGTGTATTATTCTGGATGTACTTAAATAGTTAGGCACATTAAATTTTAGTTCAGAGAGAAAAAGTATTTCTGGCCAAAAATCCTTTAAGGCTTTAGACTTACAATTTTTGTCATTTCGGCCAAAAAATGGATTTTGTTCAAAATTTCAGTATAGGTACTCCTGAATGTGCTGCTTAAGGATCTGTTAACCAAAATTTGATATCTTGATTATAACTTGTTCAAATGGCTTTTAGAAAATATTCAAATGATTTTTAGAATATTTTAATTACTTTTGCAATGCTAATTACTCACCACTTATGGGTTTTCGAGGTATTTTCTTGGTGGTTGTGTATTATTCTGGGTGTACTTAAATAGATAGGCACATTAAATTTTAGTTCAGAGAGAAAAAGTATTTCTGGCCAAATATCCTTTAAGGCTTTAGACTTACAATTTTTGTCATTTCGGCCAAAAAATGGATTTTGTTCAAAATTTCAGTATAGGTACTCCTGAATGTGCTGCTTAAGGATCTGTTAACCAAAATTTGATATCTTGATTATAACTTGTTCAAATGGCTTTTAGAAAATGTTCAATTGGTTTTTAGAATAATTTAATTACTTTTGCAATGCTAATTACTCGCCACTTATTGGTTTTCGACGTCATTTCTTGGTGGTTGTGTATTATTCTGGATGTACTTAAGTAGTTAGGCACATTAAATTTTAGTTCAGAGAGAAAAAGTATTTTTGGCCAAAAATCCTTTAAGGCTTTAGACTTACAATTTTTGTCATTTCGGCCAAAAAATGGATTTTGTTCAAAATTTCAGTATAGGTACTCCTGAATGTGCTGCTTAAGGATCTGTTAACCAAAATTTGATATCTTGATTATAACTTGTTCAAATGGCTTTTAGAAAATATTCAAATGATTTTTACAATATTTTAATTACGTTTGCAATGCTAATTACTCGCCACTTATGGGTTTTCGAGGTCATTTCTTGGTGGTTGTGTATTATTCTGGATGTACTTAAATAGATAGGCACATTAAATTTTAGTTCAGAGAGAAAAAGTATTTCTGGCCAAAAATCCTTTAAGGCTTTAGACTTACAATTTTTGTCATTTCGGCCAAAAAATGGATTTTGTTCAAAATTTCAGTATAGGTACTCCTGAATGTGCTGCTTAAGGATCTGTTAACCAAAATTTGATATCTTGATTATAACTTGTTTAAATGGCTTTTAGAAAATATTCAAATGATTTTTACAATATTTTAATTACTTTTGCAATGCTAATTACTCGCCACTTATGGGTTTTCGAGGTCATTTCTTGGTGGTTGTGTATTATTCTGGATGTACTTAAATACTTAGGCACATTAAATTTTAGTTCAGAGAGAAAAAGTATTTCTGGCCAAAAATCCTTTAAGGCTTTAGACTTACAATTTTTGTCATTTCGGCCAAAAAATGGATTTTGTTCAAAATTTCAGTATAGGTACTCCTGAATGTGCTGCTTAAGGATGTGTTAACCAAAATTTGATATCTTGATTATAACTTGTTCAAATGGCTTTTAGAAAATATTCAAGTGATTTTTAGAATATTTTAATTACTTCTGCAATGCTAATTACTCGCCACTTATGGGTTTTCGAGGTCATTTCTTGGTGGTTGTGTATTATTCTGGATGTACTTAAGTAGTTAGGCACATTAAATTTTAGTTCAGAGAGAAAAAGTATTTTTGGCCAAAAATCCTTTAAGGCTTTAGACTTACAATTTTTGTCATTTCGGCCAAAAAATGGATTTTGTTCAAAATTTCAGTATAGGTACTCCTGAATGTGCTGCTTAAGGATGTGTTAACCAAAATTTGATATCTTGATTATAACTTGTTCAAATGGCTGTTAGAAAATATTCAAATGATTTTTACAATATTTTAATTACTTTTGTAATGCTAATTACTCGCCACTTATGGGTTTTCGAGGTCATTTCTTGGTGGTTGTGTATTATTCTGGATGTACTTAAATAGTTAGGCACATTAAATTTTAGTTCAGAGAGAAAAAGTATTTCTGGCCAAAAATCCTTTAAGGCTTTAGACTTACAATTTTTGTCATTTCGGCCAAAAAATGGATTTTGTTCAAAATTTCAGTATAGGTACTCCTGAATGTGCTGCTTAAGGATCTGTTAACCAAAATTTGATATCTTGATTATAACTTGTTCAAATGGCTTTTAGAAAATATTCAATTGATTTTTAGAATATTTTAATTACTTCTGCAATGCTAATTACTCACCACTTATGGGTTTTCGAGGTCATTTCTTGGTGGTTGTGTATTATTCTGGATGTACTTAAGTAGTTAGGCACATTAAATTTTAGTTCAGAGAGAAAAAGTATTTTTGGCCAAAAATCCTTTAAGGCTTTAGACTTACAATTTTTGTCATTTCGGCCAAAAAATGGATTTTGTTCAAAATTTCAGTATAGGTACTCCTGAATGTGCTGCTTAAGGATCTGTTAACCAAAATTTGATATCTTGATTATAACTTGTTCAAATGGCTTTTAGAAAATATTCAAGTGATTTTTAGAATATTTTAATTACTTCTGCAATGCTAATTACTCGCCACTTATGGGTTTTCGAGGTCATTTCTTGGTGGTTGTGTATTATTCTGGATGTACTTAAGTAGTTAGGCACATTAAATTTTAGTTCAGAGAGTAAAAGCATTTTTGGCCAAAAATCCTTTAACGCTTTAGACTTACAATTTTTGTCATTTCGGCCAAAAAATGGATTTTGTTCAAAATTTCAGTATAGGTACTCCTGAATGTGCTGCTTAAGGATGTGTTAACCAAAATTTGATATCTTGATTATAACTTGTTCAAATGGCTGTTAGAAAATATTCAAATGATTTTTACAATATTTTAATTACTTTTGTAATGCTAATTACTCGCCACTTATGGGTTTTCGAGGTCATTTCTTGGTGGTTGTGTATTATTCTGGATGTACTTAAATAGTTAGGCACATTAAATTTTAGTTCAGAGAGAAAAAGTATTTCTGGCCAAAAATCCTTTAAGGCTTTAGACTTACAATTTTTGTCATTTCGGCCAAAAAATGGATTTTGTTCAAAATTTCAGTATAGGTACTCCTGAATGTGCTGCTTAAGGATCTGTTAACCAAAATTTGATATCTTGATTATAACTTGTTCAAATGGCTTTTAGAAAATATTCAAATGATTTTTACAATATTTTAATTACTTTTGCAATGCTAATTACTCACCACTTATGGGTTTTCGAGGTATTTTCTTGGTGGTTGTGTATTATTCTGGGTGTACTTAAATAGATAGGCACATTAAATTTTAGTTCAGAGAGAAAAAGTATTTCTGGCCAAAAATCCTTTAAGGCTTTAGACTTACAATTTTTGTCATTTCGGCCAAAAAATGGATTTTGTTCAAAATTTCAGTATAGGTACTCCTGAATGTGCTGCTTAAGGATCTGTTAACCAAAATTTGATATCTTGATTATAACTTGTTCAAATGGCTTTTAGAAAATATTCAAGTGATTTTTAGAATATTTTAATTACTTTTGCAATGCTAATTACTCGCCACTTATGGGTTTTCGAGGTCATTTCTTGGTGGTTGTGTATTATTCTGGATGTACTTAAGTAGTTAGGCACATTAAATTTTAGTTCAGAGAGAAAAAGTATTTTTGGCCAAAAATCCTTTAAGGCTTTAGACTTACAATTTTTGTCATTTCGGCCAAAAAATGGATTTTGTTCAAAATTTCAGTATAGGTACTCCTGAATGTGCTGCTTAAGGATCTGTTAACCAAAATTTGATATCTTGATTATAACTTGTTCAAATGGCTTTTAGAAAATATTCAAATGATTTTTACAATATTTTAATTACTTTTGCAATGCTAATTACTCGCCACTTATGGGTTTTCGAGGTCATTTCTTGGTGGTTGTGTATTATTCTGGATGTACTTAAATAGTTAGGCACATTAAATTTTAGTTCAGAGAGAAAAAGTATTTCTGGCCAAAAATCCTTTAAGGCTTTAGACTTACAATTTTTGTCATTTCGGCCAAAAAATGGATTTTGTTCAAAATTTCAGTATAGGTACTCCTGAATGTGCTGCTTAAGGATCTGTTAACCAAAATTTGATATCTTGATTATAACTTGTTCAAATGGCTTTTAGAAAATATTCAAATGATTTTTACAATATTTTAATTACTTTTGCAATGCTAATTACTCACCACTTATGGGTTTTCGAGGTCATTTCTTGGTGGTTGTGTATTATTCTGGATGTACTTAAATAGATAGGCACATTAAATTTTAGTTCAGAGAGAAAAAGTATTTCTGGCCAAAAATCCTTTAAGGCTTTAGACTTACAATTTTTGTCATTTCGGCCAAAAAATGGATTTTGTTCAAAATTTCAGTATAGGTACTCCTGAATGTGCTGCTTAAGGATCTGTTAACCAAAATTTGATATCTTGATTATAACTTGTTCAAATGGCTTTTAGAAAATATTCAAGTGATTTTTAGAATATTTTAATTACTTTTGCAATGCTAATTACTCGCCACTTATTTGTTTTCGAGGTCATTTCTTGGTGGTTGTGTATTATTCTGGATGTACTTAAATAGTTAGGCACATTAAATTTTAGTTCAGAGAGAAAAAGTATTTTTGGCCAAAAATCCTTTAAGGCTTTAGACTTACAATTTTTGTCATTTCGGCCAAAAAATGGATTTTGTTCAAAATTTCAGTATAGGTACTCCTGAATGTGCTGCTTAAGGATCTGTTAACCAAAATTTGATATCTTGATTATAACTTGTTCAAATGGCTTTTAGAAAATGTTCAATTGGTTTTTAGAATAATTTAATTACTTTTGCAATGCTAATTACTCGCCACTTATTGGTTTTCGACGTCATTTCTTGGTGGTTGTGTATTATTCTGGATGTACTTAAGTAGTTAGGCACATTAAATTTTAGTTCAGAGAGAAAAAGTATTTTTGGCCAAAAATCCTTTAAGACTTACAATTTTTGTCATTTCGGCCAAAAAATGGATTTTGTTCAAAATTTCAGTATAGGTACTCCTGAATGTGCTGCTTAAGGATCTGTTAACCAAAATTTGATATCTTGATTATAACTTGTTCAAATGGCTTTTAGAAAATATTCAAGTCATTTTTAGAATATTTTAATTACTTCTGCAATGCTAATTACTCGCCACTTATGGGTTTTCGAGGTCATTTCTTGGTGGTTGTGTATTATTCTGGATGTACTTAAGTAGTTAGGCACATTAAATTTTAGTTCAGAGAGAAAAAGTATTTTTGGCCAAAAATCCTTTAAGGCTATAGACTTACAATTTTTGTCATTTCGGCCAAAAAATGGATTTTGTTCAAAATTTCAGTATAGGTACTCCTGAATGTGCTGCTTAAGGATCTGTTAACCAAAATTTGATATCTTGATTATAACTTGTTCAAATGGCTTTTAGAAAATATTCAAATGATTTTTACAATATTTTAATTACTTTTGCAATGCTAATTACTCGCCACTTATGGGTTTTCGAGGTCATTTCTTGGTGGTTGTGTATTATTCTGGATGTACTTAAATAGTTAGGCACATTAAATTTTAGTTCAGAGAGAAAAAGTATTTCTGGCCAAAAATCCTTTAAGGCTTTAGACTTACAATTTTTGTCATTTCGGCCAAAAAATGGATTTTGTTCAAAATTTCAGTATAGGTACTCCTGAATGTGCTGCTTAAGGATCTGTTAACCAAAATTTGATATCTTGATTATAACTTGTTCAAATGGCTTTTAGAAAATGTTCAATTGGTTTTTAGAATAATTTAATTACTTTTGCAATGCTAATTACTCGCCACTTATTGGTTTTCGACGTCATTTCTTGGTGGTTGTGTATTATTCTGGATGTACTTAAGTAGTTAGGCACATTAAATTTTAGTTCAGAGAGAAAAAGTATTTTTGGCCAAAAATCCTTTAAGCTTAGACTTACAATTTTTGTCATTTCGGCCAAAAAATGGATTTTGTTCAAAATTTCAGTATAGGTACTCCTGAATGTGCTGCTTAAGGATCTGTTAACCAAAATTTGATATCTTGATTATAACTTGTTCAAATGGCTTTTAGAAAATATTCAAATGATTTTTACAATATTTTAATTACTTTTGCAATGCTAATTACTCGCCACTTATGGGTTTTCGAGGTCATTTCTTGGTGGTTGTGTATTATTCTGGATGTACTTAAATAGATAGGCACATTAAATTTTAGTTCAGAGAGAAAAAGTATTTCTGGCCAAAAATCCTTTAAGGCTTTAGACTTACAATTTTTGTCATTTCGGCCAAAAAATGGATTTTGTTCAAAATTTCAGTATAGGTACTCCTGAATGTGCTGCTTAAGGATCTGTTAACCAAAATTTGATATCTTGATTATAACTTGTTCAAATGGCTTTTAGAAAATATTCAAATGATTTTTACAATATTTTAATTACTTTTGCAATGCTAATTACTCGCCACTTATGGGTTTTCGAGGTCATTTCTTGGTGGTTGTGTATTATTCTGGATGTACTTAAATAGTTAGGCACATTAAATTTTAGTTCAGAGAGAAAAAGTATTTTTGGCCAAAAATCCTTTAAGGCTTTAGACTTACAATTTTTGTCATTTCGGCCAAAAAATGGATTTTGTTCAAAATTTCAGTATAGGTACTCCTGAATGTGCTGCTTAAGGATCTGTTAACCAAAATTTGATATCTTGATTATAACTTGTTCAAATGGCTTTTAGAAAATGTTCAATTGGTTTTTAGAATAATTTAATTACTTTTGCAATGCTAATTACTCGCCACTTATTGGTTTTCGACGTCATTTCTTGGTGGTTGTGTATTATTCTGGATGTACTTAAGTAGTTAGGCACATTAAATTTTAGTTCAGAGAGAAAAAGTATTTTTGGCCAAAAATCCTTTAAGACTTACAATTTTTGTCATTTCGGCCAAAAAATGGATTTTGTTCAAAATTTCAGTATAGGTACTCCTGAATGTGCTGCTTAAGGATCTGTTAACCAAAATTTGATATCTTGATTATAACTTGTTCAAATGGCTTTTAGAAAATATTCAAATGATTTTTACAATATTTTAATTACTTTTGCAATGCTAATTACTCGCCACTTATGGGTTTTCGAGGTCATTTCTTGGTGGTTGTGTATTATTCTGGATGTACTTAAATAGTTAGGCACATTAAATTTTAGTTCAGAGAGAAAAAGTATTTTTGGCCAAAAATCCTTTAAGGCTTTAGACTTACAATTTTTGTCATTTCGGCCAAAAAATGGATTTTGTTCAAAATTTCAGTATAGGTACTCCTGAATGTGCTGCTTAAGGATCTGTTAACCAAAATTTGATATCTTGATTATAACTTGTTCAAATGGCTTTTAGAAAATGTTCAATTGGTTTTTAGAATAATTTAATTACTTTTGCAATGCTAATTACTCGCCACTTATTGGTTTTCGACGTCATTTCTTGGTGGTTGTGTATTATTCTGGATGTACTTAAGTAGTTAGGCACATTAAATTTTAGTTCAGAGAGAAAAAGTATTTTTGGCCAAAAATCCTTTAAGCTTAGACTTACAATTTTTGTCATTTCGGCCAAAAAATGGATTTTGTTCAAAATTTCAGTATAGGTACTCCTGAATGTGCTGCTTAAGGATCTGTTAACCAAAATTTGATATCTTGATTATAACTTGTTCAAATGGCTTTTAGAAAATATTCAAATGATTTTTACAATATTTTAATTACTTTTGCAATGCTAATTACTCGCCACTTATGGGTTTTCGAGGTCATTTCTTGGTGGTTGTGTATTATTCTGGATGTACTTAAATAGTTAGGCACATTAAATTTTAGTTCAGAGAGAAAAAGTATTTTTGGCCAAAAATCCTTTAAGGCTTTAGACTTACAATTTTTGTCATTTCGGCCAAAAAATGGATTTTGTTCAAAATTTCAGTATAGGTACTCCTGAATGTGCTGCTTAAGGATCTGTTAACCAAAATTTGATATCTTGATTATAACTTGTTCAAATGGCTTTTAGAAAATGTTCAATTGGTTTTTAGAATAATTTAATTACTTTTGCAATGCTAATTACTCGCCACTTATTGGTTTTCGACGTCATTTCTTGGTGGTTGTGTATTATTCTGGATGTACTTAAGTAGTTAGGCACATTAAATTTTAGTTCAGAGAGAAAAAGTATTTTTGGCCAAAAATCCTTTAAGTTGACTTACAATTTTTGTCATTTCGGCCAAAAAATGGATTTTGTTCAAAATTTCAGTATAGGTACTCCTGAATGTGCTGCTTAAGGATCTGTTAACCAAAATTTGATATCTTGATTATAACTTGTTCAAATGGCTTTTAGAAAATATTCAAATGATTTTTACAATATTTTAATTACTTTTGCAATGCTAATTACTCGCCACTTATGGGTTTTCGACGTCATTTCTTGGTGGTTGTGTATTATTCTGGATGTACTTAAATAGATAGGCACATTAAATTTTAGTTCAGAGAGAAAAAGTATTTCTGGCCAAAAATCCTTTAAGGCTTTAGACTTACAATTTTTGTCATTTCGGCCAAAAAATGGATTTTGTTCAAAATTTCAGTATAGGTACTCCTGAATGTGCTGCATAAGGATCTGTTAACCAAAATTTGATATCTTGATTATAGCTTCTTCAAATGGCTTTTAGAAAATATTCAAGTGATTTTTAGAATATTTTAATTACTTCTGCAATGCTAATTACTCGCCACCTATGGGTTTTCGAGGTCATTTCTTGGTGGTTGTGTATTATTCTGGATGTACTTAAGTAGTCAGGCACATTAAATTTTAGTTCAGAGAGAAAAAGTATTTTTGGCCAAAAATCCTTTTAGGCTTTAGACTTACAATTTTTGTCATTTCGGCCAAAAAATGGATTTTGTTCAAAATTTCAGTATAGGTACTCCTGAATGTGCTGCTTAAGGATCTGTTAACCAAAATTTGATATCTTGATTATAACTTGTTCAAATGGCTTTTAGAAAATGTTCAATTGGTTTTTAGAATAATTTAATTACTTTTGCAATGCTAATTACTCGCCACTTATTGGTTTTCGACGTCATTTCTTGGTGGTTGTGTATTATTCTGGATGTACTTAAGTAGTTAGGCACATTAAATTTTAGTTCAGAGAGAAAAAGTATTTTTGGCCAAAAATCCTTTAAGGCTTTAGACTTACAATTTTTGTCATTTCGGCCAAAAAATGGATTTTGTTCAAAAATTTAGTATAGGTACTCCTGAATGTGCTGCTTATGGATCTGTTAACCAAAATTTGATATCTTGATTATAACTTGTTCAAATGGCTTTTAGAAAATGTTCAATTGATTTTTAGAATAATTTAATTACTTTTGCAATGCTAATTACTCGCCACTTATTGGTTTTCGACGTCATTTCTTGGTGGTTGTGTATTATTCTGGATGTACTTAAGTAGTTAGGCACAATAAATTTTAGTTCAGAGAGAAAAAGTATTTTTGGCCAAAAATCCTTTAAGGCTTTAGACTTACAATTTTTGTCATTTCGGCCAAAAAATGGATTTTGTTCAAAATTTCAGTATAGGTACTTCTGAATGTGCTGCTTAAGGATCTGTTAACCAAAATTTGATATCTTGATTATAACTTGTTCAAATGGCTTTTAGAAAATATTCAAATGATTTTTACAATATTTTAATTACTTTTGCAATGCTAATTACTCGCCACTTATGGGTTTTCGAGGTCATTTCTTGGTGGTTGTGTATTATTCTGGATGTACTTAAATAGTTAGGCACATTAAATTTTAGTTCAGAGAGAAAAAGTATTTTTGGCCAAAAATCCTTTAAGGCTTTAGACTTACAATTTTTGTCATTTCGGCCAAAAAATGGATTTTGTTCAAAATTTCAGTATAGGTACTCCTGAATGTGCTGCTTAAGGATCTGTTAACCAAAATTTGATATCTTGATTATAACTTGTTCAAATGGCTTTTAGAATATGTTCAATTGGTTTTTAGAATAATTTAATTACTTTTGCAATGCTAATTACTCGCCACTTATTGGTTTTCGACGTCATTTCTTGGTGGTTGTGTATTATTCTGGATGTACTTAAGTAGTTAGGCACATTAAATTTTAGTTCAGAGAGAAAAAGTATTTTTGGCCAAAAATCCTTTAAGACTTACAATTTTTGTCATTTCGGCCAAAAAATGGATTTTGTTCAAAATTTCAGTATAGGTACTCCTGAATGTGCTGCTTAAGGATCTGTTAACCAAAATTTGATATCTTGATTATAACTTGTTCAAATGGCTTTTAGAAAATATTCAAATGATTTTTACAATATTTTAATTACTTTTGCAATGCTAATTACTCGCCACTTATGGGTTTTCGAGGTCATTTCTTGGTGGTTGTGTATTATTCTGGATGTACTTAAATAGATAGGCACATTAAATTTTAGTTCAGAGAGAAAAAGTATTTCTGGCCAAAAATCCTTTAAGGCTTTAGACTTACAATTTTTGTCATTTCGGCCAAAAAATGGATTTTGTTCAAAATTTCAGTATAGGTACTCCTGAATGTGCTGCTTAAGGATCTGTTAACCAAAATTTGATATCTTGATTATAACTTCTTCAAATGGCTTTTAGAAAATATTCAAGTGATTTTTAGAATATTTTAATTACTTCTGCAATGCTAATTACTCGCCACCTATGGGTTTTCGAGGTCATTTCTTGGTGGTTGTGTATTATTCTGGATGTACTTAAGTAGTTAGGCACATTAAATTTTAGTTCAGAGAGAAAAAGTATTTTTGGCCAAAAATCCTTTTAGGCTTTAGACTTACAATTTTTGTCATTTCGGCCAAAAAATGGATTTTGTTCAAAATTTCAGTATAGGTACTCCTGAATGTGCTGCTTAAGGATCTGTTAACCAAAATTTGATATCTTGATTATAACTTGTTCAAATGGCTTTTAGAAAATGTTCAATTGGTTTTTAGAATAATTTAATTACTTTTGCAATGCTAATTACTCGCCACTTATTGGTTTTCGACGTCATTTCTTGGTGGTTGTGTATTATTCTGGATGTATTTAAGTAGTTAGGCACATTAAATTTTAGTTCAGAGAGAAAAAGTATTTTTGGCCAAAAATCCTTTAAGGCTTTAGACTTACAATTTTTGTCATTTCGGCCAAAAAATGATTTTGTTCAAAATTTCAGTATAGGTACTCCTGAATTTGCTGCTTAAGGATCTGTTAACCAAAATTTGATATCTTGATTATAACTTGTTCAAATGGCTTTTAGAAAATATTCAAATGATTTTTACAATATTTTAATTACTTTTGCAATGCTAATTACTCACCACTTATGGGTTTTCGAGGTATTTTCTTGGCGGTTGTGTATTATTCTGGATGTACTTAAATAGATAGGCACATTAAATTTTAGTTCAGAGAGAAAAAGTATTTCTGGCCAAAAATCCTTTAAGGCTTTAGACTTACAATTTTTGTCATTTCGGCCAAAAAATGGATTTTGTTCAAAATTTCAGTATAGGTACTCCTGAATGTGCTGCTTAAGGATCTGTTAACCAAAATTTGATATCTTGATTATAACTTGTTCAAATGGCTTTTAGAAAATATTCAAATGATTTTTACAATATTTTAATTACTTTTGCAATGCTAATTACTCGCCACTTATGGGTTTTCGAGGTCATTTCTTGGTGGTTGTGTATTATTCTGGATGTACTTAAATAGATAGGCACATTAAATTTTAGTTCAGAGAGAAAAAGTATTTCTGGCCAAAAATCCTTTAAGGCTTTAGACTTACAATTTTTGTCATTTCGGCCAAAAAATGGATTTTGTTCAAAATTTCAGTATAGGTACTCCTGAATGTGCTGCTTAAGGATCTGTTAACCAAAATTTGATATCTTGATTATAACTTCTTCAAATGGCTTTTAGAAAATATTCAAGTGATTTTTAGAATATTTTAATTACTTCTGCAATGCTAATTACTCGCCACTTATGGGTTTTCGAGGTCATTTCTTGGTGGTTGTGTATTATTCTGGATGTACTTAAGTAGTTAGGCACATTAAATTTTAGTTCAGAGAGAAAAAGTATTTTTGGCCAAAAATCCTTTTAGGCTTTAGACTTACAATTTTTGTCATTTCGGCCAAAAAATGGATTTTGTTCAAAATTTCAGTATAGGTACTCCTGAATGTGCTGCTTAAGGATCTGTTAACCAAAATTTGATATCTTGATTATAACTTGTTCAAATGGCTTTTAGAAAATGTTCAATTGGTTTTTAGAATAATTTAATTACTTTTGCAATGCTAATTACTCGCCACTTATTGGTTTTCGACGTCATTTCTTGGTGGTTGTGTATTATTCTGGATGTATTTAAGTAGTTAGGCACATTAAATTTTAGTTCAGAGAGAAAAAGTATTTTTGGCCAAAAATCCTTTAAGGCTTTAGACTTACAATTTTTGTCATTTCGGCCAAAAAATGATTTTGTTCAAAATTTCAGTATAGGTACTCCTGAATTTGCTGCTTAAGGATCTGTTAACCAAAATTTGATATCTTGATTATAACTTGTTCAAATGGCTTTTAGAAAATATTCAAATGATTTTTACAATATTTTAATTACTTTTGCAATGCTAATTACTCACCACTTATGGGTTTTCGAGGTATTTTCTTGGCGGTTGTGTATTATTCTGGATGTACTTAAATAGATAGGCACATTAAATTTTAGTTCAGAGAGAAAAAGTATTTCTGGCCAAAAATCCTTTAAGGCTTTAGACTTACAATTTTTGTCATTTCGGCCAAAAAATGGATTTTGTTCAAAATTTCAGTATAGGTACTCCTGAATGTGCTGCTTAAGGATCTGTTAACCAAAATTTGATATCTTGATTATAACTTGTTCAAATGGCTTTTAGAAAATGTTCAATTGGTTTTTAGAATAATTTAATTACGTTTGCAATGCTAATTACTCGCCACTTATTGGTTTTCGACGTCATTTCTTGGTGGTTGTGTATTATTCTGGATGTACTTAAGTAGTTAGGCACATTAAATTTTAGTTCAGAGAGAAAAAGTATTTTTGGCCAAAAATCCTTTAAGACTTACAATTTTTGTCATTTCGGCCAAAAAATGGATTTTGTTCAAAATTTCAGTATAGGTACTCCTGAATGTGCTGCTTAAGGATCTGTTAACCAAAATTTGACATCTTGATTATAACTTGTTCAAATGGCTTTTAGAAAATATTCAAATGATTTTTAGAATATTTTAATTACTTTTGCAATGCTAATTACTCGCCACTTATTGGTTTTCGACGTCATTTCTTGGTGGTTGTATATTTTTCTGGATGTACTTAGGTAGTTAGGCACATTAAATTTTAGTTCAGAGAGAAAAAGTATTTCTGGCCAAAAATCCTTTAAGGCTTTAGACTTACAATTTTTGTCATTTCGGCCAAAAAATGGATTTTGTTCGAAATTTCAGTATAGGTACTCCTGAATGTGCTGCTTAAGGATCTGTTAACCAAAATTTGATATCTTGATTATAACTTGTTCAAATGGCTTTTAGAAAATGTTCAATTGATTTTTAGAATAATTTAATAACTTTTGCAATGCTAATTACTCGCCACTTATTGGTTTTCGACGTCATTTCTTGGTGGTTGTGTATTATTCTGGATGTACTTAAATAGTTAGGCACATTAAATTTTAGTTCAGAGAGAAAAAGTATTTCTGGCCAAAAATCCTTTAAGGCTTTAGACTTACAATTTTTGTCATTTCGGCCAAAAAATGGATTTTGTTCAAAATTTCAGTATAGGTACTCCTGAATGTGCTGCTTAAGGATCTGTTAACCAAAATTTGATATCTTGATTATAACTTGTTCAAATGGCTTTTAGAAAATATTCAAATGATTTTTACAATATTTTAATTACTTTTGCAATGCTAATTACTCGCCACTTATGGGTTTTCGAGGTCATTTCTTGGTGGTTGTGTATTATTCTGGATGTACTTAAATAGTTAGGCACATTAAATTTTAGTTCAGAGAGAAAAAGTATTTCTGGCCAAAAATCCTTTAAGGCTTTAAACTTACAATTTTTGTCATTTCGACCAAAAAATGGATTTTGTTCAAAATTTCAGTATAGGTACTCCTGAATGTGCTGCTTAAGGATCTGTTAACCAAAATTTGATATCCTGATTATAACTTGTTCAAATGGCTTTTAGAAAATGTTCAATTGATTTTTAGAATAATTTAATTACTTTTACAATGCTAATTACTCGCCACTTATTGGTTTTCGACGTCATTTCTTGGTGGTTGTGTATTATTCTTGATGTACTTAAGTAGTTAGGCACATTAAATTTTAGTTCAGAGAGAAAAAGTATTTTTGGCTAAAAATCCTTTAAGGCTTTAGACTTACAATTTTTGTCATTTCGGCCAAAAAATGGATTTTGTTCAAAATTTCAGTATAGGTACTCCTGAATGTGCTGCTTAAGGATCTGTTAACCAAAATTTGATATCTTGATTATAACTTGTTCAAATGGCTTTTAGAAAATATTCAAATGATTTTTACAATATTTTAATTACTTTTGCAATGCTAATTACTCACCACTTATGGGTTTTCGAGGTCATTTCTTGGTGGTTGTGTATTATTCTGGATGTACTGAAATAGTTAGGCACATTAAATTTTAGTTCAGAGAGAAAAAGTATTTCTGGCCAAAAATCCTTTAAGGCTTTAGACTTACAATTTTTGTCATTTCGGCCAAAAAATGGATTTTGTTCAAAATTTCAGTATAGGTACTCCTGAATGTGCTGCTTAAGGATCTGTTAACCAAAATTTGATATCTTGATTATAACTTGTTCAAATGGCTTTTAGAAAATATTCAAATGATTTTTACAATATTTTAATTACTTTTGCAATGCTAATTACTCGCCACTTATGGGTTTTCGAGGTCATTTCTTGGTGGTTGTGTATTATTCTGGATGTACTTAAATAGTAAGGCACATTAAATTTTGGTTCAGAGAGAAAAAGTTTTTCTTGTCAAAAATCCTTTAAGGCTTTAGACTTACAATTTTTGTCATTTCGGCCAAAAAATGGATTTTGTTCAAAAATTTAGTATAGGTACTCCTGAATGTGCTGCTTAAGGATCTGTTAACCAAAATTTGATATCTTGATTATAACTTGTTCAAATGGCTTTTAGAAAATGTTCAACTGATTTTTAGAATAATTTAATTACTTTTGCAATGCTAATTACTCGCCACTTATTGGTTTTCGACGTCATTTCTTGGTGGTTGTGTCTTAATCTGGATGTACTTAAGTAGTTAGGCACATTAAATTTTAGTTCAGAGAGAAAAAGTATTTTTGGCCAAAAATCCTTTAAGGCTTTAGACTTACAATTTTTGTCATTTCGGCCAAAAAATGGATTTTGTTCAAAATTTCAGTATAGGTACTCCTGAATGTGCTTATCTACTTATCATAGAAAACGAGAAATTTGTATCATAGAAAATGGGAAATAATCTACTTTCCGGGAAAGTTGGTTATCTACTTTCCCGAAGCGTAGATTATCGACTTTTCGGGGAAGTAGATTATCGACTTTTGGGGAAATATTACCAAATTTTGCGAAGTAGATTATTATAGAAAACGGGAAATTTGTATCACAGAAAATGGGAAATATCTATTTTCTGGGAAAGTTGGTTATCTACTTATCATAGAAAACGGGAAATTTGTATCATAGAAAATGGGAAATAATCTACTTTCCGGGATAGTTGGTTATCTACTTTCCCGAAAAGTAGACAATCTACTTTTTGGGAAAGTAGATTACCGACTTTTCGGGAAAGTAGATTATGGACTTTTCGGGGAAGTAGATTACCAACTTTTTGAAAATTATTACCTAATTTTCAGAAGTAGATTATCATAGAAAACGGGAAATTTGTATCATAAAAAATGGGATATAATCTACTTTCCGGGAAAGTTGGTAATCTACTTTCCCGAAAAGTAGATTATCTACTTTTCGGGAAAGTAGATTATGGACTTTTCGGGGAAGTAGATTATCGACTTTTTGAAAATTATTACCTAATTTTTCAGAAGTAGATTATCATAGAAAACAGGAAATTTGTATCATAGAAAATGGGAAATAATCTACTTTCCGGGAAAGTTGGTAATCTACTTTCCCGAAAAGGAGATTATCTACTTTCCGGGAAAGTAGATTATCGACTTTTCGGGGAAGTAGATTATCGACTTTTTGAAAATTATTACCTAATTTTTCAGAAGTAGATTATCATAGAAAACAGGAAATTTGTATCATAGAAAATGGGAAATAATCTACTTTCCGGGAAAGTTGGTAATCTACTTTCCCGAAAAGGAGATTATCTACTTTCCGGGAAAGTAGATTATCGACTTTTCGGGGAAGTAGATTATCGACTTTTTGAAAATTATTACCTAATTTTCAGAAGTAGATTATTATAGAAAACGGGAAATTTGTATCACAGAAAATGGGAAATATCTATTTTCTGGGAAAGTTGGTTATCTACTTATCATAGAATACGGGAAATTTGTATCATAGAAAATGGGAAATAATCTACTTTCCGGGAAAGTTGGTAATCTACTTTCCCGAAAAGGAGATTATCTACTTTTCGCGAAAGTAGATTATCGACTTTTCGGGGAAATAGATTACCAACTTTTTGAAAATTATTACCTAATTTTCAGAAGTAGATTATTATAGAAAACGGGAAATTTGTATCACAGAAAATGGAAAATATCCATCTTCTGGGAAAGTTGGTTATCAACTTATCATAGAAAACGATAATCTACTTTTCGGGAAAGTAGATAACCAACTTTCCCGGAAAGTAGATAACCAACTTTCCCGGAAAGTAGATATTTCACATTTTCTATGATAAAAATTTTCCGTTTTCTATTATAAGAAGATATTAAATTTTTCCAGAAAAAAGATATTTCCCATTTTTTATGACACAAATTTCATCGTCCCCTAAGGACGGTGGCGCCCCCAAGGACCCTGCCAGGGTCGATGGCGCCCCCGGGGGCTCTCCTTAGGGGTGGTGGAACCTCCAGGGGCACTCAGACAGTCATTGGTCTACCAGGGGCCTTCAAAGGCACAGTGGAGCCCACAGGGGCCCTGCTAGGTGCAGTGGTTCCCAAATAGGCCTACCCAGGGGCGACGGCGCCACCAGGGGTTCTCCTTAGGGAAGTAACGCCCCCAGGATCTCTCTCAGTGGCCCGCCCATGGGTAAAGGCACGCACAGAGGCTCTCCTTAGGGCAGCGACGCTCCCAGGAACCCTCCTTGTGGCGCTGGCACCACCAGGTGCCCTTCCAGCAGAGGTGGCGTCCCTAGGGACCCTGCCAGGGGCAGCAGAGCCTTCAGGGGACCTGCCAGAGGCAGTAGAGCCTTCAGGGCCCCAGCCAGGGGCAGCAGCACCTCCAGGGGCTCGGCCAGGGATGGTGGCGGTTCCAGGAGCCCTTCCAGGGTCAGTGACGCCTCCAGAGGCCCTCCCGGTGGCGGAGTGTAGGTGGAGTGTTACGAAGAAGTTAGAAGGGTGTGTGGAGTGTTAGAGAGGTGTGTGGTGTGTTAGAGTGTGTGGTGTGTTAGAGGGGTGTGTAGAGTGTTAGAGAGGTGTGTGGTGTGTTAGAGGGGTGTGTGGTGTGTTAGAGGGGTGTGTGGAGTGTTAGAGGGGTGTGTGGTGTGTTAGAGGGGTGTGTGGAGTGTTAGAGGGGTGTGTGGTGTGTTAGAGGGGTGTGTGGTGTGTTAGAGTGTGTGGTGTGTTAGAGGGGTGTGTAGAGTGTTAGAGAGGTGTGTGGTGTGTTAGAGGGGTGTGTGGTGTGTTAGAGGGGTGTGTGGTGTGTTAGAGAGGTGTGTGGTGTGTTAGAAGGGTGTGTGGTGTGTTAGAGGGGTGTGTGGTGTGTTAGAGGGGTGTGTGGTGTGTTAGAGGGGTGTGTGGTGTGTTAGAGGGGTGTGTGGAGTGTTAGAGAGGGGTGTGGTGTGTTAGGTGCTACCTGCGTTGCCCCTATTTCACTGGTTGGTCTAATGTGGTAAGAGCTCCCATTAAATTTGCTAGTGTCCTCATTGGTAATGTTCCCGGTGTTCGTGACCCTAGCGACCCGGAACCGTTAAAACTCTCCTCGCCACCAGCTCCAGTTTCCTCGCTACCAGCACCAGTCTCCTCGCCACCAGCACCAGTCCCCACGCCACCTGCTGACGACGACGACTCGCCACCTGCCGACGTCTCTTCGCCACCCTCACACGCCACCACACCTCCAGCAAGGGTCCAAGCCACGGAGAAAGGGTCAGCGAAGGTGAAACGACCGCATCCCCTGATTCTTCCGATTTTGTTGCCACCGACTGTGACTCCCGGGAAGTTCGCCACTCTGAAGCCAGTAAGGGAGAAGGTGACTTCCGAGGAGGAGGATCAGGTGATAGATGGGTCGGTTTATAAGTTTGTTTCTATTAATGGGGTGTTACACATTCAGGAGTACCTATACTGAAATTTTGAACAAAATCCATTTTTTGGCCGAAATGACAAAAATTGTAAGTCTAAAGCCTTAAAGGATTTTTGGCCAAAAATATTTTTTCTCTCTCAACTAAAATTAATGTGCCTAACTATATAAGTACATCCAGAATAATACACAAGCACCAAGAAATGACCTCGAAAACCCATAAGTGGCAAGTAATTAGCATTGCAAAAGTAATTAAAATATTCTAAAAATCATTTGAACAAGCAATAATCCATATATCAAATATTCGTTAAGAGATCCTTAATCAGCATGTTCAGGAGTACCTATACTGCGATTTTGATCAAAATCTATATTTGAACGAAATGCCAAAAATTGTAAGGCTTACCCCTTACAGGATTTTTGGCCAAAAAATAGATTTTGTTCAAATTCTCAGGAAAGGTACTCCTGAATATGTTGCTTAAGGATCTGTTAACCAAAATTTGATATCTGGATTATTACTTGTTCAAATGGCTTTTAGAAAATTTTAATTAATTTTGCAAGTCATTTGAATAAGTAATTATGCAGATATCAAATTTTGGTTAACAGATCCTTAATCAGCATGTTCGGGAGTACCTATACTGCGATTTTGAGCAAAATCTAATTTTGGACGAAATTCCAAAAATTGTAAGGCTTACCCCTTACAGAATTTTTGGCCAAAAATACTTTTTCTTACAGAACTAAAATGTAATGTGCCTACCTTCATAAATACACCCAGAATAATACACAACCACCAAGAAATGACCTCGAAAACCCATAAGTGGCGAGTAATTAGCATTTCAAATTAATTAAAATATTCTAAAAATCATTTGAACATTTTCTAAAAGCCATTTGAACAAGTTATAATCAAGATATCAAATTTTGGTTAACAGATCCTTAAGCAGCACATTCAGGAGTACCTATACTGAAATTTTGAACAAAATCCATTTTTTGGCCGAAATGACAAAAATTGTAAGTCTAAAGCCTTAAAGGATTTTTGGCCAAAAATACTTTTTCTCTCTGAACTAAAATTTAATGTGCCTAACTATTTAAGTACATCCAGAATAATACACAACCACCAAGAAATGACGTCGAAAACCAATAAGTGGCGAGTAATTAGCCATACACCACGAGACACTGCCATAAATCATGATACACTGCCATACACCACGAGACACTGCCATACACCATGAGACACTGCCATACACCATGATACACTGCAATACACCACGAGACACTGCCATAAACCATGATACACTGCCATATACCACGAGACACTGCCATACACGAGACACTGCCATACACCGCGAGACACTGACATACATCAAGAGACACTGACATACACCACGAGACACTGACATACACCACGAGACACTGACATAAACCACGAGACACTGACTTACATCGTGAGACACTGACATACACCACGAGACACTGACATACATCTTGAGACACTGACATACATCAAGAGACACTGACATACATTACGAGATACTGACATACATCAAGAGACACTGACATACACCACGAGACACTGACATACATCGTGAGACACTGACATACATCGTGAGACACTGACATACACCACGAGACACTGACATACATCTTGAGACACTGACATACACCATGAGACACTGACATACACCACGAGACACTGACATACATCTTGAGACACTGACATACACCACGAGACACTGACATACACCATGAGACACTGACATACATCGTGAGACACTGACATACACCACGAGACACTGACATACACCATGAGACACTGACATACATCTTGAGACACTGACATACACCACGAGACACTGACATACACCATGAGACACTGACATACATCGTGAGACACTGACATACACCACGAGACACTGACATACATCGTGAGACACTGACATACACCATGAGACACTGACATACATCGTGAGACACTGACATACACCATGAGACACTGACATACACCACGAGACACTGACATACATCAAGAGACACTGATATACACCACGAGACACTGACATACACCACGAGACACTGACATACATCAAGAGACACTGACGCACACCACGAGACACTGCCATACATCAAGAGACACTGACATACACCACGAGACACTGACATACATCAAGAGACACTGATATACACCACGAGACACTGACATACACCATGAGACACTGACATACACCACGAGACACTGCCATACATCAAGAGACACTGACATACACCACGAGACACTGCCATACATCAAGAGACACTGACATACATCAAGAGACACTGACATACACCGCGAGACACTGCCATACATCAAGAGACACTGACATACATCAAGAGACACTGACATACATCAAGAGACACTGACATACACCACGAGACACTGACATACATCAAGAGACACTGACATACACCATGAGACACTGACATACATCAAGAGACACTGCCATACATCAAGAGACACTGACATACACCATGAGACACTGACATACACCACGAGACACTGCCATACACCGCGAGACACTGACATACATCAAGAGACACTGACATACACCACGAGACACTGACATACACCATGAGACACTGACATACATCAAGAGACACTGACATACACCACGAGACACTGACATACACCATGAGACACTGACATACATCAAGAGACACTGACATACACCACGAGACACTGACATACACCATGAGACACTGACATACATCAAGAGACACTGACATACACCACGAGACACTGACATACATCAAGAGACACTGACATACACCACGAGACACTGACATACATCAAGAGACACTGACATACATCAAGAGACACTGACATACACCACGAGACACTGCCATACATCAAGAGACACTGACATACATCAAGAGACACTGACATACACCACGAGACACTGACATACATCAAGAGACACTGACATACATCAAGAGACACTGACATACACCACGAGACACTGACATACATCAAGAGACACTGACATACACCACGAGACACTGACATACACCATGAGACACTGCCATACATCAAGAGACACTGACATACATCAAGAGACACTGACATACACCATGAGACACTGCCATACATCAAGAGACACTGCCATACACCACGAGACACTGATATACATCAAGAGACACTGACATACATCAAGAGACACTGACATACACCACGAGACACTGACATACATCAAGAGACACTGACGCACACCACGAGACACTGCCATACATCAAGAGACACTGACATACACCACGAGACACTGACATACATCAAGAGACACTGATATACACCACGAGACACTGACATACATCGTAAGACACTGGCATACATCGTAAGACACTGGCATACATAGTGAGACACTGACACGTGTTTCGAGCACATGTGGCCGAACCCATATACGTGCAGGGTACCAATGCGAGGAATGCGTCAAGGGCCTTTTTGAAACACTTCGTTTGTGGTGTCAATTTGCTTCGCGCAGGAATTGTAACGGTAGTATTTTTACCGAGTGTACACTGACCATTTATTTTTTTATTAGTACAAATTAGTTACAATATTATTCATTCCAGGATGGTGACTTGAAGATGGAGGATGCAGACAGTAATAAGCGACGCCACAGCAAAGTATTTACGGGAAAATTTTATTTTTTTCTTCTACAAAGCACATAGAGACATGAAATTACTTGTACCTGTACTAGTGTACTACCAAATGATCAATTTTTCAGCAGTGATTTACCCCAGAGTTTCCTTCACTTTCATTACCTGTCCACAAGTGATTTATGATAAAAGATATATTTATGGATTGTACTGTAGGCTCAAAGCCAAGCACTGGAGCTAATAAACCATTCTATGCCGTAGACCAAAGATACAGAAAAACAAAAAACTTAAACTTAAGGAAAAAGTTGTTATATCATCCCTTACTTACTGTCATCCAAACAACACCTGTGGAAAATATGAACGAATTCCATAGCTAAGTAATGTCTACTGCTTACCGTTTCCTTTATTGTCGTTATCATTTTTCTTGCTCTAACTCCCTATATACAAGTCACTATAGAATTCTGTAGTTGTATTCTACTGAATCTTTACCATCATAATTCAAAAACTAAGCATTTGGGTAAAGGTGGAGCAGACAACTAACATTAGTTGTAGTTCATTTTTATAGTTTTTCGGTTTTCAGGAAAAGTTCAGCATATTAAAAACAATCTCTGCCTTCCCATGATATACTTTTTGTTAATTATTAATAATATTTTGGATTTTTTTTTACTCGTAAATCTTGGAGAAATATGCAGTAATATATTACATGTGTGTGTGTCCAACTATGAGACACAGGGATGTCTGTAGAAGGAAAGGAGGCGAGGAAGGGAATGGGGGAGGAGAGAGAGAGTTAGCTCTATAAAAGGGGAGAATAACACAACCAGAAGAAACATGTATACAACTTTATTACAAAACAATATAAATTATAAAAATACACGTACCGTACCGGCAACCTCCTCACCATGTTTTGAACAGAATTCTTGTAACAAACACTTCATAGATTCCCGCCACTTCCCATGGGATACGGACACTTTCCTTGGCGCACAGACACTATCCATACACCACAGACACGGTCCACTGACTACAGACACTGCCCACTAACCACCAACACTGGCCCCAGACACTGACCACCAACACTAGCCACATACACTGCCCACTAACCACCAACAGTGGCCACAGACATTGCCTACTAACCACCAACACTGGCCACAGACATTGCCCACCGACCACCAACACTGGCCACAGACATTGCCCACCGACCACCAACACTGGCCACAGACATTGCCCACCGACCACCAACACTGGCCACAGACATTGCCCACCGACCACCAACACTGGCCACAGACACTGCCCACTGACCACCAACACTGGCCACAGACACTGCCTACTGACCACCAACACTGGCCACAGACAATCCTATGACCATCAACACTGACCACAGACACTGTCCACTGGCCACAGACACTGTCCACTGGCCACAGACAGTTCTCTGACCACCCACACTGGCCACAGACACTGTCCACTGGCCGCAGACACTGTCCACTGACCATATAATAGATAATGGCTGTACGCCCATAGCCACTATTTGCCAACAGATGTTCATCTTTCTTACACCTGCTCCAAGAAATTTCATTATCACAGGTGTGTAGGCCGCGTGAGGAGTCATGTCACGGGTGTTATACTGAGTCGTTAGTGCAGGTGTCCTCCAGCACCTGCGTTGACACCTGTGGAGAAAATATGAGGGAACTAGACAAGTTGTGTTAGCGTATATCTGAGTGAAGTGTTAGTTAACCTGGCAAAATTATTGTGCATTATTCTTGTATTTTTTAATATTATTTGTCACCACTTATCGATTTAATAGCCGTTCGGGCGGCTGAGTTATCATACAGTACAGTGTTGGTGAGAGATGAGGGCGTCACCACCAACACATCATCCAGTGATTTTCAGTTATCTATATAATTTATGGTATATTATCTATGACTTACTAGTTATCATATCTATTATTTTCTATATTTGGGACATGTGTTTTGTTTCGTACGTCTGGGAGCGTGTAGGCCATTTGGTGAGTTTAATACGTCTGGCAGCGGGAAGAAGGTAACACGGATCCACTTATTATTTTTATATACAGTACTGTATCTATCACTCCCTTTTCTAACGTCTAATATCATTTATCTATTGTATATTGGGATCACCTGAAGAATCTCCACCACAGCCTAATTCACCTAAAGATTAACTACCCCAACGCTAACCTAACCTAACCTAACCTAACCTAACCTAACCTAACTTAACCTAACCTCATTTCCCAAACGATTTCTTAAATTTACTTTAGATTTTGTTTCTTGCCCAGACAATTTTTGGGGAGAAATTTACTTACCCAGATATTTTATTCGAAAAGTTAATTTAAATACTCATCTTAAAAAATCAAATTTATTGTGTGCATTAACTCATAGAGGTCACTAGTGCCCTGAGGCGGGGCTGCTGGGCACTGCTAATCTGCAAAACACGACACAAACCAACATGTAATCCAAATGATACTAAATGTTATATAATAATTCCTTGAGCTGAATTTACAGGATTTTTCAGGTATTCCGACTCTCACTCGGCCCATTTACCTCAATAATATCGTTGTTATTATTCACTCTGTGTCTGCTTTTAAGTCTAAGTAAGTTGTATCGATGTCATTATAGTATGAATGGGGTGGGGTGAGGGGGTTAAGTGTGTAGGGGTGAGTGTATAGGGGAGTGAGAGTGACTGTGTAGGTGTGAGTGTGTGTGGGGGTGCAGGGTGAGTGTGTTAGGGAGTGAAGGGTGATGTGTTGCGGAGTGGAGTGAGTGTGTAGGTGTGAGGGGTGAGTGTATGTGGGAGTGTGGGATGAGTGTGTTAGGGAGTGAAGGGTGATTGCGTGGGGGTGAGAGGTGAGTGTAAGTGGAGGTGTGTGTGTGTGTGTGTGTGTGTGTGTGTGTGTGTGTGAGGGGGTGGAGGTTGGGGGTGACTTACCTGGGGGTCGGCCGGGGGGGTGAGGGGAGTGGTGAGAGCAACGAGGGGAGTGATGGAAGTCTCTTGCCAAGGTGTGTCGCTCCCTCTCTCTTCTCCAGAACCCCCCACACAGTACACTGTAGGGGGAACACCTGGTTATAGTGGTGGTGATAGAGGTGATCTTGATGAAATGATGACCAGTGGCAATGATAATGATGATGACAATTATATATATATATATATAATGTTTCTCTCAGTTAATTTATTTACATCTCTCTCTCTCTCTCTCTCTCTCTCAACATCCCATTAGCCCATAAAGCTCCCCCTCCCCCTTGAACTTTGAGGGTTACCTGATGCACGTGACTCCAAGGTAAGACTTGAGTGACTTGTGGAGTGGTGAAGATCATGGTGGAGCGGCCTGGTGTTGGTGGATGGAGAACCCCCTTCACCAACACCTCCATCTCCCTGCTGGTGGTGCTTCAGTCTCACCACCACCACCGCCAGGGTAAAGAGAAGTAGCAATACGCCCATCCCACCCAGTAAGCCACCCACTAATCCGCCCACTGTGCCGTCGAGCGCTCCCCACAGGCTGTCGTCGATGGGTAGCGGGTCCTCCTGGGCGGGCACAATCGTAGACGGCTCTGTGGTGAAGGGAGGCACGATACACTATGAGTTTATAATGTAATTACTTAATATTAAAGGTTAGGTTATGTTAGGTTAGGTGAGTTTCTTATTAGTCATTACTTAATATTAAAGGTTAGGTTATGTTAGGTTAGGTGAGTTTCTTATTAGTCATTACTTAATATTAAAGGTTAGGTTATGTTAGGTTAGGTGAGTTTCTTATTAGTCATTACTTAATATTAAAGGTTAGGTTATGTTAGGTTAGGTGAGTTTCTTATTAGTCATTACTTAATATTAAAGGTTAGGTTATGTTAGGTTAGGTGAGTTTCTTATTAGTCATTACTTAATATTAAAGGTTAGGTTATGTTAGGTTAGGTGAGTTTCTTATTAGTCATTACTTAATATTAAAGGTTAGGTTATGTTAGGTTAGGTGAGTTTCTTATTAGTCATTACTTAATATTAAAGGTTAGGTTATGTTAGGTTAGGTGAGTTTCTTATTAGTCATTACTTAATATTAAAGGTTAGGTTATGTTAGGTTAGGTGAGTTTCTTATTAGTCATTACTTAATATTAAAGGTTAGGTTATGTTAGGTTAGGTGAGTTTCTTATTAGTCATTACTTAATATTAAAGGTTAGGTTATGTTAGGTTAGGTGAGTTTCTTATTAGTCATTACTTAATATTAAAGGTTAGGTTATGTTAGGTTAGGTGAGTTTCTTATTAGTCATTACTTAATATTAAAGGTTAGGTTATGTTAGGTTAGGTGAGTTTCTTATTAGTCATTACTTAATATTAAAGGTTAGGTTATGTTAGGTTAGGTGAGTTTCTTATTAGTCATTACTTAATATTAAAGGTTAGGTTATGTTAGGTTAGGTGAGTTTCTTATTAGTCATTACTTAATATTAAAGGTTAGGTTATGTTAGGTTAGGTGAGTTTCTTATTAGTCATTACTTAATATTAAAGGTTAGGTTATGTTAGGTTAGGTGAGTTTCTTATTAGTCATTACTTAATATTAAAGGTTAGGTTATGTTAGGTTAGGTGAGTTTCTTATTAGTCATTACTTAATATTAAAGGTTAGGTTATGTTAGGTTAGGTGAGTTTCTTATTAGTCATTACTTAATATTAAAGGTTAGGTTATGTTAGGTTAGGTGAGTTTCTTATTAGTCATTACTTAATATTAAAGGTTAGGTTATGTTAGGTTAGGTGAGTTTCTTATTAGTCATTACTTAATATTAAAGGTTAGGTTATGTTAGGTTAGGTGAGTTTCTTATTAGTCATTACTTAATATTAAAGGTTAGGTTATGTTAGGTTAGGTGAGTTTCTTATTAGTCATTACTTAATATTAAAGGTTAGGTTATGTTAGGTTAGGTGAGTTTCTTATTAGTCATTACTTAATATTAAAGGTTAGGTTATGTTAGGTTAGGTGAGTTTCTTATTAGTCATTACTTAATATTAAAGGTTAGGTTATGTTAGGTTAGGTGAGTTTCTTATTAGTCATTACTTAATATTAAAGGTTAGGTTATGTTAGGTTAGGTGAGTTTCTTATTAGTCATTACTTAATATTAAAGGTTAGGTTATGTTAGGTTAGGTGAGTTTCTTATTAGTCATTACTTAATATTAAAGGTTAGGTTATGTTAGGTTAGGTGAGTTTCTTATTAGTCATTACTTAATATTAAAGGTTAGGTTATGTTAGGTTAGGTGAGTTTCTTATTAGTCATTACTTAATATTAAAGGTTAGGTTATGTTAGGTTAGGTGAGTTTCTTATTAGTCATTACTTAATATTAAAGGTTAGGTTATGTTAGGTTAGGTGAGTTTCTTATTAGTCATTACTTAATATTAAAGGTTAGGTTATGTTAGGTTAGGTGAGTTTCTTATTAGTCATTACTTAATATTAAAGGTTAGGTTATGTTAGGTTAGGTGAGTTTCTTATTAGTCATTACTTAATATTAAAGGTTAGGTTATGTTAGGTTAGGTGAGTTTCTTATTAGTCATTACTTAATATTAAAGGTTAGGTTATGTTAGGTTAGGTGAGTTTCTTATTAGTCATTACTTAATATTAAAGGTTAGGTTATGTTAGGTTAGGTGAGTTTCTTATTAGTCATTACTTAATATTAAAGGTTAGGTTATGTTAGGTTAGGTGAGTTTCTTATTAGTCATTACTTAATATTAAAGGTTAGGTTATGTTAGGTTAGGTGAGTTTCTTATTAGTCATTACTTAATATTAAAGGTTAGGTTATGTTAGGTTAGGTGAGTTTCTTATTAGTCATTACTTAATATTAAAGGTTAGGTTATGTTAGGTTAGGTGAGTTTCTTATTAGTCATTACTTAATATTAAAGGTTAGGTTATGTTAGGTTAGGTGAGTTTCTTATTAGTCATTACTTAATATTAAAGGTTAGGTTATGTTAGGTTAGGTGAGTTTCTTATTAGTCATTACTTAATATTAAAGGTTAGGTTATGTTAGGTTAGGTGAGTTTCTTATTAGTCATTACTTAATATTAAAGTTTATTTACTACTTTGGTTAACTGAAGTGTAGTGATGTTCTTAAGTCGCATAATGGAGTGGTGTATTTAAGTGCTTTGGTGAAGTGTCTAACGCACTTTAGTGATGTACTACAGTAAATAAAGTGACATTATGTAACAAGGTGAAGAAGATGTGCACTAAGACGTGTACTGACGTGTAAGGTGTAGGGAGGGGTGTGGAGGAGGTGTACTGACGTGTAAGGTGTAGGGAGGGGTGTGGGGGAGGTGTACTGACGTGTAAGGTGTAGGGAGGGGTGTGGAGGGGGTGTACTGACGTGTAAGGTGTAGGGAGGGGTGTGGAGGAGGTGTACTGACGTGTAAGGTGTAGGGAGGGGTGTGGAGGAGGTGTACTGACGTGTAAGGTGTAGGGAGGGGTGTGGGGGAGGTGTACTGACGTGTAAGGTGTAGGGAGGGGTGTGGAGGGGGTGTACTGACGTGTAAGGTGTAGGGAGGGGTGTGGAGGAGGTGTACTGACGTGTAAGGTGTAGGGAGGGGTGTGGAGGAGGTGTACTGACGTGTAAGGTGTAGGGAGGGGTGTGGGGAGGTGTACTGACGTGTAAGATGTAGGGAGGGGTGTGGGGGAGGTGTACTGACGTGTAAGGAGTAGGGAGGGGTGTGGAGGAGGTGTACTGACGTGCAAGGTGTAGGGAGGGGTGTGGAGGGGATATACTGACGTGTAAGGTGTAGGGAGGGGTGTGGAGGAGGTGTACTGACCTTTAAGATGTATGGAGGGGTGTGGAGGGGTGCGGGCGTGGAGGCGAAGGGGCTTGGAGCGGGCGTGTGGGGTGACAGCATATAGCATTAACAGAAAGTGTTTGTCAGGAGGAAGGTCGCCCACCGTCAGCTCCGGTCGAGCACTGCTGACGTTGTCTATTAAAGTTCCCTCCGACCATACCTGTGCGTGTGAGAGAAAGTGGTGGTGAGAGAGAGAGAGAGAGAGAGAGAGAGAGAGAGTCAATATACCTCATATTTCCCCATGATACACAAGAGTGGTGACCAACAGCTCCAATATGACAGGTTTATTTTGTCTTTCTTTCTCTAACTTCAAATATTGAATGAAATTTACATCTCGTTTCTTTTTTTATCTTTCTATCTAATTTTATCTATTCTCTCTCTCCCTCTATTCATCTGTCTCTCTCACTATCTATCTATCTAGTGCTTCTACATATCTATCGTTCTCTGATGCTTCTGTGTCTATATTTATCCCCCGTTTTCTCTCTTTCTCTCTCTCTCTCTCTCCACCTTCCATTCCTCAAATTCACAAATAAAGCCAACACAAGATGTTCCGCCATCACCCACAACTTACCCAAGACAAATGATTTTAATCTTGGCCAAACAAAAGTTAGTTGGGCAGAAAATCTCTTGTGGATAGACAGATTGAGTTGAAGGATTCCATCATCCAATTCGTGGTCGTCTTTGTGATTTAGTTTTGACAGATTGACTTTAAGCAATCAGTCACTCAACGATTTGACTGACTAGATATTTAACACATAAATCAATCATTCTTTCAATCTTTTGTGAATCAAATTGTGGGTTAAAAGTACATTTAAACAATTGTTTAACCAGTCAATTGTTTAAGTTTCTCGTAAAATCATCAATTTATCCTTCACTTACTCTGTGGAATAAGGAACTTTTAAGGCTTGAATAAGACTTATGTGTGGCCGGTGGATTTTTCTCTAAAGACGCCGTGGAACTAACTGCCTTGGAAACCTGTTCAAGATATTAGTATAAATGTATAATTCATCTCTCCTGGTGGGTTTATACAATGATGTTCACCAAATTTATTCACGAGTATGTATGTACTGTACAGTCGCGGTCACCGGTCCCCCCCCTACTGCCATAGTCCATCCACGAGCTCAAGACCTTTTACACGACGGGTCACAAGAGGCTGGGGGAGCTAGGGGTGGCGGACCTGGGTTTCAGATTTCAGATTTGGCCCGCGAGGGGGCTAGTTTATTGGGTACCCCCTTGCATCCTGTGCAAGGCGAAGCGCAGACCTGGGTAGAGTAGGGCACAAGTCAAAGGTAACATAAGTAGTGAGGGTGTACAGTATGTGGTCTTAGAATTATCCTTAACGCCTGAAGAAGGTGTTAAGGTTGGTGGATGGATGATTGACGTTGATGGCCTTAATGACCCTGGCAGTTGATTGGCCTAAAGCCCAAACAACCAACCAAGCAAGAGGGCGGGTGTCCGGGGAGGCGTCATATGGACTTAACTTTCCATTAGTTATCTATGCCTTTACTTGAGATTCTGCGGAGGAATGGGAGTGAGCTTTTGGCAGGTAATGTGTCATTAGGGTTGATAAGGCGTCTGGCTTCCGTGAGGGAAGCAATTTGTATCGCAAACCGCCCTCCCGAGTCCCACCTCCCCCCCCCCCCCTCAAACAACGGTCCTCCCGCAGGTCAACCATTCCCCCTCTCCACCCCACGTGACTTGTAGCGCAGAAAGGACCCCGCCAGGCGCAAGGGTGTCCGAGTATAAATCAAAAGTCAGTGCGTGGGCTAAGGATTTTAAACCTAGACGCACGGATATGAATTGTGCTGAATCTCATGCGACCTAATGTTTAAACAAACATGTCATTGCCACTCCTTGTTTAGCGCTTATAAACTGAAATTATATTATATTCCTTAACATATTATCTCGGCTTAAATTTTACATTCTTTCTTTTGTATAATAGTAATGTCAAGACCCTTAGTGACTGAAGTTAAGTCGGTAATTTTTAGTGAGTGAAATCGTTGTGTGAACTGGAAGGTTTTAGTTGCTATGCGTATAATTCATTCATAGTCATTCGGTTTATGTCATCAATTAGCTACCAATCATCGGTAATTTAAGAATTTATCCGCCCTGCAGTCAATCATCCAATTATTCTTCCAATTACTCAAATAATTGGCCAGTCGGTCACGCAGTAAACATAATATTCAATCATTCCCTCTTTTTTTTCTCCCCTTATAAATTAATTCCCATTCACGGGGCTATCATCTACTCATTCAGCCATGCAATCATTCAACTCAATTGCAAGCGTATAAACCAATCATCGAAACATAAAAATAATTATCCAATTAACAATTTACCAATCACTCACTCACTCACTCCATCTTTTCATCAAACACTGAGAGTGAAAGTGGCCCGTTTTCTGTGACAGATTGCTCTAGAGTGAAGCGTATACTAATACATTTTACCTCACCGGGACTGTTCTCTCGTCCGAAAATACACGAAAGTCTAACATACACAAGTTTATTTTCTTTCCTGGTATATTCTATTACTATAACTACCTAAAATAAGACTCATATCAACAATACACACGCATAAATACTTAACCACATAATAACACTTCTCTTAACTAATGAATTCTTGGAAAAGGCACACTGGCCCGCGGCGAGTTTATAAATTCTGTAATTACTTAACTTTATACGACATTATTTCTCACTTACTGTAATAACTGTCAAATTACCATGTTGTAGACGCTGTAATAGTGGGGGTGTTTATTACCGTTGTAGTACTAAGCCTGGCGTGTGCCCCAAGACAGCTGTTTCTCCACAGGATACCAACCTGTGTGTGTGTGTGTGTGTTAGAGGATGTGAATGGTCGTATGTTAGAGGATGTGAATGGTCGTATGTTAGAGGATGTGAATGGTCGTATGTTAGAGGATGTGAATGGTCGTATGTAAGAGGATGTCTGGATGTGAATGGTCGTATGTTTGAGGATGTCTGGATGTGAATGGTCGTATGTTAGAGGATGTCTGGATGTGAAATGTCGTTTGTTAGAGGATGTGAATGGTCGTATGTAAGAGGATGTCTGGATGTGAATGGTCGTATGTTAGAGGATGTGAATGGTCATAGGTTAGAGGATGTCTGGATGTGAATGGTCATATGTTAGAGGATGTCTGGATGTGAATGGTCGTATGTTAGAGGATGTCTGGATGTGAATGGTCGTATGTTAGAGAATGTCTGGATGTGAATGGTCGTATGTTAGAGGATGTCTGGATGTGAAATGTCGTATGTTAGAGAATGTGAATGGTCATATGTTTAAGGATGTGAATGGTCATATGTTAGAGGATGTCTGGATGTGAATGGTCATATGTTAGAGAATGTCTGGATGTGAATGGTCGTATGTTAGAGGATGTCTGGATGTGAAATGTCGTATGTTAGAGAATGTGAATGGTCGTATGTTAGAGGATGTGAATGGTCATAGGTTAGAGGATGTCTGGATGTGAATGGTCATATGTTAGAGGATGTCTGGATGTGAATGGTCATATGTTAGAGAATGTCTGGATGTGAATGGTCGTATGTTAGAGGATGTCTGGATGTGAATGGTCATATGTTTAAGGATGTGAATGGTCATATGTTAGAGGATGTATGGATGTGAATGGTCATATGTTAGAGAATGTCTGGATGTGAAATGTCGTATGTTAGAGAATGTGAATGGTCATATGTTAGAGGATGTCTGGATGTGAATGGTCATATGTTAGAGAATGTCTGGATGTGAATGGTCGTATGTTAGAGGATGTCTGGATGTGAAATGTCGTATGTTTGAGGATGTGAATGGTCATATGTTAGAGGATGTCTGGATGTGAATGATCATATGTTAGAGGATGTTTGGATGTGAATGGTCGTATGTTAGAGGATGTCTGGATGTGAATGGTCATATGTTAGAGGATGTTTGGATGTGAATGGTCGTATGTTAGAGGATGTCTGGATGTGAAATGTCGTATGTTAGAGGATGTGAATGGTCGTATGTTAGGAGAGAGAAACGAAAAAAAAAAAACACACACACACACACACACAAAAAAAAAAACAAGAGCTAACATCCTATTTTGATCTGCTAATGACGAAAGTTCTATCATTGAAAACTCGTATCTCCTTCAACCAGGGAAACTTTTTCTCGACTTCTGAACTAAAGAAGAAAAAAAAACACTTTACCCCGCCTCTCGTTACGGAACTACTACTGATATTGACTTTATTTACCTGGTTTTATGAGTACTTTAAGTTATAACAGCGAGGTCCTCCAGAGTTGTGAGGTTGTGACAATATATGGTCATCTGTATGTTGTGTCATAACCTCTCAACACTATAGCATAACCTAACCTAACCTAACCTTACAACACTATAGAACCATGCTGTCATAACCTTACAACACTATATAACCATGCTGTCATAACCTCACAATACTATAAGTTCATGTTACATCACAACCTACAACACATAAGGTTATTCACTCTAAACTTCAGCAGGTGAGTCAAACGCCACTGATGAAATGTGCAATTAAAAACTTTGACCGTAAATTTAGGTAACACGTCACCCAAAATAATACTTCTTAAACGAGACATTCACGGTGGCACGCTTGTTAATGGAGGTGTGTCCGCGTTACACAAACCTGTAATACCACACCTGCAACATTTACCTCTATAGCACAACACACCTGTAAGACCACACCTGCAACAATTACCACTATAACAACAACAAACCTGTAAGACCATACCTGCAACAATTACCTCTATAACATAACACAACTGTATGACCACACCTGCAACAATTACCTCAATAACACAACACACCTGTAAGACCACACCTGCAACAATTACCTCTATAACATAACACAACTGTATGACCACACCTGCAACAATTACCTCAATAACACAACACACCTGTAAGACCACACCTGAAACAATAATGGCTATAAAATTATGAACATTAGCTTGTTGTCACAAACGCTCAATCATAGAAAATGGATATTGCTTATTTTTTTTTTATTTCGGGGAGGGGAAACGATGGAAAATGAACGCATTATGCCTGGCGGGAAATCTAATTATCGGCAGCTTTGGAAATTAACAGAGAAATCATTATTTTCATTTTTTTTTCTTCTGTTTCTGGTGTGAGGGAGACTGACGGACTGACACACCGATGATTGAAAACGCCATCTGTTGATTTGTTGCGACACAGCTGACGTATATGATGGCTATATATCGACTGAAAGTAGAAACTTATGTGTGTGTATGTTTGTGTTGTCACCATCAAAACATATATCAATAGAGCAAATAAAATATTATCACAGCCAAAATATTGACGAGGAGTTCAACGAAATTCTTATAGCCGCTAAAATTATTGACCATTGCGGCAACCGAACTATTATGATCGCCAAAATACCGACCAGAACGCCAGTTAATCGCTTAAACTCCATCATTTACTGGTTACTGTGATCAGAATTATTTTTATG
The DNA here is from genome assembly GCA_958450375.1 of Homarus gammarus. NCBI lineage: Eukaryota > Metazoa > Arthropoda > Malacostraca > Decapoda > Nephropidae > Homarus > Homarus gammarus. The sequence goes on along the minus strand of CAUDMG010003307.1, from coordinate 33,327 downwards.
AATTATTACATAGCTGCTGTATAATTATTGGTGATAATCATGACCATCCAAGTGATAATCACATAATTACAGGTGAAATTAATCGGGATAATCGTTATTCGAATTATTGATTAATTACATTGAACAGTTTGGATCATAGGTGTGATTGACCTGTGACATTCAATGTGACCTTGTGTGACTCTGAGTTGACCTCTAATAAACCTAGATGACTGTGGTAAGTTTAATTGGTGACTTACAGTGAATTACAATAAGCTTCAGTAATTTGCAGTGACCTTTAGTGACCTGCCATGATCTTCAATGACCTTCAGTCAGTCAGTGATCTTCCGTGTCCCGCCATGACCATTAGTGACTTACGATGATCTTAGGCGACCTACGATGACCTACAATTACCTACGATTACCTTCAGTGACCTCTGTGCTCACCTCCAGGTTGGTGCTGGGTCTGACCCCGGATGACCTGACGAAGCTTATACCTGGGGCGTGGTGAACCTGTGTCAACTCCTGCTGGTCACTCTCCGTCGGTGCCAGGTCATGACACTTAACCTCCAACCGGGTCAACCCCACGACTGTGACGTTGCAGTCCCGGAGTGGCTGAGGTGGATCTGTGGACAACCAATCAGGGACAAGGATTTAGTTTTTGTGGTGTTGGTGGTGGTGGGTGGTGGTGATGGTGATAGTTATAGTAATAATGATGGTAGTGGCTGTGGTGGTGGTGGTGGTGGTGGTGGTGGTGGTGGGTGGTTATAATGGTGATGGTGGTGGTGATGATGGTGGTTGTAATGGTGGTGATAGTTATAGTGGTAATGAAGGTGGTGGTGGAAGGGGAAGGTTGGGTAAGTAAAACAGTGTGTGATAAATAACGATGATGATGGTATAATGAATCAGCGCTGGTAGAGAGAGACTCACCCACAAGACTCAGCAGATAAGTACACGGTATAGTCGTCCTCCCGACCTTGTTCCTGGCGTAGCAGAAGACCTGTGCCGGGGAGGTGGGCGTGAGGGTCACACTTGACTTCCTTGGGTCATGAGGGTGAACCTGATGCTCCAAGATCATCCCCTTCGTCGCCCCATCCCCCAGGTGTTCCCCCCAGACGTCTTGAACGTCCCCCGCGGGGCCAGAAGACGGGGAAACACCGGGTGGATGTCCTGGGGTGAGATCAATTAGCCCCGGGTGATGAGGAGGTGGAGCGTCCCCGGTGATAATCCCGCCCCGGAGGTCCTTGTGGGCGTCCTGGTGGTGTGTGGGTGGGTCAGCAAGCGTCCAGGTGAAGGTTAGGTGGGCAGGGAGGGCGTCCATCTTGCAGGTGAGGGTGACGGAGGTGTTGACGGCCACCACCACCTGCTGCTCACCTGAATCCTGGCATTGTGGGGGATCTGTGTAGGGAGAGGTGAGGTGTGTTAAGTCTTTGATCTCTCTTATTATTTCTCACTATTTACGTTCCCTTTTTCTCCTATTGTCTTCTCTCAATCAACCTTTCTCTTTGACTCCCTTCTTTTTCTCTTTCTTGTTCTCTGTCTCTTTTTCGTTCTCTCTCTTCCTCTAATAGATCAAAATCCCAGCTAGGTAATAAAACGAACAACTACAATATCAGAAAATAAAACCCCGATTTATAACTCAATTAACTTTAAATCGGCTTTTTGTATGTTTTTGGTTGTTCTTCACCTGGATTTTACGATAATTAAAAATTGTGTCTATTTCCGGGTCGTGCCGCTGTGAAACCTGGCGAAATAAACTGGATTGTGTAGTGTTGATGCGAAAATATTGCGTTTTTGTTTTGCTTTTGTTTGGCGTCGTCTTGTGCTTGAGTAATTATGTTGATTTTTTTTGTGAGTACAGATGGTTATTGTTTTTCTCTTTATTTCTTAATTATCACTCCCTTTCTCCTATTCTCTCTTCTACCCTCCCCCTCATTTCTTCCCTGACTCCTTCCCACCAGTCTCTCTACCCCCATTCTTCCTTCTACCCTCTCTCCACCATAATTCCTTCCCTCCCATTCGTCGTACAGCCCTCCCTCCACCATTTCTTGCCTCACACCACCTCTCCACCATAACTCCCTCCCTCTCTCCCTCACACTACCCACAAACCTGACCTGAGGGAACAAATATCTGGTAAATAGCATCCCGTTAAATCATTCCTTTCATCGTCGAGGCTGAACGAGAGGATGCAATTTACCTCAAGCATCTCAGTGTAATTCCGGCACCATTTAGGGCTCCCATCTGGGTGCTGTTAAGCAAGTGAGCCAGTTAGATAATGTCTGGGGAGAGATTTCGAATATTTGAGGTTTTTTAGAGTAGCTCCATAGTGTGTGTGTGTGTGTGTGTGTGTGAGGAAAATTACAAGTAAAGCATTCTGAGGATGTGAAAACAAGCGAGTGAACTCAAACACTTCAAACAGAATCAAGCTCTTAAAAGAGTTAGTGTGTGTGTGTTGAGGGAGGAGGCGCCACCTTCACGTTGCCACACGCTGAGGGAAAAAACTGGTACACGGATTATGATTCTAGTAACTGAGCGCCAAGGCAGGATTTAGGTTGACGGAATTTTGTTTGATGGAATAGTCACTGCCAAGTGGGAAAGAGATAGCCAGTCACTGTTGATAGCTCGTGCTGGCGATGTTTTTACGTTACGAACAATACAACAATGGTCGGATTCTTCTATTCCTCAAAAGCTCGCTCTCCCTTACTTTAAAACTAGTGCCAGCTGGAGCAATGGACAGCGCCAGGAGGTACAATCAGTCTCGCAATAACACACTTACTAGGTGAGATCTAAACCAGACGTGAGTTCGTCAGCTCTCTGGCGCAAATCTCGTTTTTTATTTTAAAAGTAAATCATCCAGGTACACACACACACACACACACACGTACGGGTACTAATAACCATATTCCATTAACTCGCTGGAGAAGATAAGAATTGGCAACAACTTCTAAGGTCACGAGTTCATCTTAAGGTCACAGTGGTCCCTGGCTGTTATGTCACTGGAAGAATCTTAAACATGAAAGAGAGAGACAGAAAGAGAGAGAGAGGGGGGGGGGGGATGTTACGTACGGGCGACCTGGAGGAGTAGGGCGTTTGAGTGTCCATCACCTTCAGAGTTGGAGGCCAGGCAGGTGTAGAGGCCAGCGTCCCCCCGCCTCACCTGAGAGACCTGTAGCTGCCAGTCATCCCTCCGCCACCGCCGACCCCCTTCACTCACCACCCGACCCTGGAGCAAAGGGATAGTCTCAAAACTTAAATGATAAAAAGGGCGTTTCCTTATGTCTTAGGGGGTAGAAAGGGTTTTTTATAGGTTCCAACGGCAGGAATAAGGGTTTTCTCAGGTCTAGGGGTAGGAACAAGGGATTTTCTCAGACATTAAGGGCAGGAAAAACGCATTAAATACTGACCTTAAAGAGCCAGTAGTTGATACTTCCTGCGGGTCACAATACTCACATTATGGAGCCAGGTGACGTTGTAGGCCGGGGGGTGGGCAGTGACGGTACAAAGGAAGGTAAGGTCACTGCCTTCCGTCACCAGGTAACCCGTCTCACTCTCCGTCACCTGGCTGCCCCAAGCTGTGATTCTCGCCTCAGGCACATCTGTAGCGGCAACACCTTCATGTGACGAGTGGTTGAGGTGAACAAGTCTTTACTACTACTACTACTACTACTACTACTACTACTACTACTACTTACTTTTTTTTATAATGGCCTCCATCCTCCCCTTATAGCCATACCTTCTCCACCATTTTATTACCTTATTATTAAATATCATAATACATAAGTAGCTATCCTAGCTGTGTTGAGTTAGTTGAGCCGAAGATCTATGCGGCATTCGGTGACTGTTGCCTCATAGTCAATATCTGCAACTGTTGTCGGCTTTGGGGCCGATGCTCTCGTTCCCCTGAGGCAGAGCAAAGCCGACCTAAGGAGAGAGAAGGACAGTCGACATCTCATCCAGGCTGTAACTTCTGGGCTGCTGCCTCTGTTCGGAGATCACCTCCGCGAGTCTGACGTAGAATCATCTTGCACTTGGTCCCATCCCACCAGCGGTTGTGAACACTAGAGGAGTGAAGCTGCCTTGATCAACGTTCTGAATTCTCTCCCCGTATGCCCTTATCTTGTCGTTCTCGTTCCTCCTGTGTGCAGCATCAAGAGCTAAGTTACGGTGACATGCGGCCATGGGATAAAAAATCCTGATGTCGAAGAAGGTTTGCTGTCCCGGCGTCCAGAATCCTCGAGCACTGACGTCAACACGGGCTTCGTTGGATGTGTTTTAAGTCCTATGGTGGAAATTCTCACCGTCCAATGGAAGGAGAGTCGGTTCTACCCTGACATCACGGCAGATTTCCTTCAACATATTTGCTGTGAGACCCCTTACTTCGTCATGCCTCATACATATGAAGCCCCCTTTCTTGCACACCATGGCGTGATCAACGTCATAGGAAGAGCCACACACGCATTGGGAGGGCAAATCTTCTACTGGCCTACCATACCTTAGAGCATTGGCATCTGTAAATTCTTATTTATTGAGACTGAAACCATTTGCCCTTATCGGTAACGTAGTTAACCAGTTCGAGACGCCCACCTCCTGCGCTATAGCTACTTTTTTTTTCAAATTCTCTGGTACTTGCAGCAACAGTTGCTGCAGCTTATCACTTTGGCCGTGCTGTCGTTCTGTCGTAATGGACCTTCGAATCTTGTTTACTTCACTGGTAACCACCTCCCCTGTTGCGTTCTGAGTTATTATGTGGTCCATTCGTAAAGTATAGTTTATATAACAACTCTTAAATGAAACATCTCATTTATATAACCCTGCTCTAACCTACCATAACAAACGTACAGAATTCTCTACTAAGAGCATCCCTAATGGCTGTAACACAATACGTAACATAACACCTCCACAACATAGCACCCTGTGTAACATAATATAACGTGTCTTAAAACTTGCAACGTAACACTTAACATATTAACATACTTACGACTTTCAATATATACTTACGGGTTGTATAAATATTTCAACCGTTTATAAATGCAAATGGATATATGATGAACCTATATTTTTTCCATATGCTGTTTGTTTTTAGTAAGTTAAAACAGACAGATAGATAGATCGATAGAAAAACAGACAGGCATAGAGAGAGAGAGAGAGAGAACAGAACGATAGACAGACAGATAGATAAATAGATAGATAGATAGATAAATAGATAGATAGATAGATAGATAGAAAAACAGATAGATCGACAGATAGATTGATTGATTGATAGATAGATAGATAGATAGAATATGAGCATGTTCAGAATATGGAATATGAAAGACTGATAAAGGACGTGTATGATCGAGAGGAGCAACAAAAAGGAAGAGGTGGAAGAGGAAGGAAGAAGGAGAAGGATGGAGGGTGAAGGATGGGTGAGAGAAGAGGGGAGGAGTAGGAGAAAGAAGGATATTTAAGGAAGTAAGAGAAGAGAGAAGCGATGTGCGTGAAGGAGAGGATACCATAGCGTCCAGTGATCTTTATTGAAACGTCACAACATTTAGACTGAAAGGAAGAAAATGAGGAAAAAAGTGATGAGACAGTAGTATATATTTGTCTCTTTTTCCTGCCACACTGATCCATGGTCACACGCAGAGGTCGAGGGTTCGAATCCTAGATGGTAAGGCCTTGATTGTGTGTATATATATATATATATATATTTATATATTTATATATATATAGATATATATTTTTATATATATATATAGAGAGAGAGAGAGAGAGAGAGAGAGAGAGAGAGAGAGAGAGAGAGAGAGAGAGAGAGAGAGAGAGAGAGAGAGATTGAACCATTCTATATTAATATACAAAAATGAACATTATAATAATTGGTTTCCAAGAGCTATTTGAAGATAATGAAAATATAGATACAATAATAAAAAATACTGTATTTATTTTCAACGTTGCAGAAACATGACACTCCGTCGGACATAACAGTGGAAAAAAATAGAAATATCCTCATCTATTTTTTCCAGACCAACACAAATTATGCATACAAAATACCTTAATTTACTATTTTAAATTATAAAGGCTCAATAATTATTAGATGATCATAAATGCATATCACCAAAAAAATGTAAAATTTTCTTATTGCAAATTTTTTCTGGTATTTTCAGACACAAAAAGAGAGTTATGATGGCTGTGATTGCTCTGATTAACTGGGATTAACTAGCGAAAATTTGAACTTTTTTGGGGTGAACTTTTGCGAAAAATGTTAATAATAATAGTTTGAGTAGTGTAGCCTATTGATAGTTGTGGTTCCTTGTCTGAAAGAATTTTATATTATCTTGAAATTTTTGTTTACGCTAAAAGAAAAAAAAACACTTCGAGTGGATACAAACCTTGCCAGCTAACCGTTATCATGGCAGGGCAAAAAAATATTGAAATAAAGACGTCGTTTCTGTATATTACCGTAGTTACCGCTGGAGACTGTTTCATGTCATCGTTTTCTTTAACCCACCAAATAAAACCCACGTGTTATCAGTGCATGAATCTTTACCATGGCAATACTTGGTCCATTTCAGCTGATTTGTACCAAAAGTTTATCACATCAACCTTATCACACGGTGGGTTGAGATAGACAGAAAGACATGTTAACAGAGAGGACGAAAATAATACCCTGTCCCTCAGTTGTGGGTTACGGAAGTGATACTACTACTGATAATAATAATAATGACATCTCAACAGTACAGGTTAAAACTACAAACAATATTTTATGTCTATGCTCATTATGTTTAACGTAATCCATAAGCTCAGGTTACTGACTCGTTCTCACACACTCTCTGTATATCTCTCAACACACACACACACACACACACACACACACACACACACGCACACACACACACACACACACACACATTATTTTATATGCATGTACAATTATAGATATACTGTACAGTATATTGAGAGAAAACGATACATATCTAATAGGATTGTAAAATATTTTGCCCATAAAATTAAAAATTCAATACTTTTATTTTTCTTTCTTATTTAAATGCAATAGTCCATGACAATAACTATATTTCTTGTAAATCTATGTTTATATTGGACAGCTCTGAAAATGTAATCCGTTTTCTTGTGTACTGTTTCTCTCTCTCAGGTGTGACTTAAGGAAATTGAACACCAATATTGATAGTCACATTAATAATCAGATAGTCATTATTATCTTCTCTACTAATTCTTTATCATATTTTGCTCCACATGTCTTTCTATTTCATTATCTGCCTAGGTCAAGTATTTATCAATTATAACCCTATTTCTCACCTTTCATGGCCATATTTTGTTATTAATTCCACAGTATTTCCTTTTTTCTGGTGTTTCAGGGAAGGACTTCGTAAAAGATAAAGAGGATAGTGTGAACGAGGTACTTACGAAACATTTTTATAGTAGTGGAGACGTCGGTGATATTGGCAGCGACGTGGGTGTGGGCGTGGGTAGTGAGGCGGCAGGTGAGGTGGGCGTTGTGGTGATGGTGCTGCAGGCCTTCTATCTCCAGAAAGTTGGTGACCACGCCTGCGTCTGCTACCTCCCACGAGTCATCCATCTCTACTCCATCCAGTAACCACACCAGTGACACAACCTTGGCTCCTCCTGATGGTGACAGACATGGTGTGTGTGTGTGTGTGTGTGTGTGTGTGTGTGTGACGTCCTTAGCATCCTGACGTCACCATCCATGGAAGTTAATTGGTTGTTGATTGTCAAGTAATTCAGGCCAATACACTTTAGTAACCAATCAACGTCCAAGAATGGTGACGTTAGAACGACAGAATAATAGGGTTAGGTTAGGTTAGGTTAGGTTAGGTTAGGTTAGGTTACGTTAGGTTAGGCTAGGTTACGTTAGGTTAGGTTAAGTTAGGGTAGTTTGGGTTAGTTTAAGTTAGGTTAAATATAAAGCAATCCACTTAAAACATCCTGATAAAAACAGTTCGTTGTAAGTAAACAGACGGACGAACAGACAGACAGACTATTGAAGGCCTGGATGGATTTATGCCATAATAAATATATACATCTGTCAGCGGTGTATGTTTACTGAACAATTTACACATTAATTCATTTGTTTATTATGATCAACATTACTTCAACATCCATCCCCGGTATAAGAACTGACCCTAAGCTTATCTACTTTTTGTCTATCTATCTATCTATCTGTCTGTCCGTCTGTCTGTCTGTCTGTCTGTCTATCTATCTATCTATCTATCTGTCTGTCCTCTGTCTGTCTGTCTGTCTATCTATCTATCTATCTGTCTGTCCGTCTGTCTGTCTATCTATCTATCTATCTATCTGTCTGTCTGTCTGTCTGTCTGTCTATCTATCTATCTATCTGTCTGTCCGTCTGTCTGTCTGTCTATCTATCTATCTGTCCGTTTGTCTGTCTACCTATCTATCTATCTATCGGTCTATTTATCCATATATATCTAACTATCTATCTATCGATCTGTCTGTCTGTCAATCTATCTATATATGCATCTATCTATTTATCTATCTATCGCCTGTCTGTTTATCTATCTATCGTCTCTCTATTTATCCCCTTCAATAGATTATCAAGTCCTTCGTTATCCCTCACACTGTAGCGGCCATCTCCCTCATACACTTAAGTGGACCAATAGCGAGCGAGCCAGCGGCCCTAAATACGTTAACTACCTCTCTATCCATCCATCTATCTGCATAATGATGGCGTCAGTCACCAATCTGCATAATTACCTATTCTCTCATTTATCTAATTACACACCTTAATGGTCTGGGTTATTCTCACCAGCCTTTATCACCGTGTTTCACCAATACTTTAGTCACACCGATGATTTAGTCACTAGTTTTATATTGGTCTGGTGAATGGTTAGGTTAGGTTAGGTTAGGTTAGGTTAGGCTAGGCTAGGTTAGGTGCAATACTGAAGCACTTTGATATATTAATACAACAACAACAACAGCAGCAGCAAAAGCTGAAGGATGCACGATGGACAAGGCTCAGCTGTTGCAACTTGCAATATATTGTTGCAATCGTGTTCCTTCATGACTAACTGAGCCAGCAGTCACCCAAGACTTGATTTCTCTCCACCTTCACCTCCTCTTCCTCCCCCTCTTCTTTTTCCTCCTCCTCCACCACCACCATCATCCACCATAACTAATATCAGTATTATAATGGTTGTCCCTCGGGTAACGAGGATGGCCGGCCCAAGGGCCACCTAGGCGTGAATTTGTTTAAGGTGTAGAAGCTGTTGCCAACAACAACCACACCCTAAGTTAACGAGTTGCATGACCCAGTGTCAAGGAATAGTCCGAGAAGACCGGACAACTCGCCAACTGTACTGGCTAACCATTGCCCCGGAACACCATCCGCAAATCGATTAACATCCAGGTACCCAATTACTGCTGGGTAGACAGAGGCAAATGGCGTAAAGAGACTTGCCCATAGTTTCACCCTGCCCGGGATCGAACCCGGGTCTGTTCGCTTGGGAGGGAAGCATGCTGACCACTACTCCACAGCATATCACCATTGCTCCATCAACACAACCATCATCCTCACCACCACCACTATCAATCACCTCCACTACCATATCCATCACCACTAAAATATCCACCACTACCATCATCACCATTATCAGCACTACCACCATTCACTACCACCATCACTACCATCTTCCTCCTTCCCTTCATTCCTTCTCTCCTTATCTCCTCCCTCCCTCTTTCCTTTCACCCCCCTCCCTCCTCACCTCCCTCAGTACTCACCATAATGGGCCCTACACGCCAGCCTGAGCTTGTGCCCGTGAGAGAAGGGTCCCAACGTTGTTCCCTCCACTGGCCGGCCTGTCCCGTCCACCAGCTCCAGCCCGGCCACCGATTCTGTCAACCAGAAGAACAGAAATTGGTTGTGTGTGTGTGTGTGTGTGTGTGTGTGTGTGGAAACATCTCTCATAATGTGCACGTAGCAAGCTTATATACATCATGTTAAAATATGAGAATCAGAGAGAGAGAGAGAGAGAGAGAGAGAGAGAGAGAGAGCCACAAAACGTTTTGTCAACACAACATTCGTGAATCTCAAAATGGGCTTCAGGCGACGACACATCTGACGTAAAGTGCTGCAGAATTTAGAGGAAAATGTTGAGATAGCCAAGAGAGAGAGAGAGAGAGAGAGAGAGAGAGAGAGAGAGAGAGAGAGAGACCCACAATAAGGCAGCTGTAGTATTTGTAAGTCCCGTTTTCTTTGGTCAAGAAGCCAATAACACAGAACGCTCTCATATTTAGGGGCAAACTTTGGTAATGTGGAGGAGTCCTCTCGGCTCTTCCCACAAGTGGAAACGACGTGCCTTTTTTTTTTTTTTCTTTTAAGTCTGCGTTTTCATATTTTTTCTTTCACAAACTGAGCTGTGAGAGGTCGATGGTCTTGACAGGTGACAGCCAGAGGTGTAATGTGCCTCAATCTCTTTGTGGTATATTATAGAATTACAGGAACAGCTACACGTACAAGAACAGGTACACGTTATAGATATACGTACAGGTTACAGATAATATATGAAGGTGCAGATACAGTAATTACAAAGATATAAGTAGAGATACAAATACTTGTTTAGGAAAAGACAATAAGTTAAGTTACAGGTATAATTACAGGTGGCGGTACAAGGTGACACACACACACACACACACACACACACACACACACACACACACACACACGCACACACACACACACACACACACACACACACACACACACACACACATCATCGAGTCACGTCGTCTTTAAACACACTAAGTGAAGGTTCCTGTAATACTCCCTTTGTATTTTATTGTGGGGAATAAGTGATGAGTGGGAGAGAGAGGAGAAGGAAAGGAAGTGTGGAGGCGAGGAGAGGAGAGAGACGAGAGGGAGGAGGGAGAGGAAAGGGAGGAGGAGGAGGAGGAGAGGTAGGAAGACAGGGAGTTGGAGTAGGAGAGATGAGTAAGAGGAGAGGAAGGGAGGATAGGAGAGGATGAGAAAAGAATGGAGGAATAGGGGGAGAGAGGAAGGAGGAAGACACAAGAGATGAGGGGAGAGGGAGGAGAAAGTGGAGGGAGAGAGAAAGAGGGAAGTCACACGGGATAAGAGAGGGAAGAAGGGATGGGGGGATGGCATAGGGAAGTAAGAGAGATAGAGAGAGTAAGGGAGAAGTAGGAAGGAGCAAAACAAGAACGAAGGAAGAGGGGGAGGGAGGATAAGGGAAGGAGGGGAGGGAGAGGGAAGGGAGAGAGAATATTGGTATGGAGGCTCCTGATCATTGCTAAAGCAGGTCAAGTGGGTACAGCAGGTACAGCCAAGTGGGTACAGCAGGTATAGTCAAGTGGGTACAGCGGGTACAGTCAAGTGGGTACAGCAGGTACAGTCAAGTGGGTACAGCAGGTACAGTCAAGTGGGTACAGCGGGTACAGCCAAGTGGGTACAGCAGGTACAGTCAAGTGGGTACAGCGGGTACAGTCAAGTGGGTACAGCAGGTACAGCTCGACTGTAATCAGGGACGTAAAATACAAAACAAAACAAAATTCCCGGGAGATTTAGTCCTAAAAGTGGCAGTGATAGATGGGAGGGAGGGAAGGGAGAGAAGGTAACCGGGGGAGAAGGGAAGGAGAGAGAAGAAGAAGAAGAAGAAGGGGAAGTGAGGTATATGGAGAGATAGGTGGGAGAGAAGTAGGGGACAAAGAGAGAGAGAGAGAGAGAGGTAATGATCAGTCGTGTTGCTCTAGTTTGAGTTGATGGTGAGGTTTGAGGGGTTGTGTTCTCTCCCCTCACCTCCTCACCCTCCTTCTCTCCCTCGTTATCACCTAAGGGCAAAAGGTAACCTTGTTTATGGACAGGGAGGAGAGAGAGAGAGAGAGAGAGAGAGAGAGAGAGAGAGAGAGAGAGAGAGAGAGAGAGAGAGAGATGTGCATAGAAAGTTGTCGGACAAGCCCTAGGGAAAAGCATCCACCTCAGAAGAGAAAGTTCCTGAGCATACGTAGAGAATATTGATATAGTGAAAGCTGTCACGTACTTTGTCCTGATAGGCTGCCGTACGTTAGAAAGTTTCCAAAAGTTAAGGAGGGGAGAGTAAAGGAGAGTGAAAGTTGAAATATATGAGAGGACAGGTGAAAGTTGGGAAATAGCAGAGGACAGGTGAAAGTTGGGAAATAGCAGAGGACAGGTGAAAGTTGGGAAATAGAAGGGGGAAGGTGAGAAGGGGAAAGTATGGAGAGTAGTTGATTAATTTTAAGTAGACTTTCTCTACGAGTGAAAGCTGAAATTATACCCACATTGAATAAGAGACTTCCTCGGGGGTATAATTGAGAGAGAGAGAGAGAGAGAGAGAGAGAGAGAGAGAGAGAGAGAGAGTGTGTGTGTGTGTGTGTGTATGAAGAAATAAAGGGCCAGTTTAAATTTAAAAAAAAATAATAATATTTTTTTTTAATGAAAGGTTGTGAGAATCTACAAATAAGACAACTTTTTTTTTTGGTCTCAGTTATGGAGAGAGTTGATGACAGTTGAAAACACTCTACCATGTTTTTAGAGGAAAAGTTCCGAATAATTGACCATAAGACACACACACACACACACACACACAATTCATTCACAAAAGCCTTGTAAACTCTCCCTGCTGGCCTCCCCCCCGACCTCGATCACGCCACCTGAACATTAACCCAGTGTTGCATAAAGTTATGACTCTCTAAATACTCAAACAACTACGACACAATTTTTTCTTCGTGACATTTACTGTTAGCAAACTGTTAATAAAAGATAAACATACTTACATATTAACATAAATATTAACCTAACGCTGAAAAAGGTTATAGAGATATACTACATTTTCTCTACAACATAAACCTGATGTAAGGCAAAAGGCATAAAGTTGAGAAAGTGTTAACATAATGGGATCAAATTGCCTGAATTGCAGTACGGTGAAACTTCTATATAACGGACTTCCCTCTCCATATAATCCGTTAGAGGAGGATGCCACATATAACGGACTCCAGATATAACGGATTTTCCTCTCCATACAGTCCGTTAGGTTAGAGGTTCCACTGTATCTGTATTAGTGTTTACGGAAACATTATGCAACAATAACAACGACGTTTATTACCGGAACTGGCTGTTAGAGTTAGTTTAACAAGGTAGTTGAAGCGTGACCTCTCTTGCTTCATTATGCATACGTGACATTACACACTGACGAGGATACAGTGGCTGTCTCAAGCATTTTCATACATGCATACATGAATACTGAAACACGTATACACACACACACACACACACACACACGGGGGCATGCATGCACATACACATACCAACCAATCACACACACACACACACACACACACACACACACACACTAATTATTATCCATGCTAGACAAATCAAGACAACTTGTTATGCATAGGAATAGACAGTGACCACGTACAAGTGTTAACAGACAGACACACTGACCATGAAGAGAGAATGACAGACAGACAGACAGACAATGAAGAGAAGACAGACAAATAGACAGACAGAGAAACACACAGACAGATAGACCATGAAGAGAATAAGACAGACAGACAGACACACTGACCATGAACAGTAAGGAGGAGTCTCTGGGTCCAGGAAGGAGAGAGACGATAATGTACCCGACAGCGATACTCAGCCGTGTCCTTCAGCCCGACCTCCTGCACCACAAGGGCCGTGCCTCCCCTCTCCAGCCACACCCTGCCCCGCCTCACGCCGCCCCTTCCCGAGCCCTTCCTCCCGACACCCTTGCTGCTGACGCCACCGCTGCTGATATCTCTGCTGACGATGGCGCTGTCAGTTTCGTCGCTGAAGCTGACGGGGCCGCCTCTCTCCACGTCCTCACGAGCGTCGAAACTGTGGAACATGAAGTGAGGATGATGTTAAGGTGAGAAAGACAGGGAGAAAGTCTTTTAGAGAACTTGATATCCTCTTGTGATGTTGAGAAAGTTAAAACTGGTCTACTTGTTTTACGTTTTATTGTATTAAAAAATATACCCCCCCTCCCCCCCCCCACAAGCAAACATCATACTCATTGTACAAAATATTGAATAATTCGGTCAACAATAATTCACTAATCATCAAATAAATAAAAAAATATATATTCTTTATTCATGACCAAATGAATTAAAATATGTATCTTTTATTAGTGATCAAATTAGTACAATATAAGGTTTTTATTCACGATCAAATGAATAAAAACATAAAAAAAAACAGCATTCCTTATTTATCTTAACAAAACAGAATGGTGTAAAATATCCCGTATGACGTCACAGGAGGAAACAATGTATTTAATTGTTCACTAAAGACTAAAAATTATCTATAAGAAAAGATTGTGGATTTTACCTGCCCAGCGCACCTGCCTTGTGCTGTGTACCTCCAGGTGTGTGTGTGTGTGTGTGTGTGTGTGTGTGTGTGTGTGAGGGGGGGGGGGAGGGTAGAGAGGAAGGGGAGGAAGAGCTGTGGTAATCAAACAACTAAAAACAAAACAAATGAAACAAAACAACAACCAAACGAGACCATGGGCCAGGAATTAGTCACTGTGCGAATCCATCAGTAAAAGTATCCCTCGGGTGTAAACAACAACATCAGATGAGTCAGGTGTACCGGCTAATTGACCATGACATACAGGAAGCTTAAACTCATACGTAGAAAGATACACGAAGCTTAGATTATACAATTAAGCTGGGGAGAGAGGTTTGAGGTCGTAACTAAGCTGAGGTAGAGGTTTGAGGCCGTAACTAAGCTGGGAAGATGTTTGAGGCCGTAACTAAACTGATGGAGAGGTTGGAAGTAGTATCTAAGCTGAGGGGGAGGTTAGAGTCCGTAACTGGGCTGAGGGAGAGAGGTTAGAGGCCGTAACTAAGCTGAGGGAGAGAGGTATGAAGCCGTAACTAAGCTGAAGAGACGTTAGAAGCCAAAACTAGGCTGAGGGAGTGGTTAGAGGCCGTAACTAAACTGCTAGAGAGGTTAGAGGCCGTATCTAAACTGAGGGAGAGAGGTATGAAGCCGTAACTAAGCTGAAGGAGACGTTAGAAGCCATAACTAAGCTGAGGGAGTGGTTAGAGGCCGTAACTAAACTGCTGGAGAGGTTAGAAGCCGTATCTAAACTGAGGGAGAGAGGTATGAAGCCGTAACTAGGCCGATGAAAAACTTAGGGTTGAGGAACCATCTGACGAGACGAAGCAGAGACTCACCTGAAGGAACTAATCACCCGACGACACCTTGGCTCACCTAAAGAAGGAACTAATCACCCGATGAAGAAATGACTCACCTGAGGAAGGGCCTGGAGGTGTGGTTGAGGTACCAGAGAACGAGGCTGATGGAGTCGTCGGCAGGTCGTGGGTACTGGCAGGGTAGTCTGGCAGTGTCGCCCAGCGCTACCCTGAGGGCCACCAGCGGTCCTGTTGTGGTCACGTTATAATATATTACTGACTTTCAACAACTAACTGAGGTCTTTAAACATTATGGTAATTATAGATCAGTACATACACTAGTTATCAACTATTAAAAACTTTGAAAGATAATAATAATGATGATGATGATGATGATGATGATGATAAATAAATAAATAAAACAGCTGCAATACAAGTTGTTTACTACCACACAAAGATCACACGTCACAACATCAGGTGTAAACATCAACAAACTTTTCTCGCGGGCTTTTTTCTTCTTTTTTTTCTTTCTCGTAACAAGAGAGAGACGCTGTGCTGACGTCACTGGGCGCCCACTACACGGCGGGTAAAATTATTGTTGTGTTTTGTATTGAATGAATGATATGGCAGTTAGGAAGAGATACACTTTAAGGTTAGGTTAGGTTAGGTTAGGTTAGGTTAGGTTAG